>JARVXP010000424.1:0-54704 GCA_029856935.1 Cyclocarya paliurus
TTCTAGATGCAAGGGCAATGTGGTAAAAATAAGAGGTGCTCCGAATTGCCTTGGGTCGGGGCATACATACCATAAGGTAATTGTAGTACCATGGGAAGCCCCCGAGCAAAAAACTCAACCTCTTAACTTTGCTACTTTGCTCTCACTTGGCTTTCTAATGAGTAAAGGGCAAAGTGGTAAAAATAAGATGGTGCTCCGAATTGCCCGGGGTCGGGGCATAACATACCATAAGGTCATTGTAGTACCATGGGAAGCCCCCGAAAAAAAATCCAACCTCTTAACTTTGCCACTTTGCCCTCACTTGGCTTTCTAAAAGTAAAGGGCAAAGTGGTAAAAATAAGAGGTGCTCCGAATTGCCCGGGGTCGGGGCATACATACCATAAGGTCATTGTAGTACCATGGGAAGCCCCCGAGCAAAAAACTCCAACCTCTTAACTTTGCCACTTTGCCCTCACTTGGCTTTCTAGAAGCAAGGCAAAGTGGTAAAAATAAGAGGTGCTCCGAATTGCCTTGGGTCGGGGCATACATACCATAAGGTCATTGTAGTACCATGGGAAGCCCCGAGCAAAAAACTCCAACCTCTTAACTTTGCTACTTTGCCCTCACTTGGCTTTCTAATGAGTAAAGGGCAAAGTGGTAAAAATAAGAGGTGCTCGAATTGCCGGGGTCGGGGCATACATACATACCATAAGGTCATTGTAGTACATGGGAAGCCCCGAGCAAAAAACTCCAACCTCTTAACTTTGCTACTTTGCCTCACTTGGCTTTCTAATGAGTAAAGGGCAAAGTGGTAAAATAAGAGGTGCTCCGAATGGCCCGGGGTCGGGGCATACATACCATAAGGTCATTGTAGTACCATGGGAAGCCCGAGCAAAAAACTCCATCCTCTTAACTTTGCCACTTTGCCCTCACTTGGCTTTCAATGAGTAAAGGGCAAAGTGGTAAAAATAAGAGGTGCTCCGAATGGCCCGGGGTCGGGGCACACATACCATAAGGTCATTGTAGTACCATGGGAAGCCCCCGAGCAAAAAACTCAACCTCTTAACTTTGCCACTTTGCCCTCACTTGGCTTTCTATGAGTAAAGGGCAAAGTGGTATAAATAAGAGGTGTCCGAATGGCCCGGGGTCGGGGCATACATACCATAAGGTCATTGTAGTACCATGGGAAGCCCCCGAGCAAAAAACTCCAACCTCTTAACTTTGCCACTTTGCCCTCACTTGGCTTTCTATGAGTAAAGGGCAAAGTGGGTAAAAATAAGAGGTGCTCCGAATTGCCCGGGGTCGGGCCATACATACCATAATGTCATTGTAGTACCATGGGAAGCCCCGAGCAAAAAACTCCAACCTCTTACTTTGCCACTTTGCCCTCACTTGGCTTTCTACGAAGCCAGGGCAAAGTGGTAAAAATAAGAGGTGCTCCGAATTGCCGGGGGTCGGGCATACATACCTATAGGTCATTGTAGTACCATGGGAAGCCCCGAGCAAAAAACTCAACCTCTTAACTTTGCCACTTTGCCCTCACTTGGCTTTCTAAAAGAAGGGCAAAGTGGTAAAAATAAGAGGTGCTCCGAATTGCCGGGGTCGGGCCATACATACCATAATGTCATTGTCGTACATTGATCCCCGGCAAAAAACTCCAAAAAAAAAAACCTCTTAATTTTGCCACTTTGCCCTCACTTGGCTTTCTTCAAAGCAAGGGCAAAGTGGTAAAAATAAGAGGTGCTCCGAATTGCCTGGGGTCGGGGCATACATAACATAAGGTCATTGTAGTACCATGGGAAGCCCCCGAGCAAAAAACTCCAACCTCTTAACTTTGCCACTTTCCCCTCATTGGCTTTCTAAAAGCCAGGGCAAAGTGGTAAAAATAAGAGGTGCTCCGAATTGCCCGGGGTCGGGCATACATACCATAAGGTAATTGTAGTACCATGGGAAGCCCCGAGCAAAAAACTCCAACCTCTTAACTTTGCCACTTTGCCCTCACTTGGCTTTCTAATGAGTAAAGGGCAAAGTGGTATAAATAAGAGGTGCTCCGAATGGCCCGGGGCCGGGGCATACATACCATAAGGTCATTGTAGTACCATGGGAACCCCGAGCAAAAAACTCCAACCTCTTAACTTTGCCACTTTGCCCTCACTTGGCTTTTAATGAGTAAAGGGCAAAGTGGTAAAAATAAGAGGTGCTCCGAATTGCCCGGGGTCGGGGCATACATACCATAAGGTCATTGTAGTACCATGGGAAGCCCCGAGCAAAAAACTCCAACCTCTTAACTTTGCCACTTTGCCCTCACTTGGCTTTCTACAAACTAAGGGCAAAGTGGTAAAAATAAGAGGTGCTCCGAATTGCACGGGGGTCGGGCCATACATACCATATAAGGTCTTTGTAGTACCATGGGAATCCCCGAGCAAAAAACTCCAACCTCTTAATTTTGCCACTTTGCCCTCACTTGGCTTTTACTAAAGCAAGGGCAAAGTGGTAAAAATAAGAGGTGCTCCGAATTGCCGGGTCGGGGCATACATACCATAAGGTCATTGTAGTACCATGGGAAGCCCCGAGCAAAAAAACTCCAACCTCTTAACTTTGCCACTTTGCCCTCACTTGGCTTTCAAATGAGTAAAGGGCAAAGTGGTAAAATAAGAGGTGCTCCGATTGGCCCGGGGTCAGGGCATACATACCATAAGGTCATTGTAGTACCATGGGAAGCCCCGAGCAAAAAACTCCAACCTCTTAACTTTGCCACTTTGCCCTCACTTGGCTTTCTAATGAGTAAAGGGCAAAGTGGTAAAAATAAGAGGTGCTCCGAATGGCCCGGGGTCGGGGCATACATACCATAAGGTCATTGTAGTACCATGGGAAGCCCCCGAGCAAAAAACTCCAACCTCTTAACTTTGTCACTTTTCGCTCACTTGGCTTTCTAATGAGTAAAGGGCAAAGTGGTAAAAATAAGAGGTGCTCCGAATTGCCCGGGGTCGGGGCATACATACCATAAGGTCATTGTAGTACCATGGGAAGCCCCCGAGCAAAAACTCCAACCTCTTAACTTTGCTACTTTGCCCTCACTTGCTTTCTAATGAGTAAAGGGCAAAGTGGTAAAAATAAGAGGTGCTCCGAATGGCCCGGGGTCGGGGCATACATACCATAAGGTCATTGTAGTACCATGGGAAGCCCCCAAGCAAAAAATCCAACCTCTTAACTTTGCCACTTTGACCTCACTTGGCTTTCTAGAAAGCAAGGGCAAAGTGGTAAAAATAAGAGGTGCTCCGAATTGCCCGGGGTCGGGGCATAGATACCATAAGGTAATTGTAGTACCATGGGAAGCCCCCGAGCAAAAAACTCCAACCTTTTCACTTTGCTACTTTGCCCTCACTTGGCTGTCTACAAAGCCAGGGCAAAGTGGTAAAAATAAGTGGTGCTCCGAATGGCCCGGGTTCGTGGCATACATACCATAAGGTCATTGTAGTACCATGGGAAGCCGCCGAGCAAAAAACTCCAATCCTTAACTTTGCCACTTTGCCCTCACTTGGCTTTCTAACGAGTAAAGGGCAAAGTGGTAAAAATAAGAGGTGCTCCGAATGGCCCGGGGTCGGGGCATACATACCATAAGGTCATTGTAGTACCATGGGAAGCCCCCGAGCAAAAAACTCCAACCTCTTAACTTTGCCACTTTGCGCTCACTTGGCTTTCTAATGAGTAAAGGGCAAAGTGGTAAAAATAAGAGAGACTCCGAATTGCCCGGGGTCGGGGCATACATACCATAAGGTCATTGTAGTACCATGGGAAGCCCCCGAGCAAAAAACTCCAACCTCTTAACTTTGCTAATGCCCTCACTTGGCTTTCTAATGAGTAAAGGGCAAAGTGGTAAAAATAAGAGGTGCTCCGAATTGCCCGGGGTCGGGGCATACATACCATAAGGTCATTGTAGTACCATGGGAAGCCCCCGAGCAAAAAATCCAACCTCTTAACTTTGCCACTTTGCCCTCACTTGGCTTTCTACAAAGCAAGGGCAAAGTGGTAAAATAAGAGGTGCTCCGAATTGCCGGGGTCGGGGCATACATACCATAAGGTCATTGTAGTACCATGGGAAGCCCCCGAGCAAAAAACTCCAACCTCTTAACTTTGCCACTTTGCCCTCACTTGGCTTTCTAATGAGTAAAGGGCAAAGTGGTAAAAATAAGAGGTGCTCCGAATTGCCCGGGGTCGGGGCATACATACCATAAGGTCATTGTAGTACCATGGGAAGCCCCGAGCAAAAAACTCCAACCTCTTAACTTTGCCACTTTGCCCTCATGGCTTTCTAAAAAGCAAGGGCAAAGTGGTAAAAATAAGAGGTGCTCCGAATTGCCCGGGGTCGGGGCATACATACCATAAGGTCATTGTAGTACCATGGGAACCCCGAGCAAAAACTCCAACCTCTTAACTTTGCCACTTTGCCCTCACTTGGCTTTCTAATGAGTAAAGGGCAAAGTGGTAAAAATAAGAGGTGCTCCGAATTGCCCGGGGTCGGGGCATACATACCATAAGGTCATTGTAGTACCATGGGAAGCCCCGAGCAAAAAACTCCAACCTCTTAATTTTGCCACTTTGCCCTCACTTGGCTTTCTACAAAGCCAGGGCAAAGTGGTAAAAATAAGAGGTGCTCCGAATTGCCCGGGGTCGGGCCATACATACCATAAGGTCTTTGTAGTACCATGGGAAGCCCCGAGCAAAAAACTCCAACTCTTAACTTTGCCACTTTGCCCTCACTTGGCTTTCTACAAAGCCAGGGCAAAGTGGTAAAAATAAGAGGTGCTCCGAATTGCCCGGGGTCGGGGCATACATACCATAAGGTCTTTGTAGTACCATGGGAAACCCCGAGCAAAAAACTCCAACCTCTTAACTTTGCCACTTTGCCCTCACTTGGCTTTCTAGAAAGCAAGGGCAAAGTGGTAAAAATAAGAGGTGCTCCGAATTGCCCGGGGTCGGGGCATACATACCATAAGGTCATTGTAGTACCATGGGAAGCCCCGAGCAAAAAAACTCCAACCTCTTAACTTTGCTACTTTGCCCTCACTTGGATTTCTACAAAGCCAGGGCAAAGTGGTAAAAATAAGAGGTGCTCCGAATGGCCCGGGTTCGGGGCATACAAACCATAAGGTCATTGTAGTACCATGGGAAGCCCCCGAGCAAAAAACTCCAACCTCTTAACTTTGCCACTTTGCCCTCACTTGGCTTTCTAATGAGTAAAGGGCAAAGTGGTAAAAATAAGAGAGACTGTGAATTGCCCGGGGTCGGGGCATACATACCATAAGGTCATTGTAGTACCATGGGAAGCCCCCGAGCAAAAAACTCCAACCTCTTAACTTTGCCACTTTGCCCTCACTTGGCTTTCTAATGAGTAAAGGGCAAAGTGGTAAAAATAAGAGGTGCTCCGAATTGCCCGGGGTCGGGGCATACAACCATAAGGTCATTGTAGTACCATGGGAAGCCCCAAGCAAAAAATCCAACCTCTTAACTTTGCCACTTTGACCTCACTTGGCTTTCTAGAAAGCAAGGGCAAAGTGGTAAAAATAAGAGGTGCTCCGAATTGCCGGGGTCGGGGCATACATACCATAAGGTAATTGTAGTACCATGGGAAGCCCCCGAGCAAAAAACTCCAACCTCTTAACTTTGCCACTTTGCCCTCACTTGGCTTTCTAATGAGTAAAGGCAAAGTGGTAAAAATAAGAGGTGCTCCGAATTGCCCGGGGTCGGGGCATACATACCATAAGGTCATTGTAGTACCATGGGAAGCCCCCGAGCAAAAAACTCCAACCTCTTAACTTTGCCACTTTGCCCTCACTTGGCTTTCTACAAAGCCAGGGCAAAGTGGTAAAAATAAGAGGTGCTCCGAATTGCCCGGGGTCGGGGCATACATACCATAAGGTCATTGTGGTACCATGGGAAAACCCCGAGCAAAAAACTCCAACCTCTTAACTTTGCCACTTTGCCCTCACTTGGCTTTCTAATGAGTAAAGGGCAAAGTGGTAAAAATAAGAGGTGCTCCGAATGGCCCGGGGTCGGGGCATACATACCATAAGGTCATTGTAGTACCATGGGAAGCCCCCGAGCAAAAAACTCCAACCTCTTAATTTAGCCACTTTGCCCTCACTTGGCTTTCTACAAAGCCAGGGCAAAGTGGTAAAAATAAGAGGTGCTCCGAATTGCCCGAGGTCGGGCCATACATACCATAATGTCTTTGTCGTACCATGGGAAGCCCCCGAGCAATAAACTCCAACCTCTTAATTTTGCCACTTTGCCCTCACTTGGCTTTCTACAAAGCCAGGGCAAAGTGGTAAAAATAAGAGGTGCTCCGAATTGCCCGGGGTCGGGCCATACATACCATAAGGTCATTGTAGTACCATGGGAATCCCCGAGCAAAAAACTCCAACCTCTTAATTTTGCCACTTTTCCCTCACTTGGCTTTCTACAAAGCCAGGGCAAAGTGGTAAAAATAAGAGGTGCTCCGAATTGCCGGGGTCGGGGCATACATACCATAAGGTCATTGTAGTACCATGGGAAGCCCCCGAGCAAAAAACTCCAAACTCTTAACTTTGCCACTTTGCCCTCACTTGGCTTTCTAATGAGTAAAGGGCAAAGTGGTAAAATAAGAGGTGCTCCGAATTGCCCGGGGTCGGGGCATACATACCATAAGGTCATTGTAGTACCATGGGAAGCCCCCGAGCAAAAAACTCCAACCTCTTAACTTTGCCACTTTGCCCTCACTTGGCTTTCTAATGAGTAAAGGGCAAAGTGGTATAAATAAGAGGTGCTCCGAATTGCCCGGGGTCGGGGCATACATACCATAAGTCATTGTAGTACCATGGGAAGCCCCCGAGCAAAAAACTCCAACCTCTTAATTTTGCCACTTTGCCCTCACTTGGCTTTCTACAAAGCCAGGGCAAAGTGGTAAAAATAAGAGGTGCTCCGAATTGCCCGGGGTCGGGCCATACATACCATAAGGTCTTTGTAGTACCATGGGAAGCCCCGAGCAAAAAACTCCAACCTCTTAACTTTGCCACTTTGCCCTCACTTGGCTTTCTACAAAGCCAGGGCAAAGTGGTAAAAATAAGAGGTGCTCCGAATTCCGGGGTCGGGGCATACATACCATAAGGTCATTGTAGTACCATGGGAAGCCCCGAGCAAAAAACTCCAAACTCTTAACTTTGCCACTTTGCCCTCATTGGCTTTCTAATGAGTAAAGGGCAAAGTGGTAAAAATAAGAGGTGCTCCGAATTGCCCGGGGTCGGGGCATACATACCATAAGGTCATTGTAGTACCATGGGAACCCTGCGAGCAAAAAACTCCAACCTCTTAATTTTGCCACTTTGCCCTCACTTGGCTTTCTACAAAGCCAGGGCAAAGTGGTAAAAATAAGAGGTGCTCCGAATTGCCCGGGGTCGGGCATACATACCATAAGGTCTTTGTAGTACCATGGGAAGCCCCCGAGCAAAAAACTCCAACCTCTTAACTTTGCCACTTTGCCCTCACTTGGCTTTCTACAAAGCCAGGGCAAAGTGGTAAAAAATGAGGTGCTCCGAATTGCCCGGGGTCGGGGCATACATACCATAAGGTCATTGTAGTACCATCGGAAGCCCCGAGCAAAAAACTCCAACCTCTTAACTTTGCCACTTTGCCCTCACTTGGCTTTCTAATGAGTAAAGGGCAAAGTGGTAAAATAAGAGGTGCTCCGAATGGCCCGGGGTCGGGGCATACATACCATAAGGTCATTGTAGTACCATGGGAACCCCGAGCAAAAAACTCCAACCTCTTAACTTTGCCACTTTGCCCTCACTTGGCTTTCTACAAAGCAAAGGCAAAGTGGTAAAAATAAGAGGTGCTCCGAATTGCCGGGGTCGGGCCATACATACCATAATGTCTTTGTCGTACCATGGGAAGCCCCCGAGCAATAAACTCCAACCTCTTAACTCTAGCCACTTTGCCCTCACTTGGCTTTCTAATGGGTAAAGGGCAAAGTGGTAAAAATAAGAGGTGCTCCGAATTGCCCGGGGTCGGGGCATACATACCATAAGGTCATTGTAGTACCATGGGAAGCCCCCGAGCAAAAAACTCCAACCTCTTAACTTTGCCACTTTGCCCTCACTTGGCTTTCTAATGAGTAAAGGGCAAAGTGGTAAAATAAGAGGTGCTCCGAATTGCCGGGGTCGGGGCATACATACCATAAGGTCATTGTAGTACCATGGGAAGCCCCCGAGCAAAAAACTCCAACCTCTTAACTTTGCCACTTTGCCCTCACTTGGCTTTCTAATGAGTAAGGGCAAAGTGGTAAAATAAGAGGTGCTCCGAATGGCCCGGGGTCGGGGCATACATACCATAAGGTCATTGTAGTACCATGGGAAGCCCCGAGCAAAAAACTCCAACCTCTTAACTTTGCCACTTTGCCCTCACTTGGCTTTCTACAAAGCCAGGGCAAAGTGGTAAAAATAAGAGGTGCTCCGAATTGCCCGGGGTCGGGGCATACATACCATAAGGTCATTGTAGTACCATGGGAAGCCCCCGAGCAAAAAACTCCAACCTCTTAACTTTGCCACTTTGCCCTCACTTGGCTTTCTATGAAGTAAGGGCAAAGTGGTAAAAATAAGAGGTGCTCCGAATGGCCGGGGTCGGGGCATACATACCATAAGGTCATTGTAGTACCATGGGAAGCCCCCGAGCAAAAAACTCCAACCTCTTAACTTTGCCACTTTGCCCTCACTTGGCTTTCTACAAAGCCAGGGCAAAGTGGTAAAAATAAGAGGTGCTCCGAATTGCCCGGGGTCGGGGCATACATACCATAAGGTCTTTGTAGTACCATGGGAAGCCCCGAGCAAAAAACTCCAACCTCTTAATTTTGCCACTTTGCCCTCACTTGGCTTTCTACAAAGCCAGGGCAAAGTGGTAAAATAAGAGGTGCTCCGAATTGCCCGGGGTCGGGGCATACATACCATAAGGTCATTGTAGTACCATGGGAAGCCCCCGAGCAAAAAACTCCAACCTCTTAATTTGCCACTTTGCCCTCACTTGGCTTTCTACAAAGCCAGGGCAAAGTGGTAAAAATAAGAGGTGCTCCGAATTGCCCGGGGTCGGGGCATACATACCATAAGGTCATTGTAGTACCATGGGAAGCCCCCGAGCAAAAAACTCCAACCTCTTAACTTTGCCACTTTGCCCTCACTTGGCTTTCTAATGAGTAAAGGGCAAAGTGGTAAAAATAAGAGGTGCTCCGAATGGCCGGGGTCGGGGCATACATACCATAAGGTCATTGTAGTACCATGGGAAGCCCCCGAGCAAAAAACTCCAACCTCTTAACTTTGCCACTTTGCCCTCACTTGGCTTTCTAAAAGTAAGGGCAAAGTGGTAAAAATAAGAGGTGCTCCGAATTGCCCGGGGTCGGGGCATACATACCATAAGGTCATTGTAGTACCATGGGAAGCCCCGAGCAAAAAACTCCAACCTCTTAACTTTGCCACTTTGCCCTCACTTGGCTTTCTAAAAGTAAAGGGCAAAGTGGTAAAAATAAGAGGTGCTCCGAATTGCCCGGGGTCGGGGCATACATACCATAAGGTCATTGTAGTACCATGGGAAGCCCCGAGCAAAAAACTCCAACCTCTTAACTTTGCCACTTTGCCCTCGGCTTTCTACAAAGCAAGGGCAAAGTGGTAAAAATAAGAGGTGCTCCGAATTGCCCGGGGTCGGGGCATACATACCATAAGGTCATTGTAGTACCATGGGAAGCCCCCGAGCAAAAAACTCCAACCTCTTAACTTTGCCACTTTGCCCTCACTTGGCTTTCTACAAAGCAAGGGCAAAGTGGTAAAAATAAGAGGTGCTCCGAATTGCCCGGGGTCGGGGCATACATACCATAAGGTCATTGTAGTACCATGGGAAGCCCCCGAGCAAAAAACTCCAACCTCTTAATTTTGCCACTTTGCCCTCACTTGGCTTTCTACAAAGCAAGGGCAAAGTGGTAAAAATAAGAGGTGCTCCGAATTGCCCGGGGTCGGGCCATACATACCATAAGGTCTTGTAGTACCATGGGAAGCCCCGAGCAAAAAACTCCAACCTCTTAACTTTGCCACTTTGCCCTCACTTGGCTTTCTACAAAGCCAGGGCAAAGTGGTAAAAATAAGAGGTGCTCCGAATTGCCCGGGGTCGGGGCATACATACCATAAGGTCATTGTAGTACCATGGGAAGCCCCGAGCAAAAAACTCCAACCTCTTAACTTTGCCACTTTGCCCTCACTTGGCTTTCTATGAGTAAAGGGCAAAGTGGTAAAATAAGAGGTGCTCCGAATGGCCCGGGGTCGGGGCATACATACCATAAGGTCATTGTAGTACCATGGGAAGCCCCCGAGCAAAAAACTCCAACCTCTTAACTTTGCCACTTTGCCCTCACTTGGCTTTCTAATGAGTAAGGGCAAAGTGGTAAAAATAAGAGGTGCTCCGAATGGCCCGGGTTCGGGGCATACATACCATAAGGTCATTGTAGTACCATGGGAAGCCCCCGAGCAAAAAACTCCAACCTCTTAACTTTGCCACTTTGCCCTCACTTGGCTTTCTAAAAGTAAAGGGCAAAGTGGTAAAAATAAGAGGTGCTCCGAATTGCCCGGGGTCGGGGCATACATACCATAAGGTCATTGTAGTACCATGGGAAGCCCCCGAGCAAAAAACTCCAACCTCTTAACTTTGCCACTTTGCCCTTGGCTTTCTACAAAGCAAGGGCAAAGTGGTAAAAATAAGAGGTGCTCCGAATTGCCCGGGGTCGGGGCATACATACCATAAGGTCATTGTAGTACCATGGGAAGCCCCCGAGCAAAAAACTCCAACCTCTTAACTTTGCCACTTTGCCCTCACTTGGCTTTCTACAAACTAAGGGCAAAGTGGTAAAAATAAGAGGTGCTCCGAATTGCCGGGGTCGGGGCATACATACCATAAGGTCATTGTAGTACCATGGGAAGCCCCCGAGCAAAAAACTCCAACCTCTTAACTTTGCCACTTTGCCCTCACTTGGCTTTCTACAAATAAGGGCAAAGTGGTAAAAATAAGAGGTGCTCCGAATTGCCGGGGGTCGGGCCATACATACCATAAGGTCATTGTAGTACCATGGGAAGCCCCCGAGCAAAAAACTCCAACCTCTTAATTTTGCCACTTTGCCCTCACTTGGCTTTCTACAAAGCCAGGGCAAAGTGGTAAAAATAAGAGGTGCTCCGAATTGCCGGGGTCGGGGCATACATACCATAAGGTCATTGTAGTACCTTGGGAAGCCCCGAGCAAAAAACTGCAACCTCTTAACTTTGCCACTTTGCCCTCATTCGGCTTTCTAATGAGTAAAGGGCAAAGTGGTAAAAATAAGAGGTGCTCCGAATAGCCCGGGGTCGGGGCATACATACCATAAGGTCATTGTAGTACCATGGGAAGCCCCCGAGCAAAAAACTCCAACCTCTTAATTTTGCCACTTTGCCCTCACTTGGCTTTCTACAAAGCCAAAGCAAAGTGGTAAAAATAAGAGGTGCTCCGAATTGCCCGGGGTCGGGCCATACATACCATAAGGTCTTTGTAGTACCATGGGAAGCCCCCGAGCAAAAAACTCCAACCTCTTAACTTTGCCACTTTGCCCTCACTTGGCTTTCTAATGAGTAAAGGGCAAAGTGGTAAAAATAAGAGGTGCTCCGAATTGCCCGGGGTCGGGGCATACATACCATAAGGTCATTGTAGTACCATGGGAAGCCCCCGAGCAAAAAACTCCAACCTCTTAACTTTGCCACTTTGCCCTCGGCTTTCTACAAAGCAAGGGCAAAGTGGGTAAAATAAGAGGTGCTCCGAATTGCCCGGGGTCGGGGCATACATACCATAAGGTCATTGTAGTACCATGGGAAGCCCCGAGCAAAAAAACTCCAACCTCTTAATTTTGCCACTTTGCCCTCACTTGGCTTTTTACAAAGCTAAGGGCAAAGTGGTAAAAATAAGAGGTGCTCCGAATTGCCCGGGGTCGGGGCATACATACCATAAGTCTTTGTAGTACCATGGGAAGCCCCCGAGCAAAAAACTCCAACCTCTTAACTTTGCCACTTTGCCCTCACTTGGCTTTCTACAAAGCTGGGCAAAGTGGTAAAAATAAGAGGTGCTCCGAATTGCCCTGGGTCGGGCCATACATACCATAATGTCATTGTAGTACCATGGGAATCCCCCGAGCAAAAAACTCCAACCTCTTAACTTTGCCACTTTGCCCTCACTTGGCTTTCTACAAAGCCAGGGCAAAGTGGTAAAAATAAGTGGTGCTCCGAATTGCCCGGGTTCGTGGCATACATACCATAAGGTCATTGTAGTACCATGGGAAGCCCCCGAGCAAAAAACTCCAACCTCTTAACTTTGCCACTTTGCCCTCACTTGGCTTTCTAATGAGTAAAGGGCAAAGTGGTAAAAATAAGAGGTGCTCCGAATTGCCCGGGGTCGGGGCATACATACCATAAGGTCATTGTAGTACCATGGGAAGCCCCCGAGCAAAAAACTCCAACCTCTTAACTTTGCCACTTTGCCCTCACTTGGCTTTCTAATGAGTAAAGGGCAAAGTGGTAAAAATAAGAGGTGCTCCGAATGGCCCGGGGTCGGGGCATACATACCATAAGGTCATTGTAGTACCATGGGAAGCCCCCGAGCAAAAAACTCCAACCTCTTAATTTGCCACTTTGCCCTCACTTGGCTTTCTACAAAGCCAGGGCAAAGTGGTAAAAATAAGAGGTGCTCCGAATTGCCCGGGGTCGGGCCATACATACCATAAGGTCTTTGTAGTACCATGGGAAGCCCCGAGCAAAAAACTCCAACCTCTTAACTTTGCCACTTTGCCCTCACTTGGCTTTCTAATGAGTAAAGGGCAAAGTGGTAAAAATAAGAGGTGCTCCGAATTGCCCGGGGTCGGGGCATACATACCATAAGGTCATTGTAGTACCATGGGAAGCCCCCGAGCAAAAAACTCCAACCTCTTAACTTTGCCACTTTGCCCTCACTTGGCTTTCTAATGAGTAAAGGGCAAAGTGGTAAAAATAAGAGGTGCTCCGAATTGCCCGGGGTCGGGGCATACATACCATAAGGTCATTGTAGTACCATGGGAAGCCCCGAGCAAAAAACTCCAACCTCTTAATTTTGCCACTTTGCCCTCACTTGGCTTTCTAAAAGTAAGGGCAAAGTGGTAAAAATAAGAGGTGCTCCGAATTGCCCGGGGTCGGGGCATACATACCATAAGGTCATTGTAGTACCATGGGAAGCCCCGAGCAAAAAACTCCAACCTCTTAACTTTGCCACTTTGCCCTCACTTGGCTTTCTAAAAGTAAAGGGCAAAGTGGTAAAATAAGAGGTGCTCCGAATTGCCGGGGTCGGGGCATACATACCATAAGGTCATTGTAGTACCATGGGAACCCCCGAGCAAAAAACTCCAACCTCTTAATTTTGCCACTTTGCCCTCACTTGGCTTTCTAATGAGTAAAGGGCAAAGTGGTAAAAATAAGAGGTGCTCCGAATTGCCCGGGGTCGGGGCATACATACCATAAGGTCATTGTAGTACCATGGGAAGCCCCCGAGCAAAAAACTCCAACCTCTTAACTTTGCCACTTTGCCCTCACTTGGCTTTCTAATGAGTAAAGGGCAAAGTGGTAAAAATAAGAGGTGCTCCGAATTGCCCGGGGTCGGGGCATACATACCATAAGGTCATTGTAGTACCATGGGAAGCCCCCGAGCAAAAAACTCCAACCTCTTAACTTTGCCACTTTGCCCTCACTTGGCTTTCTACAAAGTAAGGGCAAAGTGGTAAAAATAAGAGGTGCTCCGAATTGCCCGGGGTCGGGCATACATACCATAAGGTCATTGTAGTACCATGGGAAGCCCCCGAGCAAAAAACTCCAACCTCTTAACTTTGCCACTTTGCCCTCACTTGGCTTTCTACAAAGCCAGGGCAAAGTGGTAAAAATAAGAGGTGCTCCGAATTGCCCGGGGTCGGGCCATACATACCATAATGTCATTGTAGTACCATGGGAAGCCCCCGAGCAAAAAACTCCAACCTCTTAACTTTGCCACTTTGCCCTCACTTGGCTTTCTACAAAGCCAGGGCAAAGTGGTAAAAATAAGAGGTGCTCCGAATTGCCCGGGTCGGGGCATACATACCATAAGGTCATTGTAGTACCATGGGAAGCCCCGAGCAAAAAACTCCAACCTCTTAACTTTGCCACTTTGCCCTCACTTGGCTTTCTAATGAGTAAAGGGCAAAGTGGTAAAAATAAGAGGTGCTCCGAATTGCCCGGGGTCGGGGCATACATACCATAAGGTCATTGTAGTACCATGGGAACCCCCGAGCAAAAAACTCCAACCTCTTAATTTTGCCACTTTGCCCTCACTTGGCTTTCTACAAAGCCAAGGGCAAAGTGGTAAAATAAGAGGTGCTCCGAATTGCCCGGGGTCGGGGCATACATACCATAAGGTCATTGTAGTACCATGGGAAGCCCCGAGCAAAAAACTCCAACCTCTTAACTTTGCCACTTTGCCCTCACTTGGCTTTCTAAAAGTAAAGGGCAAAGTGGTAAAAATAAGAGGTGCTCCGAATTGCCCGGGGTCGGGGCATACATACCATAAGGTCAT
Source organism: Cyclocarya paliurus (assembly GCA_029856935.1). Classification (NCBI taxonomy): domain Eukaryota; kingdom Viridiplantae; phylum Streptophyta; class Magnoliopsida; order Fagales; family Juglandaceae; genus Cyclocarya; species Cyclocarya paliurus. The sequence continues at coordinate 14,638 of JARVXP010000424.1, forward strand.
TGTAGTACCATGGGAAGCCCCCAAGCAAAAAACTCCAACCTCTTAACTTTGCCACTTTGCCCTCGGCTTTCTACAAAGCAAGGGCAAAGTGGGAAAAATAAGAGGTGCTCCGAATTGCCCGGGGTCGGGGCATACATACCATAAGGTCATTGTAGTACCATGGGAAGCCCCCGAGCAAAAAACTCCAACCTCTTAACTTTGCCACTTTGCCCTCACTTGGCTTTCTACAAATAAGGGCAAAGTGGTAAAAATAAGAGGTGCTCCGAATTGCCCGGGGTCGGGCATACATACCATAAGGTCATTGTAGTACCATGGGAAGCCCCCGAGCAAAAAACTCCAACCTCTTAATTTTGCCACTTTGCCCTCACTTGGCTTTCTACAAAGCCAGGGCAAAGTGGTAAAAATAAGAGGTGCTCCGAATTGCCCGGGGTCGGGCCATACATACCATAATGTCATTGTAGTACCATGGGAAGCCCCCGAGCAAAAAATCCAACCTCTTAACTTTGCCACTTTGCCCTCACTTGGCTTTCTACAAAGCCAGGGCAAAGTGGTAAAAATAAGAGGTGCTCCGAATTGCCCGGGGTCGGGGCATACATACCATAAGGTCATTGTAGTACCATGGGAAGCCCCGAGCAAAAAACTCCAACCTCTTAACTTTGCCACTTTGCCCTCACTTGGCTTTCTAATGAGTAAAGGGCAAAGTGGTAAAAATAAGAGGTGCTCCGAATTGCCCGGGGTCGGGGCATACATACCATAAGGTCATTGTAGTACCATGGGAAGCCCCGAGCAAAAAACTCCAACCTCTTAATTTTGCCACTTTGCCCTCACTTGGCTTTCTAATGAGTAAAGGGCAAAGTGGTAAAAATAAGAGGTGCTCCGAATTGCCCGGGGTCGGGGCATACATACCATAAGGTCATTGTAGTACCATGGGAAGCCCCGAGCAAAAAACTCCAACCTCTTAACTTTGCCACTTTTCCCTCACTTGGCTTTCTAATGAGCAAGGGCAAAGTGGTAAAAATAAGAGGTGCTCCGAATTGCCCGGGGTCGGGGCATACATACCATAAGGTCATTGTAGTACCATGGGAAGCCCCCGAGCAAAAAACTCCAACCTCTTAATTTTGCCACTTTGCCCTCACTTGGCTTTCTAATGAGTAAAGGGCAAAGTGGTAAAAATAAGAGGTGCTCCGAATGGCCGGGGTCGGGGCATACATACCATAAGGTCATTGTAGTACCATGGGAAGCCCCCGAGCAAAAAACTCCAACCTCTTAACTTTGCCACTTTGCCCTCACTTGGCTTTCTAAAAAGTAAAGGGCAAAGTGGTAAAAATAAGAGGTGCTCCGAATTGCCCGGGGTCGGGGCATACATACCATAAGGTCATTGTAGTACCATGGGAAGCCCCCGAGCAAAAAACTCCAACCTCTTAACTTTGCCACTTTGCCCTCACTTGGCTTTCTAATGAGTAAAGGGCAAAGTGGTAAAAATAAGAGGTGCTCCGAATTGCCCGGGGTCGGGGCATACATACCATAAGGTCATTGTAGTACCATGGGAAGCCCCCGAGCAAAAAACTCCAACCTCTTAACTTTGCCACTTTGCCCTCACTTGGCTTTCTAATGAGTAAGGGCAAAGTGGTAAAAATAAGAGGTGCTCCGAATTGCCCGGGGTCGGGGCATACATACCATAAGGTCATTGTAGTACCATGGGAAGCCCCCGAGCAAAAAACTCCAACCTCTTAATTTTGCCACTTTGCCCTCACTTGGCTTTCTACAAAGCAAGGGCAAAGTGGTAAAAATAAGAGGTGCTCCGAATTGCCCGGGGTCGGGCCATACATACCATAAGGTCTTTGTAGTACCATGGGAAGCACCCGAGCAAAAAACTCCAAGCTCTTAATTTTGCCACTTTGCCCTCACTTGGCTTTCTACAAAGCCAGGGCAAAGTGGTAAAAATAAGAGGTGCTCCGAATTGCCCGGGGTAGGGCATACATACCATAAGGTCATTGTAGTACCATGGGAAGCCCCGAGCAAAAAACTCCAACCTCTTAATTTTGCCACTTTGCCCTCACTTGGCTTTCTACAAAGCCAGGGCAAAGTGGTAAAAATAAGAGGTGCTCCGAATTGCCCGGGGTCAGGGCATACATACCATAAGGTCATTGTAGTACCATGGGAAGCCCCCGAGCAAAAAACTCCAACCTCTTAATTTTGCCACTTTGCCCTCACTTGGCTTTCTACAAAGCCAGGGCAAAGTGGTAAAAATAAGAGGTGCTCCGAATTGCCCGGGTCGGGCATACATACCATAAGGTCATTGTAGTACCATGGGAAGCCCCCGAGCAAAAAACTCCAACCTCTTAACTTTGCCACTTTGCCCTCACTTGGCTTTCTACAAAGCCAGGGCAAAGTGGTAAAAATAAGAGGTGCTCCGAATTGCCCGGGGTCGGGCCATACATACCATAATGTCTTTGTCGTACCATGGGAATCCCCCGAGCAAAAAACTCCAACCTCTTAATTTTGCCACTTTGCCCTCACTTGGCTTTCTACAAAGCCAGGGCAAAGTGGTAAAAATAAGAGGTGCTCCGAATTGCCCGGGGTCGGGCCATACATACCATAATGTCTTTGTCGTACCATGGGAAGCCCCGAGCAAAAAACTCCAACCTCTTAATTTTGCCACTTTTCCCTCACTTGGCTTTCTACAAAGCCAGGGCAAAGTGGTAAAAATAAGAGGTGCTCCGAATTGCCCGGGGTCGGGCCATACATACCATAATGTCTTTGTCGTACCATGGGAATCCCCCGAGCAAAAAACTCCAACCTCTTAATTTTGCCACTTTTCCCTCACTTGGCTTTCTACAAAGCCAGGGCAAAGTGGTAAAAATAAGAGGTGCTCCGAATTGCCCGGGTTCGGGGCATACATACCATAAGGTCATTGTAGCACCATGGGAAGCCCCCGAGCAAAAAACTCCAAACTCTTAACTTTGCCACTTTGCCCTCACTTGGCTTTCTAATGAGTAAAGGGCAAAGTGGTAAAATAAGAGGTGCTCCGAATTGCCCGGGGTCGGGGCATACATACCATAAGGTCATTGTAGTACCATGGGAACCCCCGAGCAAAAAACTCCAACCTCTTAATTTTGCCACTTTGCCCTCACTTGGCTTTCTACAAACTAAGGGCAAAGTGGTAGAAATAAGAGGTGCTCCGAATTGCCCGGGGTCGGACCATACATACCATAAAGTCTTTGTCGTACCATGGGAAGCCCCCGAGCAAAAAACTCCAACCTCTTAATTTTGCCACTTTGCCCTCACTTGGCTTTCTACAAAGCCAGGGCAAAGTGGTAAAAATAAGAGGTGCTCCGAATTGCCCGGGGTCGGGCCATACATACCATAATGTCTTTGTCGTACCATGGGAATCCCCCGAGCAAAAAACTCCAACCTCTTAATTTTGCCACTTTGCCCTCACTTGGCTTTCTACAAAGCCAGGGCAAAGTGGTAAAAATAAGAGGTGCTCCGAATTGCCCGGGTTCGGGGCATACATACCATAAGGTCATTGTAGCACCATGGGAAGCCCCCGAGCAAAAAACTCCAAACTCTTAACTTTGCCACTTTGCCCTCATATGGCTTTCTAATGAGTAAAGGGCAAAGTGGTAAAATAAGAGGTGCTCCGAATGGCCCGGGGTCGGGGCATACATACCATAAGGTCATTGTAGTACCATGGGAACCCCCGAGCAAAAAACTCCAACCTCTTAACTTTGCCACTTTGCCCTCACTTGGCTTTCTACAAAGCCAGGGCAAAGTGGTAAAAATAAGAGGTGCTCCGAATTGCCCGGGGTCGGGCATACATACCATAATGTCTTTGTCGTACCATGGGAAGCCCCCGAGCAAAAAACTCCAACCTCTTAATTTTGCCACTTTGCCCTCACTTGGCTTTCTACAAAGCCAGGGCAAAGTGGTAAAAATAAGAGGTGCTCCGAATTGCCCGGGTCGGGGCATACATACCATAATGTCATTGTAGTACCATGGGAAGCCCCCGAGCAATAAACTCCAACCTCTTAATTTTGCCACTTTGTCGTCACTTGGCTTTCTACAAAGCCAGGGCAAAGTGGTAAAAATAAGAGGTGCTCCGAATTGCCCGGGGTCGGGGCATACATACCATAAGGTCATTGTAGTATCATGGGAACCCCCGAGCAAAAAACTCCAACCTCTTAATTTTGCCACTTTGCCCTCACTTGGCTTTCTACAAAGCCAGGGCAAAGTGGTAAAAATAAGAGGTGCTCCGAATTGCCTAAGGTCGGGCCATACATACCATAATGTCTTTGTCGTACCATGGGAAGCCCCCGAGCAATAAACTCCAACCTCTTAATTTTGCCACTTTGCCGTCACTTGGCTTTCTACAAAGCTAGGGCAAAGTGGTAAAAATAAGAGGTGCTCCGAATTGCCCGGGTTCGGGGCATACATACCATAAGGTCATTGTATACCATGGGAAGCCCCCGAGCAAAAAACTCCAACCTCTTAATTTTGCCACTTTGCCCTCACTTGGCTTTCTACAAAGCCAGGGCAAAGTGGTAAAAATAAGAGGTGCTCCGAATTGCCCGGGGTCGGGGCATACATACCATAAGGTCATTGTAGTACCATGGGAAGCCCCCGAGCAAAAAACTCCAAACTCTTAACTTTGCCACTTTGCCCTCACTTTGCTTTCTACAAACTAAGGGCAAAGTGGTAGAAATAAGAGGTGCTCCGTATTGCACGGGGTCAGACCATACATACCATAAAGTCTTTGTCGTACCATGGGAAGCACCCGAGCAAAAAACTCCAACCTCTTAATTTTGCCACTTTGCCCTCACTTGGCTTTCTACAAAGCCAGGGCAAAGTGGTAAAAATAAGAGGTGCTCCGAATTGCCCGGGGTCGGGCCATACATACCATAAGGTCATTGTAGTACCATGGGAAGCCCCCGAGCAAAAAACTCCAACCTCTTAATTTTGCCACTTTGCCCTCACTTGGCTTTCTACAAAGCCAGGGCAAAGTGGTAAAAATAAGAGGTGCTCCGAATTGCCCGGGTCGGGGCATACATACCATAAGGTCTTTGTAGTACCATGGGAAGCCCCCGAGCAAAAAACTCCAACCTCTTAACTTTGCCACTTTGCCCTCACTTGGCTTTCTACAAAGCGTGGGCAAAGTGGTAAAAATAAGAGGTGCTCCGAATTGCCCGGGGTCGGGCCATACATACCATAAGGTCATTGTAGTACCATGGGAAGCCCCCGAGCAAAAAACTCCAACCTCTTAATTTTGCCACTTTGCCCTCACTTGGCTTTCTACAAAGCCAGGGCAAAGTGGTAAAAATAAGAGGTGCTCCGAATTGCCCGAGGTCGGGCCATACATACCATAATGTCATTGTAGTACCATGGGAAGCCCCCGAGCAAAAAACTCCAACCTCTTAATTTGCCACTTTGCCCTCACTTGGCTTTCTACAAAGCCAGGGCAAAGTGGTAAAAATAAGAGGTGCTCCGAATTGCCCGGGGTCGGGGCATACATACCATAAGGTCATTGTAGTACCATGGGAAGCCCCCGAGCAAAAAACTCCAACCTCTTAATTTTGCCACTTTGCCCTCACTTGGCTTTCTACAAAGCCAGGGCAAAGTGGTAAAAATAAGAGGTGCTCCGAATTGCCCGGGGTCGGGCCATACATACCATAATGTCTTTGTCGTACCATGGGAAGCCCCCGAGCAAAAAACTCCAACCTCTTAATTTTGCCACTTTGCCCTCACTTGGCTTTCTACAAAGCCAGGGCAAAGTGGTAAAAATAAGAGGTGCTCCGAATTGCCCGGGGTCGGGCCATACATACCATAATGTCTTTGTCGTACCATGGGAATCCCCCGAGCAAAAAACTCCAACCTCTTAATTTTGCCACTTTTCCCTCACTTGGCTTTCTACAAAGCCAGGGCAAAGTGGTAAAAATAAGAGGTGCTCCGAATTTCCCGGGTTCGGGGCATACATACCATAAGGTCATTGTAGCACCATGGGAAGCCCCCGAGCAAAAAACTCCAAACTCTTAACTTTGCCACTTTGCCCTCATATGGCTTTCTAATGAGTAAAGGGCAAAGTGGTAAAATAAGAGGTGCTCCGAATGGCCCGGGGTCGGGGCATACATACCATAAGGTCATTGTAGTACCATGGGAACCCCCGAGCAAAAAACTCCAACCTCTTAATTTTGCCACTTTGCCCTCACTTGGCTTTCTACAAACTAAGGGCAAAGTGGTAAAAATAAGAGGTGCTCCGAATTGCCCGGGGTCGGACCATACATACCATAAAGTCTTTGTCGTACCATGGGAAGCCCCCGAGCAAAAAACTCCAACCTCTTAATTTTGCCACTTTGCCCTCACTTGGCTTTCTACAAAGCCAGGGCAAAGTGGTAAAAATAAGAGGTGCTCCGAATTGCCCGGGGTCGGGCCATACATACCATAAGGTCATTGTAGTACCATGGGAACCCCCGAGCAAAAAACTCCAACCTCTTAATTTTGCCACTTTGCCCTCACTTGGCTTTCTACAAAGCCAGGGCAAAGTGGTAAAAATAAGAGGTGCTCCGAATTGCCCGGGTTCGGGGCATACATACCATAAGGTCATTGTAGCACCATGGGAAGCCCCCGAGCAAAAAACTCCAACCTCTTAACTTTGCCACTTTGCCCTCATTGGCTTTCTAATGAGTAAAGGGCAAAGTGGTAAAATAAGAGGTGCTCCGAATGGCCCGGGGTCGGGGCATACATACCATAAGGTCATTGTAGTATCATGGGAACCCCCGAGCAAAAAACTCCAACCTCTTAATTTTGCCACTTTGCCCTCACTTGGCTTTCTACAAAGCCAGGGCAAAGTGGTAAAAATAAGAGGTGCTCCGAATTGCCTATGGTCGGGCCATACATACCATAATGTCTTTGTTGTACCATGGGAAGCCCCCGAGCAATAAACTCCAACCTCTTAATTTTGCCACTTTGCCGTCACTTGGCTTTCTACAAAGCCAGGGCAAAGTGGTAAAAATAAGAGGTGCTCCGAATTGCCCGGGTACGGGGCATACATACCATAATGTCTTTGTCGTACCATGGGAAGCCCCCGAGCAATAAACTCCAACCTCTTAATTTTGCCACTTTGCCGTCACTTGGCTTTCTACAAAGCCAGGGCAAAGTGGTAAAAATAAGAGGTGCTCCGAATTGCCCGGGGTCGGGGCATACATACCATAAGGTCATTGTAGTATCATGGGAACCCCCGAGCAAAAAACTCCAACCTCTTAATTTTGCCACTTTGCCCTCACTTGGCTTTCTACAAAGCCAGGGCAAAGTGGTAAAAATAAGAGGTGCTCCGAATTGCCCGGGTCGGGCCATACATACCATAATGTCTTTGTTGTACCATGGGAAGCCCCCGAGCAATAAACTCCAACCTCTTAATTTTGCCACTTTGCCGTCACTTGGCTTTCTACAAAGCTAGGGCAAAGTGGTAAAAATAAGAGGTGCTCCGAATTGCCCGGGTTCGGGGCATACATACCATAATGTCTTTGTCATACCATGGGAAGCCCCCGAGCAATAAACTCCAACCTCTTAATTTTGCCACTTTGCCGTCACTTGGCTTTCTACAAAGCCAGGGCAAAGTGGTAAAAATAAGAGGTGCTCCGAATTGCCCGGGGTCGGGGCATACATACCATAAGGTCATTGTAGTACCATGGGAAGCCCCCGAGCAAAAAACTCCAACCTCTTAACTTTGCCACTTTGCCCTCACTTGGCTTTCTACAAACTAAGGGCAAAGTGGTAGAAATAAGAGGTGCTCCGAATTGCACGGGGTCGGACCATACATACCATAAAGTCTTTGTCGTACCATGGGAAGCCCCCGAGCAAAAAACTCCAACCTCTTAATTTTGCCACTTTGCCCTCACTTGGCTTTCTACAAAGCCAGGGCAAAGTGGTAAAAATAAGAGGTGCTCCGAATTGCCCGGGGTCGGGCCATACATACCATAATGTCTTTGTCGTACCATGGGAATCCCCCGAGCAAAAAACTCCAACCTCTTAATTTTGCCACTTTGCCCTCACTTGGCTTTCTACAAAGCCTGCGCAAAGTGGTAAAAATAAGAGGTGCTCCGAATTGCCCTGGGTCGGGCCATACATACCATAAGGTCATTGTAGTACCATGGGAATCCCCCGAGCAAAAAACTCCAACCTCTTAATTTTGCCACTTTGCCCTCACTTGGCTTTCTACAAAGCCAGGGCAAAGTGGTAAAAATAAGAGGTGCTCCGAATTTCCCGGGTTCGGGGCATACATACCATAAGGTCATTGTAGCACCATGGGAAGCCCCCGAGCAAAAAACTCCAAACTCTTAACTTTGCCACTTTGCCCTCATATGGCTTTATAATGAGTAAAGGGCAAAGTGGTAAAAATAAGAGGTGCTCCGAATGGCCCGGGGTCAGGGCATACATACCATAAGGTCATTGTAGTACCATGGGAAGCCCCCGAGCAAAAAACTCCAACCTCTTAACTTTGCCACTTTGCCCTCACTTGGCTTTCTAATGAGTAAAGGGCAAAGTGGTAAAAATAAGAGGTGCTCCGAATGGCCCGGGGTCGGGGCATACATACCATAAGGTCATTGTAGTACCATGGGAAGCCCCCGAGCAAAAAACTCCAACCTCTTAATTTTGCCACTTTGCCCTCACATTGCTTTCTACAAAGCCAGGGCAAAGTGGTAAAAATAAGAGGTGCTCCGAATTGCCCGGGGTCGGGCCATACATACCATAAGGTCATTGTAGTACCATGGGAAGCCCCCGAGCAAAAAACTCCAACCTCTTAACTTTGCCACTTTGCCCTCACTTGGCTTTCTAATGAGTAAAGGGCAAAGTGGTAAAAATAAGAGGTGCTCCGAATAGCCCCGGGTCGGGGCATACATACCATAAGGTCATTGTAGTACCATGGGAAGCCCCCGAGCAAAAAACTCCAACCTCTTAACTTTGCCACTTTGCCCTCACTTGGCTTTCTAATGAGTAAAGGGCAAAGTGGTAAAAATAAGAGGTGCTCCGAATGGCCCGGGTCGGGGCATACATACCATAAGGTCATTGTAGTACCATGGGAAGCCCCCAAGCAAAAAACTCCAACCTCTTAATTTTGCCACTTTGCCCTCACTTGGCTTTCTACAAAGCCAGGGCAAAGTGGTAAAAATAAGAGGTGCTCCGAATTGCCCGGGGTCGGGCCATACATACCATAATGTCTTTGTCGTACCATGGGAAGCCCCCGAGCAAAAAACTCCAACCTCTTAATTTGCCACTTTGCCCTCACTTGGCTTTCTACAAAGCCAGGGCAAAGTGGTAAAAATAAGAGGTGCTCCGAATTGCCCGGGTTCGGGGCATACATACCATAAGGTCATTGTAGTACCATGGGAAGCCCCGAGCAAAAAACTCCAAACTCTTAACTTTGCCACTTTGCCCTCATATGGCTTTCTAATGAGTAAAGGGCAAAGTGGTAAAATAAGAGGTGCTCCGATTGGCCGGGGTCGGGGCATACATACCATAAGGTCATTGTAGTACCATGGGAAGCCCCCGAGCAAAAAACTCCAACCTCTTAACTTTGCCACTTTGCCCTCACTTGGCTTTCTAATGAGTAAAGGGCAAAGTGGTAAAAATAAGAGGTGCTCCGAATTGCCCGGGTCGGGGCATACATACCATAAGGTCATTGTAGTACCATGGGAAGCCCCCGAGCAAAAAACTCCAACCTCTTAACTTTGCCACTTTGCCCTCACTTGGCTTTCTACAAAGCCAGGGCAAAGTGGTAAAAATAAGAGGTGCTCCGAATTGCCCGGGGTCGGGGCATACATACCATAAGGTCATTGTAGTACCATGGGAAGCCCCCGAGCAAAAAACTCCAACCTCTTAACTTTGCCACTTTGCCCTCACTTGGCTTTCTACAAAGCAAGGGCAAAGTGGTAAAAATAAGAGGTGCTCCGAATTGCCCGGGGTCGGGGCATACATACCATAAGGTCATTGTAGTACCATGGGAAGCCCCCGAGCAAAAAACTCCAACCTCTTAACTTTGCCACTTTGCCCTCACTTGGCTTTCTACAAAGCAAGGGCAAAGTGGTAAAAATAAGAGGTGCTCCGAATTGCCCGGGGTCGGGGCATACATACCATAAGGTCATTGTAGTACCATGGGAAGCCCCCGAGCAAAAAACTCCAACCTCTTAACTTTGCCACTTTGCCCTCACTTGGCTTTCTACAAAGCAAGGGCAAAGTGGTAAAAATAAGAGGTGCTCCGAATGGCCCGGGGTCGGGGCATACATACCATAAGGTCATTGTAGTACCATGGGAAGCCCCCGAGCAAAAAACTCCAACCTCTTAACTTTGCCACTTTGCCCTCACTTGGCTTTCTAACGAGTAAAGGGCAAAGTGGTAAAAATAAGAGGTGCTCCGAATTGCCCGGGGTCGGGGCATACATACCATAAGGTCATTGTAGTACCATGGGAAGCCCCCGAGCAAAAAACTCCAACCTCTTAACTTTGCCACTTTGCCCTCACTTGGCTTTCTAATGAGTAAAGGGCAAAGTGGTTAAAATAAGAGGTGCTCCGAATTGCCCGGGGTCGGGGCATACATACCATAAGGTCATTGTAGTACCATGGGAAGCCCCCGAGCAAAAAACTCCAACCTCTTAACTTTGCCACTTTGCCCTCACTTGGCTTTCTACAAAGCAAGGGCAAAGTGGTAAAAATAAGAGGTGCTCCGAATTGCCCGGGTCGGGGCATACATACCATAAGGTCATTGTAGTACCATGGGAAGCCCCCGAGCAAAAAACTCCAACCTCTTAACTTTGCCACTTTGCCCTCACTTGGCTTTCTACAAAGCAAGGGCAAAGTGGTAAAAATAAGAGGTGCTCCGAATTGCCCGGGGTCGGGGCATACATACCATAAGGTCATTGTAGTACCATGGGAAGCCCCCGAGCAAAAAACTCCAACCTCTTAACTTTGCCACTTTGCCCTCACTTGGCTTTCTACAAAGCAAGGGCAAAGTGGTAAAAATAAGAGGTGCTCCGAATTGCCCGGGGTCGGGGCATACATACCATAAGGTCATTGTAGTACCATGGGAAGCCCCCGAGCAAAAAACTCCAACCTCTTAACTTTGCCACTTTGCCCTCACTTGGCTTTCTACAAAGCAAGGGCAAAGTGGTAAAAATAAGAGGTGCTCCGAATTGCCCGGGGTCGGGGCATACATACCATAAGGTCATTGTAGTACCATGGGAAGCCCCCGAGCAAAAAACTCCAACCTCTTAACTTTGCCACTTTGCCCTCACTTGGCTTTCTAACGAGTAAAGGGCAAAGTGGTAAAAATAAGAGGTGCTCCGAATTGCCCGGGGTCGGGGCATACATACCATAAGGTCATTGTAGTACCATGGGAAGCCCCCGAGCAAAAAACTCCAACCTCTTAACTTTGCCACTTTGCCCTCACTTGGCTTTCTACAAAGCAAGGGCAAAGTGGTAAAAATAAGAGGTGCTCCGAATTGCCCGGGTCGGGGCATACATACCATAAGGTCATTGTAGTACCATGGGAAGCCCCCGAGCAAAAAACTCCAACCTCTTAACTTTGCCACTTTGCCCTCACTTGGCTTTCTAATGAGTAAAGGGCAAAGTGGTAAAAATAAGAGGTGCTCCGAATTGCCCGGGGTCGGGGCATACATACCATAAGGTCATTGTAGTACCATGGGAAGCCCCCGAGCAAAAAACTCCAACCTCTTAACTTTGCCACTTTGCCCTCACTTGGCTTTCTAACGAGTAAGGGCAAAGTGGTAAAAATAAGAGGTGCTCCGAATGGCCCGGGGTCGGGGCATACATACCATAAGGTCATTGTAGTACCATGGGAAGCCCCCGAGCAAAAAACTCCAACCTCTTAACTTTGCCACTTTGCCCTCACTTGGCTTTCTAATGAGTAAAGGGCAAAGTGGTAAAAATAAGAGGTGCTCCGAATTGCCCGGGGTCGGGGCATACATACCATAAGGTCATTGTAGTACCATGGGAAGCCCCCGAGCAAAAAACTCCAACCTCTTAACTTTGCCACTTTGCCCTCACTTGGCTTTCTACAAAGCAAGGGCAAAGTGGTAAAAATAAGAGGTGCTCCGAATTGCCCGGGGTCGGGGCATACATACCATAAGGTCATTGTAGTACCATGGGAAGCCCCCGAGCAAAAAACTCCAACCTCTTAACTTTGCCACTTTGCCCTCACTTGGCTTTCTAATGCTAAAGGGCAAAGTGGTAAAAATAAGAGGTGCTCCGAATTGCCCGGGGTCGGGGCATACATACCATAAGGTCATTGTAGTACCATGGGAAGCCCCCGAGCAAAAAACTCCAACCTCTTAACTTTGCCACTTTGCCCTCGGCCTTCTAAAAAGCAAGGCAAAGTGGTAAAAATAAGAGGTGCTCCGAATTGCCCGGGGTCGGGGCATACATACCATAAGGTCATTGTAGTACCATGGGAAGCCCCCGAGCAAAAAACTCCAACCTCTTAACTTTGCCACTTTGCCCTCACTTGGCTTTCTAATGAGTAAAGGGCAAAGTGGTAAAAATAAGAGGTGCTCCGAATGGCCCAGGGTCGGGGCATACATACCATAAGGTCATTGTAGTACCATGGGAAGCCCCCGAGCAAAAAACTCCAACCTCTTAACTTTGCCACTTTGCCCTCACTTGGCTTTCTAATGAGTAAAGGGCAAAGTGGTAAAAATAAGAGGTGCTCCGAATTGCCCGGGGTCGGGGCATACATACCATAAGGTCATTGTAGTACCATGGGAAGCCCCCGAGCAAAAAACTCCAACCTCTTAACTTTGCCACTTTGCCCTCACTTGGCTTTCTACAAAGCAAGGGCAAAGTGGTAAAAATAAGAGGTGCTCCGAATTGCCCGGGTCGGGGCATACATACCATAAGGTCATTGTAGTACCATGGGAAGCCCCCGAGCAAAAAACTCCAACCTCTTAACTTTGCCACTTTGCCCTCACTTGGCTTTCTACAAACTAAGGGCAAAGTGGTAAAAATAAGAGGTGCTCCGAATTGCCCGGGGTCGGGGCATACATACCATAAGGTCATTGTAGTACCATGGGAAGCCCCCGAGCAAAAAACTCCAACCTCTTAACTTTGCCACTTTGCCCTCACTTGGTTTCTAATGAGTAAAGGGCAAAGTGGTAAAAATAAGAGGTGCTCCGAATGGCCCGGGGTCGGGACATACATACCATAAGGTCATTGTAGTACAATCGGATGCCCCCGAGCAAAAAACTCCAACCTCTTAACTTTTCCACTTTGCCCTCACTTGGCTTTCTAATGAGTAAAGGGCAAAGTGGTAAAAATAAGAGGTGCTCCGAATGGCCCGGGTCGGGGCATACATACCATAAGGTCATTGTAGTACCATGGAAGCCCCCGAGCAAAAAACTCCAACCTCTTAACTTTGCCACTTTGCCCTCACTTGGCTTTCTACAAAGCAAGGGCAAAGTGGTAAAAATAAGAGGTGCTCCGAATTGCCCGGGGTCGGGGCATACATACCATAAGGTCATTGTAGTACCATTGGAAGCCCCCGAGCAAAAAAATCCAACCTCTTAACTTTGCCACTTTGCCCTCACTTGGCTTTCTAATGTCTAAAGGGCAAAGTGGTAAAAATAAGAGGTGCCCCGAATTGCCCGGGGTCGGGCCATACATACCATAATGTCTTTGTCGTACCATGGGAATCCCCCGAGCAAAAAACTCCAACCTCTTAATTTTGCCACTTTGCCCTCACTTGGCTTTCTACAAAGCCAGGGCAAAGTGGTAAAAATAAGAGGTGCTCCGAATTTCCCGGGTTCGGGGCATACATACCATAAGGTCATTGTAGCACCATGGGAAGCCCCCGAGCAAAAAACTCCAAACTCTTAACTTTGCCACTTTGCCACTTTGCCCTCACTTGGCTTTCTACAAACTAAGGGCAAAGTGGTAAAAATAAGAGGTGCTCCGAATTGCCCGGGGTCGAGGCATACATACCATAAGGTCATTGTAGTACCATGGGAAGCCCCGAGCAAAAAACTCCAACCTCTTAACTTTGCCACTTTGCCCTCACTTTGCTTTCTACAAACTAAGGGCAAAGTGGTAAAAATAAGAGGTGCTCCGAATTGCCCGCGGTCGGGGGCATACATTCTATAAGGTCATTGTAGTACCATGGGAAGCCCCCGTGCAAAGAACTCCAACCTCTGAACTTTGCCACTTTGCCCTCACTTGGCTTTCTACAAACTAAGGGCAATGTGGTAAAAATAAGAGTTGCTCCAAATTGTCCGAGGTCGAGCCATACATACCATAAGGTCATTGTAGTACCATAGGAAGCCCCCGAGCAAAAAACTCCAAACTCTTAACTTTGCCACTTTGCCGTCATATGGCTTTCTAATGAGTAAATGGAAAAGTAGTAAAAATAAGAGGTGCTCCGAATGGCCCAGGGTCGGGGCAGACATACCATAAGGTCATTGTAGTACCATGGGACGCCCCCGAGCAAAAAAGCCCAACCTCTTAACTTTGCCACTTTGCCCTCACTTGGCTTTCTAATGAGTAAAGGGCAAAGTGGTAAAAATAAGAGGTGCTCCGAATGGCCCGGGGTCGGGGCATACATAAAATAAGGTCATTGTAGTACCATGGGAAGCCCCCGAGCAAAAAACTCCAACCTCTTAATTTCGCCACTTTGCCCTCACTTGGCTTTCTACAAAGCCAGGGTAAAGTGGGAAAAATAAGAGGTGCTCCGTATTGCCCGGGGTCGGGGCATACATACCATAAGGTAGTTGTAGTACCGTCGGAAGCCCCCGAGCAAAAAACTCCAACCTCTTAACTTTGCCACTTTGCCCTCACTGGACTTTCTAATGAGTAGAGGGCAAAGTGGTAAAAATAAGAGGTGCTCCGAATGGCCCGAGGTCTGGGCATACATACCATAAGGTCATCGAAGTACCATGGGATGCCCCCAAACAAAAAACTCCAACCTCTTAACTTTGCCACTTTGCACTCGGCCTTCTACAAAGCAAGGGCAAAGTGGTAAAAATAAGAGGGGCTCCGAATTGCCCGGGGTCGAGGCATACATACAATAAGGTCATTGTAGTACCAAGGGAAGCCCCCAAGCAAAAAACTCCAAACTCTTGACTTTGCCACTTTGCCCTCACTTGGCTTTCTAATGAGTAAAGGGCAATGTGGTAAAAATAATAGGTGCTCCAAATTTCCCGGGGTCGGGGCATACATACCATAAGGTCGTTGTAGTACCTTGGGAAGCCCCAAAAAAAAAAAACTCCAACCCCTTAACTTTGCCACTTTGCCCTCATATGGCTTTCTGATGAGTAAATGGAAAAGTAGTAAAAATAAGAGCTGCTCCGAATGGCCCGGGGTTGGGGCAGACATACCACAAGGTCACTGTAGTACCATGGGAAGCCCCCGAGCAAAAAAGTCCAACCTCTTAACTTTGCCACTTTGCCCTCACTTGGCTTTCTAATGAGTAAAGGGCAAAGTGGTAAAAATAAGAGGTGCTCCGAATGGCCCGGGGTCGGGGCATACATACCATAAGGTCATTGTAGTACCATGGGAAGCCCCCGACAAAAAAACTCCAAACTCTTGACTTTGCCACATTGCCCTCACTTGGCTTTCTACAAATCAAGGGCAAAATGGTAAAAATAAGAGGTGCTCCGAATTGCCCGGGGACGGGGCATACATACCATAAGGTCATTGTAGTACCTTGGGAAGCCCCTGAGCAAAAAACTCCAACCTTTTAACTTTATCACTTAGCCCTCACTTGGTTTTCTACAAAGCACGGGCAAAGTGGTAAAAATAAGAGGTTCTCCGAATTGCCCGGGGACGGGGCATACATGCCATAAGGTCATTGTAGTACCTTGGGAAGCCCCCGAGCAAAACACTCCAACCTCTTAACTTTACCACTTTGCCCTCACTTGGTTTTCTACAAAGCACGGGCAAAGTGGTAAAAATAAGAGGTGCTCCGAATTGCCCGGGGTCGGGGCATACATACCATAAGGACATTGTAGTACCATGGGAAGCCCCCGAGCAAAGAACTCCAACCTCTTAACTTTGCCACTTTGCCACTTTGCCCTCACTTGGCTTTCTACAAACTAAGGGCAAAGTGGTAAAAATAAGAGGTGCTCCGAATTGCCCGGGGTCGAGGCATACATACCATAAGGTCATTGTAGTACCATGGGAAGCCCCGAGCAAAAAACTCCAACCTCTTAACTTTGCCACTTTGCCCTCACTTTGCTTTCTACAAACTAAGGGCAAAGTGGTAAAAATAAGAGGTGCTCCGAATTGCCCGCGGTCGGGGGTATACATTCTATAAGGTCATTGTAGTACCATGGGAAGCCCCCGTGCAAAGAACTCCAACCTCTGAACTTTGCCACTTTGCCCTCACTTGGCTTTCTACAAACTAAGGGCAATGTGGTAAAAATAAGAGTTGCTCCAAATTGTCCGGGGTCGAGCCATACATACCATAAGGTCATTGTAGTACCATGGGAAGCCCCCGAGCAAAAAACTCCAAACTCTTAACTTTGCCACTTTGCCCTCATATGGCTTTCTAATGAGTAAATGGAAAAGTTGTAAAAATAAGAGGTGCTCTGAATGGCCCAGGGTCGGGGCAGACATACCATAAGGTCATTGTAGTACCATGGGAAGCCCCCGAGCAAAAAAGTCCAACCTCTTAACTTTGCCACTTTGCCGTCACTTGGCTTTCTAATGAGTAAAGGGCAAAGTGGTAAAAATAAGAGGTGCTCCGAATGGCCCGGGGTCGGGGCATACATACCATAAGGTCATTGTAGTACCATGGGAAGCCCCCGAGCAAAAAACTCCAACCTCTTAATTTTGCCACTTTGCCCTCACTTGGCTTTCTACAAAGCAAGGGCAAAGTGGTAAAAATAAGAGGTGCTCCGAATTGCCCGCGGTCGGGGCATACATAGCATAAGGTAGTTGTAGTACCGTCGGAAGCCCCCGACCAGAAAACTCCTACCTCTTAACTTTGCCACTTTGCCCTCACTGGTTTTCTAATGAGTAAAGGGCAAAGTGGTAAAAATAAGAGGTGCTCTGAATGGCCCGGGGTCGGGGCATACATACCATAAGGTCATTGTAGTACCATGGGAAGCCCCCAAACAAAAAACTCCAACCTCTTAACTTTGCCACTTTGCCCTCGGCCTTCTACAAAGCAAGGGCAAAAAAATGTTATTGGTGCATATTGAAGGATCAATGCCCTTGATGTCTGCGATAGTCCACCCTATCGCTCCTCGATGTTGTCTCAGCACTACCAGTAACTCCGTTTCCTGCTTTGAAGTGAATTGAGAAGAAATGACTACCAGAAACGTGCCCTCAGCTGGGCCCAAAAAAATGTATTTCAAGTCCTTGGGTAGTGGTTTCAACTCCAATGTGGGGACTTCTTCTTTTGATGTCTTCATGACTTCTGGTAGATTAAGAGCCTCAAAGACTGGCCTACGCCAATTGCTCATGTAACTCATATTTGACATCTGAGAAGGCCTGTCTGCTTCTGTTAATTGTTCCTCTGAATCTGCCAACTCTAATGACAAAGGAATTGTCTCAAGAGTCTCAGATTGCTCTTGTGGGTCATCTCCAAATATATTCTCAGAATCAAATGCTGATAACAGTTCTGAAATATCGAAATCATATACCGTATCAACCACATGTACTTCTGAATCATCACACCCACTAGGCATTTTGCAGGCGTTGAACACATTCATTTCCAATGTCATATTGCCGAATGTGAGCTTCAGTACTCCACTTCGACAATTAATCAATGCATTGGAGGTAGCAAGAAATGGACGCCCAAGGATGACAGGTGCATGGTAAATGGTGGAGGTTGGTTGCTGCATGTCAAGTACTACAAAATCTACTGGGTAGTAAAATTTGTCTACCTGAACCAACACATCTTCCACAATACCCTTTGGTACCTTGACTGATCTATCAGCCAATTGTAGCATGATGGAGGTCTTTTTCATCTCTCCCAATCCCAGCTGCTCATATAATGAGAATGGCAGCAAGTTCACACTGCTCCCTAAGTCAAGTAGAGCTCTCCCAATGCGTGACTCGCCAATCATGATGGAAATGTTGGGAGAGCCTGGATCACCGTACTTTTGTGGAGTCTCGTTCATTATCAATGCGCTGACTTGCTCCGTTAGGAAAGCTTTCTTCTTTATATTCAGCTTCCTCTTCACTGTGCACAAGTCCTTCAAAAATTTTGCATATGAAGGAACCTGTTGTATGGCATCCAAGAGTGGAATATTAATCTTCACTTGCTTGAAGATTTCTTGGATCTCAGTGTGATATTTATTCTTTTGGCTAGCTGCTAGTCTCTAAGGGTAGGGAACCACAGGTTGGTACCCTTTACTTGATTCAGCCTCTGCAATTACAGGCTCTTTAGATTCTGGTCTCACCATCTTTGGTTCTTTTTCAGCTTCTTCAGGCTTTGATACATCTTTAGGAGTAGGAGCAGCTTCTTGTTTATCCATGGTCATCTCCGGTTGGGGAATTTCTTTTCCACTTCTCAGAGTAAGGACGGCCTTTGCTGTCTCAATAGCATCTTCTGAGACATTATGTACCTAATGTGATTGTTGCCGGTACACTTGAGGATTGGGTTGAGGCTGTGCTGGGAACTTCCCTTTCTCCAGAGTGCTCAGTGCTATGTTCATCTTATTCATGGTGCCTCGCAATTCATTTATGGCTTGAGTGTTTTGATTGTTTGTGGTGGCCTGGATCTGCATGAATTGCTGAAGTGTATTGGCCATCTGTGCCATACTTTCATCTAAAGATTTTTTTGCAGGGGGTTGTGGCTGAGAATTTTGTGCAGCTACATGAGGCTGAGATCCTGGAAGTGCTGCAAAAGGATAGCTTTGAGGATTCTGATATGGTTGCTGCTGAGACTGGGGTACAATCTGATGAAATGATTGCTGGGATTGAGGAACAATCTGATGAAATGGCTGCTGAGGCTGAGGAACAGCTTGATGAAATGGTTGGTGGGAAGAGGAAGGGGATCGGCCAGGCTGATCATTTCTCCAGGAGAAATTTGGATGATTCCTCCATCCAGGATTATATGTATTTGAGAAAGGTTGATTTTGTGCTCTGTTGACCCAGTTAGCTGATTGCATCTGTTCTGGTTCATTCTCCTGAATTACGGGCATGATTGGGCAGTCTTGAGTTTTGTGGTTTGAATCAGCGCACAAAGAGCACACCTCTACAACTTTTACGGCCTTCACTTTTTCCGTCTCCATGACCTCCAATCTTCTGGTTAATGCAGCTATTCGGGCTTGAACATCAGTGTCTTCCTTTATCTCATATTTGCCTCCACCAGTAATGGCTCGTAGTGGTTGTGGTGTCAATGAAACTCGATCAGTCCGAGTGTTCCATTGTAGGGCACTCTCAGCAAGATAGTCAAAAAATGATAGTGCTTCATCAGGTTCTTTGCCAAAGAACTCTCCGTTGCACATGGTTTGGACAAATTGCTTGCATTCTGGAGAGAGACCGGTGTAAAAGTAATTCACCAATCTCCAGGATTCAAAACTGTGATGTGGGCAGATGTTCATCAAATCCTTAAACCTTTCCCAGCTGATATGGAAAGTTTCATCAGGCTTTTGGTTGAACTGACTGATTTTCTCTTGTAATGATTGAGTTCTTTGAAAAGGAAAATTTTTTTTCAAAAATTCACGTTGCATGTCAGACCAGCTGGAAATAGAATTAGGCCTCAAAGAGTTAAACCAAATTTTTGCTTTGTCCTTTAGAGAGAAAGGAAACAATCGAAGCCTAATGTATTCATCAGTATTGGTCCTGTTGATGAACGTGGTGCAAGCCAACTCAAAATCTGTCAGATGTTGGTAGGGACTTTCAGAATCCATCCCGTGGAACTGAGGTATTACTAATATCATGCCATGCTTTATGGAAAAATTAGGTGCATCATTAGGTAACACAATGCATGAAGGTGTAGTGGTGCGAGTGGGTTGCAAATACTCTTTAAGAGTGCGTGGTGTAGGCGCAGCCATTGCTTGTTCGGTTTCAGAGTTTTCGCTTGTAGAGGAGACAAAAAGGGTGTCTGTCTCTAAGCAGTGTGAACTACTATTGGTGCTTGATGCAACTCTACACAATCTATTTGAACTGTTTCTCACCCAATAATAAACATCAGTCCAAAATAGAAAAGAGAAGATGCAAACAACTTTATAGTACGTGACATTTTTTTTTTAATTTTTTTTAGGAGAAAAAAAATAAATAAAAAATAAAGATAAAGATGAAAATCACGAGTTTAAATTTACGACAAGCATCTTTCCCCGGCAACGGCGCCAAAAACTTGACTCGTTCGAAAATGAGTAGCCCAAAAGCTATCCCAAGTGTAGGAGCGTGTCGTGTAGTAATTAGGAATAAATTCCTAGATCGTCTCCACAGGGAAAGTGCTTAAAAATCAAACTCGTGTAAAATGGTGGAAATAGTTACATTGAGAGAATAAAAATAAAAATGATGATATGTGCAATGAATGTGAGAGTGCAATGGAAATGAAAATTTACTAGTCATGGACTAGATTCATGTTGTTGATTTTGAGTGGATGATGAAAAGTGAAAAAATTAAAATACAAGACAGTAAATTAAAATTGCTGGAAATTAAATAACTGAAATGTAAATGGACAATAAAATTTAAATGACATAAAAGTAAATTGCAAAAATTAAAGGTGCAGAAAAATTAAATGACAGTAATTAAAATTGCAGGAAATTAAAAGTGCGAGAAAATTAAATGACGGTAATTTAAATTGCAAGAAATTAAAATTGCAAGAAAAGTAAATGACAGTACTTTAAATTGTATGAAATTAAAAGTGCGAGAAAATTAAATGACAGTAATTTAAATTGCAAGAAATTAAAATTGCGAGAAAAGTAAATGACAGTAATTTAAATTGCAGGAAATTAAAAGTGCGAGAAAATTAAATGACAGTAATTTAAATTGCAAGAAATTAAAATTGTGAGAAAATTAAATGACAGTAATTTAAATTGCAGGAAATTAAAAGTGCGAGAAAATTAAATGACAGTAATTTAAATTGCAAGAAATTAAAAGTGCGAGAAAATTAAATGACAGTAATTCGAAATTAAATAAAAACAAAAATTGCAAGGAATAAACTCGATATTTGGAAATGGAGACTGTGTTCTCCAACCCAAAAATCCAAACTTCCAATTAAAATAAACTCTCAAAAATAAAATGGACTCTCAACATTTACTAAAAATTTACTCACTAAACAAACTCAAAACTGAAAATAAAGATTTACAAAAATAAAATTCACTGAGCCATATGACTCGTTCGAAAATGAGTAGCCCAAAGGCTATCCCAAGTGTAGGAGCGTGTCGCGTAGTAATTAGGAATAAATTCCTAGATCGTCTCCACAGGGAAAGTGCTTAAAAATAAACTCGTGTAAAATGGTGGAAATATTTACAATGAGAAAATAAAAATTAAAAAGAAGTGATATGTACAATGGATGAAAAAGTGCAATAAGAAAAAGAAAAGATTTACAGGTCGTGAACCAGATTCATTTTGTTGGCTTTGAGTGTTTGAGATGCATGTTGAAAAGTAAAGAATTTAAAGTGCAAGACAGTGAACTTAAATTGCTGAAAATTAAATGACTGAAATTTAAATGAGCAAGAAAATTAAATGACATAAAAATTAAATGACAGTAATTTAAATTGCAGTAAAGTAAAGTGCAAAAAAATAAATGACATAAATTAAAAGTGCAGAAATTAAAAGTGCAGAAAAATAAATGACAATAATTTAAAGTGCATAAAATTAAATGACATAAATTGAAATAAAAAAAATAAAAATAAAATAGAGACTACAGATAAAGGAGAGGACAGCTCGATAACACAGTTGATCCATTAGGCTCTCAACTGTATCACCGGACTCCCTCACTTCATCTGCGTTGTCTCCTAAACTGAAAAACTACAACTACTCTATTCTACAGCTACTGGGTGTCTAACATCGACCACCTTCTTCGTTTGCTTACAAGCCTTTATATAGGCTTCAAAACCACTGTATTTACTTAGTCCGTGACCTCCCATGTGCATCTGTTCATCTCCCACTGCCTTTTGTTTCTTTATTTTCGTTCGTTTCTTCCTTACTTTCCAGCCGACCGAATGCACTGCTTTATTTCATTTCTTTTTTTGGTTCTAACATCCAGCCGAGACTGCACTGACTCCAGCTTCTTTTCTTTTCTTTTCTTTCTTTTTCTTTCACTGCTTTCCATTACACCTGCTTTACAGCCGAACAAAACTGCACATGCACTGCTTGTTCTTTGTTCCTTGGCCGAACTGCACCGAGTAGAGCTTCAGCTTGCATCGACCCCACATGCATCACATGCATGTTTATTTTTTTTATTCACCTTTCGGCCGAACCACATGCATGTTTTTTTCTTTTCTTTCTTTTTTTTTCTTTGCTGCACCGAATCACAAGCATGCACCGAATGATTTCTGCATGTGTTCAAGCTGCTGCGTGACCCGTGAGCGAGCCGAGTCGACTGCAACCGAGACGTAGAGGTGCCTTCGGTCGTTCTCGGCAGTGTGCACAGGAGAAGGTTTCGATCGTGGCGTCGGACAGTTCTTGGCCGTGCATGGGGTGGAGGAATGATCGCCGGCGTCGTCTGGTGTTGCTGGTGGCTGCAGGTGGGCAGAGGACGGCTCACGGTGGCATTGGCAGCAGCTGTTTGGAGCTGGAAACCGCACGGCTGGAGGTTGAAGATGAAGGAAACGGCGTCGTTTGGAGGTGTGGAAGAAACGGCGTCGTTTGGAGGTGTGGAAGAAACGGCACGTCATTCAGCTCAGACGACAGCCGATTCCCCGAGTTAAACGACATGTCGTTTGGCTTACAGGCCAAACGACATGTCGTTTAGCCTGCGCAGTAAATAAAAATAAAAAATAAAATAAAATAAAATAAAATAAAATAAAATAAAATAAAGTAAAATAAAACAAACAGAATAATAATAAAAAATAAAATTAGAAAAAGAAAATAATTAATTAATTAAAAATTAAACAACAACTAAACTAGAATATTAAAAAAAAAAGTGTTGTGCATGTGAGACAATAAAATTAAATTAAATCACAAGTTATAAAATATAAGCATAAACTATGCTTTTAATCAATTTAATTCATAACTTGAATTTATTGTCTCTTGATCATTTTTCCATCTAAAATCAACGATAAAATAATAAAATAATTAAGAATACATTGATTTTAAATGTATAAAATATGCAATAATGCAGCTCAATCACCATACATTGAAACTGACTGATGAATAAATTACACGACATTAAAAATTGAACTCAGAAAAATAAAAACTGACTATAAAAATTCACTCACTATTTTTTTTTTCTGAATTTTAACTCGAAAATCACACTAAAAATATTCTAACTCACTGGCTACTCACTGACATTCTAACTCTAACTTCAGACTGACACTCTCACTGACACTCTAACACTGCTAACTTTAGACTCACTCCCTAACTCCCCGCGTACAGCCCTTATATAGGCATCAGAATAATACTGTGCTATGTCTGTCCGTGATTCCTTGACCCTACTGAGGAAATATTCTGTTTGCTGTCTTGTTTCCCACATGCGTCTGCCTTGTTTCTTTCCAGCGTTCCTCTTCCTCTTTTTTTTTTCTTTTCTTTTCCCGCAGCAACGTCTCTTGGTTTCCTTTCTTTTCTTTTTATTTTTTCTTCTTCCGGTTTCCTTCGGCCGTGAGTTGTCTTCTCGTGTGTATCATGTGCTTTGGTCTGCTTCTCGTTTTATTTTCTTTTCAGTATTTCATTCCAGCGTGCATGCTTGTCCCACGAAGGATATCCATCACCGAAAGCATCCTTTTCATTTTTTTTTTCTTCTTCCAGCAACCGCGAGAGCAGCATTCGGTGGAGTTCTATTTTTCTATTTTCATCCTTGTTTTCTTTTTATCTCTTTCTTCCTGCAGGTCTTCAAGCTGCTACGTGACCCGTGCATCTTCCGTGTATCTCCGTGAGCGAGCTGGTTGACACTGTGCATGGTGAACGCTGCGGAAGTTTACGTGGCTTCGGAGACAGCGTTGGGCTTCACTGGGTGGCAAAGCATTGGTCTCCGAAACTCTCTGTCGACTACTGGTGGTCATTGGCGATGCAGGGTGGCGTGGAAGAGTGCAGAAGTGGCAGAACAGGGTGGTTGGATGCTACTGTGCATGGAGCGGGCTGGGCGTGGCGTCGGACGGTTCTTGGCCGTGCATGGGGTGGATGAGTGATCACCGACGTTGTCTGGTGTTGCTGGTGGCTGTAGGTGGGCGGAGGACGGCTCACAGTGGCAGCTCGAAGCTGCTGTGCACGGTGGTACTGTAGCTCGAGCTGCAGATTCGAAGGTAGACGACGATCCGAACGACGTGCCGTTCGTGCCGAAACGGCACGTCGTCGGCTTCAAACGGCAGGGAATTCTTTCGTGCAAAACGACATGTCGTTTCTTCCAAACGACATGTCGTTTGCCTCAGACGACAGAAACGACCAACATGCAAAACGACATGTCGTTTAGAACCTGTACAGAAAAATAAAAATAAAATAAAAATAAAATAAATAAAAAAAATATAAAAAAATATAAAAATAAAACAAACAGAATAATAAAAAAAATATAAAAATTAAAATTAGAAAAAAGAAAATAATTAATTAATTAAAAATTAAACAAAAACTAAACTAGAATATTAAAAATGTGTTGTGCATGTGAGACAATAAAATCAAATAAAATCACAAGTTATAAAATATAAGCATAAACTATGCTTTTAATCAATTTAATTCATAACTTGGATTTATTGCCTCTTGATCATTTTTCCATTTAAAATCAAGATAAAATAATAAAATAATTAAGAATACATTGATTTTATATGTATAAAATATGCAATAATGCAGCTCAATCACACCCCCCAACTAACTTTTTGCTAGTCTCTGAGCAAAATAGTGAAAATTAATTGAGATGAATATTGCATAAAGCTCGAAATCCAAACAAAAGCAATCAAACACAACAACGAATTCTCACAAAGTGCGACACGTGACTATCAACTCCCAGGGGCTATATTCACAAAGACTGGCTCAACAATCTTTCATTAAGAATTTGGGAAAAATCTAAAAACTCAGATGTGTATGTAGCTAAATTGTTCTTCATTACTAGCCATGATTCGTCATAGGATTTTTCAACCTTAAGATTGATCATTTCTGATTCTAACTACCTCAAAGCCTAAGGGACTAGCAGTTTTCACGCAAACTCTGTTTAAAAGTTGAACACTCAACCCCCAAAGTTTGGGTAACTGTTTCTAGCCCTTTTTTTATTTTTTTTTATTATCATTTTTTTTTTCAAACAGATTCGATCAGTGGGGAATCGAACCCAGGACCGTGCGCCTAATCCACACATTCCCAAGTTCGCCCTTACCGCTGAGACAGATCCATGCTTATTCTCTTTTTTTTTTTTTTTTTCGAAAGGCTCGGTAGTCCTGCAGTTTACTTCTCCAGTGTTAAATCAACGAATAGTAATGAAGAACACTACAAGTGTAAGCATGTGTAGACCGCTATTCAAGATTTTCCCTTCATTATATAAATCATGCCAAGTCTATCTCAATGAATATAGCATCCTGGTGTTTCAAGTCATACATCAAGCAAAATATGATGCATCAGGAATCATGTTCTATGCTCAGGGTTGAAAATAAATCTTCATAAAATGATTCCGCTCACCTACACCACCAAGGCGCTCAAATTTCACAAAATAATAGAATAGAGTATGTGTCAATCATGTGTATCTCAGTGCATATTGCATTAAGGCAAAAATTGTGTAATCCAATGCACACATACTAACAAAGAAAAGATGAGCAATAAAAGAAAAATTAACACAGAAAATAAAGAAAGAGAAACAATCAACAAACAACTTAGAAAATAAGCAATTATGTAATCCATCATACACACGTAAAATTAAACAAACAACATAGAAACAAAAAGAGGCACAAAATAAACAACAAGATGCAATAACAGAAACAGTATTTAAGTAAGTATGAGAGTAGAGAAAACTCCCTCGATCAGTGGGAAATGCTTTGGGGTGAAAACTTTTCTTGCAAAAAATTCTTCATGCACTCCATTCCAGTGTTTAAGTATTCTCAGCAATGGAACACTCGAGTTGGATCAAGTTTGAAACAAAGATGATCTGCCAACTGAGTCAAATGAGTGTTCATCCAATTGTAGTAAACTTGGAATTTAACAAGTGTCATAAATAAGAGGTGCTCCGAATTGCCCGGGGTCGGGGCATACATACCATAAAAGTCATTGTAGTACCAAGGGAAGCCCCCGAGCAAAAAACACCAACCTCTTAACTTTGCCACTTTGCCCTCACTTTGCTTTCTACAAACTAAGGGCAAAGTGGTAAAAATAAGAGGTGCTCCGTATTGCCCGGGGTCGACGCATACATACCATAAGGTCATTGTAGTACCGTGGGAAGCCCCCGAGCAAAAAACTCCAACCTCTTAACTTTACCACTTTGCCCTCACTTGACTTTCTAATGTGTAAAGGGCAAAGTGGTAAAAATAAGTGGTGGTCCGAATGGCCCGGGGTCGGGGCCTACATACCATAAGGTCATTGTAGTACCTTGGGAAGCCCCCGAGCAAAAAAATCCAACCTCTTAACTTTCCCACTTTGCCCTCACTTGACTTTCTACAAAGCAAGGAAAAAGTGGTAAAACTAAGAGGTGCATCGAATTGCCCGGGGTCGGGGTATACAAACCAGAAGGTCATTGTAGTACCATGGGAAGTCCCCCAGCAAAAAACTTCAACCTCTTAACTTTGCCACTTTGCCACTTTGCCCTCACTTGGCTTTCTACAAAGCAAGGGCAATGTGGTAAAAATAAGAGGTGCTCCGAATTGCCCGGGGTCGGGGCATACATACCACAAGGTCATTGTAGTACAATCGGAAGCCCCCGAGCAAAAAACTCCAACCCCCTAACTTTGCCACTTTGCCCTCACTTGGCTTTCTACAAAGCATGGGCAAAGTGGTAAAAACAAGAGGTGCTCCGAATGGCCCAGGGTCGGGGTATACATACCATAAGGTCATTGTAGTACCATGGGAAGCCCCCGCGCAAAAAACTCCAACTCTTAACTTTCCCACTTTGCCCTCACTTGGTTTTCTACAAAGCAAGGGCAAAGTGGTAAAAATAAGAGGTGCTCCGTATTGCCCGGGGTCGGCGCATACATACCATAAGGTCATTGTAGTAACGTCGGAAGCCCCCGAGCAAAAAACTCCAACCTCTTAACTTTGCCACTTTGCCCACACTTTGCTTTGTACAAACTACAGGCAAAGTGGTAAAAATAAGAGGCGCTCCGAATTGCCCGGGGTTGGGGCATACATACCAGAAGGTCATTGTAGTACCATGGGAAGCCCCCGAACAAAAAACTCCAACCTCTTAATTTTGCCACTTTGCCCTCACTTGGCTTTCTACAAAACCAGGGCAAAGTGGTAAAAATAAGAGGTGCTCCACATTGCCCGGGGTCGGGGCATACATACCATAAAAGTCATTGTAGTACCAAGGGAAGCCCCCGAGCAAAAAACACCAACCTCTTAACTTTGCCACTTTGCCCTCACTTTGCTTTCTACAAACTAAGGGCAAAGTGGTAAAAATAAGAGGTGCTCCGTATTGCCCGGGGTCGACGCATACATACCATAAGGTCATTGTAGTACCGTGGGAAGCCCCCGAGCAAAAAACTCCAACCTCTTAACTTTACCACTTTGCCCTCACTTGACTTTCTAATGTGTAAAGGGCAAAGTGGTAAAAATAAGTGGTGGTCCGAATGGCCCGGGGTCGGGGCAGACATACCATAAGGTAATTGTAGTACCATGGGAAGCCCCAAAAAACTCCAACCTCTTAACTTTGCCACTTTGCTCTCACTTGGCTTTCTAATGAGTAAAGGGCAAAGTGGTAAAAATAAGAGGTGCTCCGAATTGCCCGGGGTCGGGGCATACATACCATAAGGTCATTGTAGTACCAAGGGAAGCCCCTGAGAAAAAACTCCAACCTCTTAATTTTGCGACTTTGCCCTCACTTGGCTTTCTACAAAGCCAGGGCAAAGGGGTAAAAATGAGAGGTGCTCCGAATTGCCCGGGGTCGGGGCATACCTACCATAAGGTCATTGTAGTACCATGGGAAGCCCCCGAGAAAAAAACTCCAACCTCTTAACTTTGTCACTTTGCCCTCACTTGGTTTTCTACAAAGCAAGGGCAAAATGGTAAAAATAAGAGGTGCTCCGAATTGCCCGGGGTCGAGGCATACATACCATAAGCTCATTCTAGTACCATGGGAAGCCCCTGAGCAAAAAACTCCAACCTCTTAATTTTGCGACTTTGCCCTCACTTGGCTTTCTACAAAGCCATGGCAAAGGGGTAAAAATGAGAGGTGCTCCGAATTGCCCGGGGTAGGGGCATACATAACATATGGTCATTGTAGTACCGTCGGAAGCGCCTGAGCAAAAAACTCCAACCTCTTAACATTGCCACTTTGCCCTCTCTTTGCTTTCTACAAACTAAGGGCAAAGTGGTAAAAATAAGAGGTGCTCCGAATTGTCCGGGGTCGGGGAATACATACCATAAGGTCATTGTAGTACCATGGGAAGCCCAGAGCAAAAAACTCCAACCTCTTAATTTTGCCAGTTTGCCCTCACTTGGCTTTCTACAAAGGCAGGGCAAAGTGGTAAAAATAAGAGGTGCTCCGAATTGGCCGGGTCGGGGCATACATACCATAAGGTCATTGTAGTACCATGGGAAGCCCTGAGCAAAAAACTCCAACCTCTTAATTTTGCGACTTTGCCCTCACTTGGCTTTCTACAAAGCCAGGGCAAAGGGGTAAAAATGAGAGGTGCTCCGAATTGCCCGGGGTCGGGGCATACATACCATAAGGTCATTGTAGTACCATGGGAAGCCCCCGAGCAAAAAACTCCAACCTCTTAACTTTGTCACTTTGCCCTCACTTGGTTTTCTACAAAGCAAGGGCAAAATGGTAAAAATAAGAGGTGCTCCGTATTGCCCGGGGTCGGGCATACATACCATAAGGTCATTGTAGTAACGTCGGAACCCCAGAGCAAAAAACTCCAACGTCTTAACTTTGCCACTTTGCCCTCACTTTGCTTTCTACAAATTACGGGCAAAGTGGTAAAAATAAGAGGTGCTCCGTATTGCCCGGGGTCGGGGCATACATACCAGAAGGTCATTGTAGTACCATGGGAAGCCCCCGAGCAAAAAACTCGAACCTCTTAATTTTGCCACTTTGCCCTCACTTGGCTTTCTACAAAACCAGCGCAAATAAGACGTGCTCCACATTGCTCGGGGTCGGGGCATACGTACCATAAGGTCATTGTAGTACCATGGGAAGCCCCCGAACAAAAACCTCCAACCTCATAACTTTGCCACTTTGCCCTCACTTGGCTTTCTAATGAGTAAATGGCAAAGTGGTAAAAAGAAGAGGTGCTCCGAATTGCCTGGGGTCGGGGCATACAAACCATAAGGTCATTGTAGTACCTTGGGAAGCCCCCGAGGAAAAAAATCCAATCTCTTGACTTTGCCACTTTGCCCTCACTTGGCTTTCTACAAAGCAAGGGCAAAGTGGTAAAAGTAAGAGGTGCTCCGAATGGCCTGGGGTCAGGGCATACATACGATAAGGTCATTGTAGTACCATGGGAACCCCCAAGCAAAAAACTCCAACCTTTTAACTTTACCACTTTGCCCTCACTTGATTTTCTAATGTGTAAAGGGCAAAGTGGTAAAAATAAGAGGTGCTCCGAATGGCCCGGGGTCGGGGCATACATACCATAAGGTCATTGTAGTACCATGGGAAGCCCCGAGCAAAAAACTCCAACCTCTTAACTTTGCCACTTTGCCCTCACTTTGCTTTCTACAAACTAAGGGCAAAGTGGTAAAAATAAGAGGTGCTCCGAATTGCCGGGGTCGGGGCATACATACCATAAGGTCATTGTAGTACCATGGGAAGCCCCCGAGCAAAAAACTCCAACCTCTTAACTTTGCCACTTTGCCCTCACTTGGCTTTCTACAAACTAAGGGCAAAGTGGTAAAAATAAGAGGTGCTCCCGAATTGCCGGGGTCGGGCATACAAACCATAAGTCATTGTAGTACCATGGGAAGCCCCGAGCAAAAAACTCCAACCTCTTAATTTTGCCACTTTGCCCTCACTTGGCTTTCTACAAAGCCAAGGCAAAGTGGTAAAAATAAGAGGTCTCCGAATTGCCGGGGTCGGGGCATACATACCATAAGGTCATTGTAGTACCATGGGAACCCCCGAGCAAAAAACTCCAACCTCTTAACTTTGCCACTTTGCCCTCACTTGGCTTTCTACAAAGCCAGGGCAAAGTGGTAAAAATAAGAGGTGCTCCGAATTGCCCGGGGTCGGGGCATACATACCATAAGGTCATTGTAGTACCATGGGAAGCCCCCGAGCAAAAAACTCCAACCTCTTAACTTTGCCACTTTGCCCTCACTTGGCTTTCTACAAAGCAAGGGCAAAGTGGTAAAAAGAAGAGGTGCTCCGAATTGCCCGGGGTCGGGGCATACATACCATAAGGTCATTGTAGTACCATGGGAAGCCCCCGAGCAAAAAACTCCAACCTCTTAACTTTGCCACTTTGCCCTCACTTGGCTTTCTACAAAGCAAGGGCAAAGTGGTAAAAATAAGAGGTGCTCCGAATTGCCCGGGGTCGGGGCATACATACCATAAGGTCATTGTAGTACCATGGGAAGCCCCGAGCAAAAAACTCCAACCTCTTAACTTTGCCACTTTGCCCTCACTTGGCTTTCTAATGAGCAAGGGCAAAGTGGTAAAAATAAGAGGTGCTCCGAATGGCCGGGGTCGGGGCATACATACCATAAGGTCATTGTAGTACCATGGGAAGCCCCCGAGCAAAAAACTCCAACCTCTTAACTTTGCCACTTTGCCCTCACTTGGCTTTCTACAAAGAAGGGCAAAGTGGTAAAAATAAGAGGTGCTCCGAATTGCCCGGGGTCGGGCATACATACCATAAGGTCATTGTAGTACCATGGGAAGCCCCCGAGCAAAAAACTCCAACCTCTTAACTTTGCCACTTTGCCCTCACTTGGCTTTCTACAAAGCAAGGGCAAAGTGGTAAAAATAAGAGGTGCTCCGAATTGCCCGGGGTCGGGGCATACATACCATAAGGTCATTGTAGTACCATGGGAAGCCCAGAGCAAAAAACTCCAACCTCTTAATTTTGCCACTTTGCCCTCACTTGGCTTTCTACAAAGCAGGGCAAAGTGGTAAAAATAAGAGGTGCTCCGAATTGCCCGGGGTCGGGGCATACATACCATAAGGTCATTGTAGTACCATGGGAAGCCCCCGAGCAAAAAACTCCAACCTCTTAACTTTGCCACTTTGCCCTCACTTGGCTTTCTACAAAGCAAGGGCAAAGTGGTAAAAATAAGAGGTGCTCCGAATTGCCCGGGGTCGGGGCATACATACCATAAGGTCATTGTAGTACCATGGGAAGCCCCCAAGCAAAAAACTCCAACCTCTTAACTTTGCCACTTTGCCCTCACTTGGCTTTCTACAAAGCAAGGGCAAAGTGGTAAAAATAAGAGGTGCTCCGAATTGCCCGGGGTCGGGGCATACATACCATAAGGTCATTGTAGTACCATGGGAAGCCCCCGAGCAAAAAACTCCAACCTCTTAACTTTGCCACTTTGCCCTCACTTGGCTTTCTACAAAGCCAGGGCAAAGTGGTAAAAATAAGAGGTGCTCCGAATTGCCCGGGGTCGGGGCATACATACCATAAGGTCATTGTAGTACCATGGGAAGCCCCCGAGCAAAAAACTCCAACCTCTTAACTTTGCCACTTTGCCCTCACTTGGCTTTCTACAAAGCAAGGGCAAAGTGGTAAAAATAAGAGGTGCTCCGAATTGTCCGGGGTCGGGGCATACATACCATAAGGTCATTGTAGTACCATGGGAAGCCCCCGAGCAAAAAACTCCAACCTCTAAATTTGCCACTTTGCCCTCACTTGGCTTTCTACAAAGCAGGGCAAAGTGGTAAAAATAAGAGGTGCTCCGAATTGCCCGGGGTCGGGGCATACATACCATAAGGTCATTGTAGTACCATGGGAAGCCCCCGAGCAAAAAACTCCAACCTCTTAACTTTGCCACTTTGCCCTCACTTGGCTTTCTACAAAGCAAGGGCAAAGTGGTAAAAATAAGAGGTGCTCCGAATTGCCCGGGGTCGGGGCATACATACCATAAGGTCATTGTAGTACCATGGGAAGCCCCCGAGCAAAAAACTCCAACCTCTTAACTTTGCCACTTTGCCCTCACTTGGCTTTCTACAAAGCATGGCAAAGTGGTAAAAATAAGAGGTGCTCCGAATTGCCCGGGGTCGGGGCATACATACCATAAGGTCATTGTAGTACCATGGGAAGCCCCTGAGCAAAAAACTCCAACCTCTTAACTTTGCCACTTTGCCCTCACTTGGCTTTCTACAAAGCAGGGCAAAGTGGTAAAAATAAGAGGTGCTCCGAATTGCCCGGGGTCGGGGCATACATACCATAAGGTCATTGTAGTACCATGGGAAGCCCCCGAGCAAAAAACTCCAACCTCTTAACTTTGCCACTTTGCCCTCACTTGGCTTTCTACAAAGCAAGGGCAAAGTGGTAAAAATAAGAGGTGCTCCGAATTGCCCGGGGTCGGGGCATACATACCATAAGGTCATTGTAGTACCATGGGAAGCCCCCGAGCAAAAAACTCCAACCTCTTAACTTTGCCACTTTTGCCCTCACTTGGCTTTCTACAAAGCAAGGCAAAGTGGTAAAAATAAGAGGTGCTCCGAATTGCCGGGGTCGGGGCATACATACCATAAGGTCATTGTAGTACCATGGGAAGCCCCGAGCAAAAAACTCCAACCTCTTAATTTTGCCACTTTGCCCTCACTTGGCTTTCTACAAAGGCAGGGCAAAGTGGAAAAATAAGAGGTGCTCCGAATTGCCCGGGGTCGGGGCATACATACCATAAGGTCATTGTAGTACCATGGGAAGCCCCGAGCAAAAAACTCCAACCTCTAAACTTTGCCACTTTGCCCTCACTTGGCTTTCTACAAAGCAAGGGCAAAGTGGTAAAAATAAGAGGTGCTCCGAATTGCCCGGGGTCGGGGCATACATACCATAAGGTCATTGTAGTACCATGGGAAGCCCCGAGCAAAAAACTCCAACCTCTTAACTTTGCCACTTTGCCCTCACTTGGCTTTCTACAAAGCAAGGGCAAAGTGGTAAAAATAAGAGGTGCTCCGAATTGCCCGGGGTCGGGGCATACATACCATAAGGTCATTGTAGTACCATGGGAAGCCCCAGAGCAAAAAACTCCAACCTCTTAACTTTGCCACTTTGCCCTCACTTGGCTTTCTACAAAGTAAGGGCAAAGTGGTAAAAAATAAGAGGTGCTCCGAATTGCCCGGGGTCGGGGCATACATACCATAAGGTCATTGTAGTACCATGGGAAGCCCCGAGCAAAAAACTCCAACCTCTTAACTTTGCCACTTTGCCCTCACTTGGCTTTCTACAAAGCAGGGCAAAGTGGTAAAAATAAGAGGTGCTCCGAATTGCCCGGGGTCGGGCATACATACCATAAGGTCATTGTAGTAACATGGGAAGCCCCTGAGCAAAAAACTCCAACCTCTTAACTTTGCCACTTTGCCCTCACTTGGCTTTCTAACAAATTAAGGGCAAAGTGGTAAAAATAAGAGGTGCTCCGAATTGCCCGGGGTCGGGGCATACATACCATAAGGTCATTGTAGTACCATGGGAAGCCCCGAGCAAAAAACTCCAACCTCTTAATTTTGCCACTTTGCCCTCACTTGGCTTTCTACAAAACCAGTGCAAATAAGAGGTGCTCCGAATTGCCCGGGGTCGGGGCATACATACCATAAGGTCATTGTAGTACCATGGGAAGCCCCCGAGCAAAAAACTCCAACCTCTTAACTTTGCCACTTTGCCCTCACTTGGCTTTCTACAAAGTAAATGGCAAAGTGGTAAAAATAAGAGGTGCTCCGAATTGCCTGGGGTCGGGGCATACATACCATAAGGTCATTGTAGTACCATGGGAAGCCCCCGAGCAAAAAAATCCAACCTCTTAACTTTGCCACTTTGCCCTCACTTGGCTTTCTACAAAGCAAGGGCAAAGTGGTAAAAATAAGAGGTGCTCCGAATTGCCCGGGGTCGGGGATACATACCATAAGGTCATTGTAGTACCATGGGAAGCCCCGAGCAAAAAACTCCAACCTTTTAACTTTGCCACTTTGCCCTCACTTGGCTTTCTAATGGTAAAGGCAAAGTGGTAAAAATAAGAGGTGCTCCGAATGGCCCGGGGTCGGGCATACATACCATAAGGTCATTGTAGTACCATGGGAAGCCCCCGAGCAAAAAACTCCAACCTCTTAACTTTGCCACTTTGCCCTCACTTTGCTTTCTACAAACTAAGGGCAAAGTGGTAAAA
Source organism: Cyclocarya paliurus (assembly GCA_029856935.1). Classification (NCBI taxonomy): domain Eukaryota; kingdom Viridiplantae; phylum Streptophyta; class Magnoliopsida; order Fagales; family Juglandaceae; genus Cyclocarya; species Cyclocarya paliurus. The sequence continues at coordinate 49,155 of JARVXP010000424.1, forward strand.
ATAAGAGGTGCTCCGAATTGCCCGGGGTCGGGGCATACATACCATAAGGTCATTGTAGTACCATGGGAAGCCCCCGAGCAAAAAACTCCAACCTCTTAACTTTGCCACTTTGCCCTCACTTGGCTTTCTACAAACAAAGGCAAAGTGGTAAAAATAAGAGGTGCTCCGAATTGCCCGGGTCGGGGCATACATACCAAAGGTCATTGTAGTACCATGGGAACCCCCGAGCAAAAAACTCCAACCTCTTAACTTTGCCACTTTGCCCTCACTTGGCTTTCTACAAAGCCAGGGCAAAGTGGTAAAAATAAGAGGTGCTCCAATTGCCCGGGGTCGGGGCATACATACCATAAGGTCATTGTAGTACCATGGGAAGCCCCCGAGCAAAAAACTCCAACCTCTTAACTTTGCCACTTTGCCCTCACTTGGCTTTCTAATGAGTAAGGGGCAAAGTGGTAAAAATAAGAGGTGCTCCGAATTGCCCCGGGTCGGGGCATACATACCATAAGGTCATTGTAGTACCATGGGAAGCCCCGAGCAAAAAACGCCAACCTCTTAATTTTGCCACTTTGCCCTCACTTGGCTTTCTAAAAGTAAAGGCAAAGTGGTAAAAATAAGAGGTGCTCCGAATTGCCCGGGGTCTGGGCATACATACCATAAGGTCATTGTAGTACCATGGGAAGCCCCGAGCAAAAAACTCCAACCTCTTAACTTTGCCACTTTGCCCTCACTTGGCTTTCTACAAAGAATGGGCAAAGTGGTAAAAATAAGAGGTGCTCCGAATTGCCCGGGGTCGGGGCATACATACCATAAGGTCATTGTAGTACCATGGGAAGCCCCCGAGCAAAAAACTCCAACCTCTTAACTTTGCCACTTTGCCTCACTTGGCTTTCTACAAAGCAAGGGCAAAGTGGTAAAAATAAGAGGTGCTCCGAATTGCCCGGGTCGGGGCATACATACCATAAGGTCATTGTAGTACCATGGGAAGCCCCCGAGCAAAAAACTCCAACCTCTTAACTTTGCCACTTTGCCCTCACTTGGCTTCTAATGAGTGCAGGGCAAAGTGGTAAAAATAAGAGGTGCTCCGAATGGCCCGGGGTCAGGGCATACATACCATAAGGTCATTGTAGTACCATGGGAAGCCCCCGAGCAAAAAACTCCAACCCCCTAACTTTGCCACTTTGCCCTCACTTGGCTTTCTACAAAGAATGGGCAAAGTGGTAAAAAATAAGAGGTGCTCCGAATTGCCCGGGGTCTGGGCATACATACCATAAGGTCATTGTAGTACCATGGGAAGCCCCCGAGCAAAAAACTCCAACCTCTTAACTTTGCCACTTTGCCCTCACTTGGCTTTCTACAAAGCAAGGGCAAAGTGGTAAAAATAAGAGGTGCTCCGAATTGCCCGGGGTCGGGGCATACATACCATAAGGTCATTGTAGTACCATGGGAAGCCCCAGAGCAAAAAACTCCAACCTCTTAACTTTGCCATTTGCCCTCACTTGGCTTTCTACAAAGCAGGGCAAAGTGGTAAAAATAAGAGGTGCTCCGAATTGCCCGGGGTCGGGGCATACATACCATAAGGTCATTGTAGTACCATGGGAAGCCCTGAGCAAAAAACTCCAACCTCTTAACTTTGCCACTTTGCCCTCACTTGGCTTTCTACAAAGCAAGGGCAAAGTGGTAAAAATAAGAGGTGCTCCGAATTGCCCGGGGTAGGGGCATACATACCATAAGGTCATTGTAGTACCATGGGAAGCCCCCGAGCAAAAACTCCAACCTCTTAACCACTTAACTTTGCCATTTGCCCTCACTTGGCTTTCTACAAAGCAGGGCAAAGTGGTAAAAATAAGAGGTGCTCCGAATTGCCCGGGGTCGGGGCATACATACCATAAGGTCATTGTAGTACCATGGGAAGCCCCTGAGCAAAAACTCCAACCTCTTAACTTTGCCACTTTGCCCTCACTTTGCTTTCTACAAACTAAGGGCAAAGTGGTAAAAATAAGAGGTGCTCCGAATTGCCCGGGTCGGGGCATACATACCATAAGGTCATTGTAGTACCATGGGAAGCCCCAGAGCAAAAAACTCCAACCTCTTAATTTTGCCACTTTGCCCTCACTTGGCTTTCTACAAAGGCAGGGCAAAGTGGTAAAAATAAGAGGTGCTCCGAATTGCCCGGGGTCGGGGCATACATACCATAAGGTCATTGTAGTACCATGGGAAGCCCCCGAGCAAAAAACTCCAACCTCTTAACTTTGCCACTTTGCCCTCACTTGGCTTTCTACAAAGTAAAGGGCAAAGTGGTAAAAATAAGAGGTGCTCCGAATTGCCGGGTCGGGGCATACATACCATAAGGTCATTGTAGTACCATGGGAAGCCCCGAGCAAAAAACTCCAACCTCTTAACTTTGCCACTTTGCCCTCACTTGGCTTTCTACAAAGCAGGGCAAAGGGTAAAAAATGGTAAAAGGTTGCTCCGAATTGCCCGGGGTCGGGGCATACATACCATACAGTCATTGTAGTAGCATGGAAATCCCTGAGCAAAAAACTCCAACCTCCTAACTTTGCCACTTTGCCCTCACTTGGCTTTCTACAAAGGAAGGGCAAAGTGTAAAAATAAGAGGAGCTCAGAATTGCCCGGGTCGGTGGGATACATACCATAAGGTCATTGTAGTACCATGGGAAGCCCCCGAGCAAAAAACTCCAACCTCTTAACTTTGCCACTTTGCCCTCACTTGGCTTTCTACAAAGCAAGGGCAAAGTGGTAAAAATAAGAGGTGCTCCGAATTGCCCGGGGTCGGGGCATACATACCATAAGGTCATTGTAGTACCATGGGAAGCCCAGAGCAAAAAACTCCAACCTCTTAATTTTGCCACTTTGCCCTCACTTGGCTTTCTACTAAGCAAGGCAAAGTGGTAAAAATAAGAGGTGCTCCGAATTGCCTGGGGTCGGGGCAGACATACCATAAGGTCATTGTAGTACCATGGGAAGCCCCTGAGCAAAAAAGTCCAACCTCTTAACTTTGCCACTTTGCCCTCACTTGGCTTTCTACAAAGCAATGGCAAAGTGGTAAAAATAAGAGGTGCTCCGAATTGCCCGGGTCGGGGCATACATACCATAAGGTCATTGTAGTACCATGGGAAGCCCCCGAGCAAAAAACTCCAACCTCTTAACTTTGCCACTTTGCCCTCACTTGGCTTTCTACAAAAACAAGGGCAAAGTGGTAAAAATAAGAGGTGCTCCGAATTGCCCGGGGTCGGGGCATACATACCATAAGGTCATTGTAGTAACATGGAAACCCCCAGAGCAAAAAACTCCAACCTCTTAACTTTGCCACTTTGCCCTCACTTGGCTTTCTACAAAGCAAGGGCAAAGTGGTAAAAATAAGAGGTGCTCCGAATTGCCCGGGGTCGGGGCATACATACCATAAGGTCATTGTAGTACCATGGGAAGCCCCTGAGCAAAAAACTCCAACCTCTTAACTTTGCCACTTTGCCCTCACTTGGCTTTCTACAAAGCCAGGGCAAAGTGGTAAAAATAAGAGGTGCTCCGAATTGCCCGGGGTCGGGCATACATACCATAAGGTCATTGTAGTACCATGGGAAGCCCCAGAGCAAAAAACTCCAACCTCTTAACTTTGCCACTTTGCCCTCACTTGGCTTTCTACAAAGCAAGGGCAAAGTGGTAAAAATAAGAGGTGCTCCGAATTGCCCGGGTCGGGGCATACATACCATAAGGTCATTGTAGTACCATGGGAAGCCCCTGAGCAAAAAACTCCAACCTCTTAATTTTGCCACTTTGCCCTCACTTGGCTTTCTACAAAACCAGCAAAGTGTAAAATAAAGGTGCTCCGAATTGCCCGGGGTCGGGGCATACATACCATAAGGTCATTGTAGTACCATGGGAAGCCCCGAGCAAAAAACTCCAACCTCTTAACTTTGCCACTTTGCCCTCACTTGGCTTTCTAAAAGTAAGGGCAAAGTGGTAAAAATAAGAGGTGCTCCGAATTGCCCTGGGGTCGGGGCATACATACCATAAGGTCATTGTAGTACCATGGGAAGCCCCGAGAAAAAAACTCCAACTCTTAACTTTGCCACTTTGCCCTCACTTGGCTTTCTACAAAGCAAGGGCAAAGTGGTAAAAATAAGAGGTGCTCCGAATTGCCCGGGTCGGGGCATACATACCATAAGGTCATTGTAGTACCATGGGAAGCCCCCAAGCAAAAAAACTCCAACCTTTAACTTTGCCACTTTGCCCTCACTTGGCTTTCTAATGTAAGGGCAAAGTGGTAAAAATAAGAGGTGCTCCGAATGGCCCGGGGTCGGGGCATACATACCATAAGGTCATTGTAGTACCATGGAAGCCCCCGAGCAAAAAACTCCAACCTCTTAACTTTGCCACTTTGCCCTCACTTTGCTTTCTACAAACTAAGGGCAAAGTGGTAAAAATAAGAGGTGCTCCGAATTGCCCGGGGTCGGGGTACATACCATAAGGTCATTGAAGTACCATGGGAAGCCCCGAGCAAAAAACTCCAACCTCTTAACTTTGCCACTTTGCCCTCACTTGGCTTTCTACAAACAAGGGCAAATTGGTAAAAATAAGAGGTGCTCCCGAATTGCCCGGGTCGGGGCATACATACCATAAGGTCATTGTAGTACCAGGGAAGCCCCCGAGCAAAAAACTCCAACTCTTAACTTTGCCACTTTGCCCTCACTTGGCTTTCTTTCTACAAACCAGGGCAAAGTGGTAAAAATAAGAGGTGCTCCGAATTGCCCGGGGTCGGGGCATACATACCATAAGGTCATTGTAGTACCATGGGAAGCCCCCGAGCAAAAAACTCCAACCTCTTAACTTTGCCACTTTGCCCTCACTTGGCTTTCTAATGATTAAAGGCAAAGTGGTAAAAATAATAGGTGCTCCGAATTGCCCGGGGCCGGGGCATACATACCATAAGGTCATTGTAGTACCATCGGAAGCCCCTGAGCAAAAAACTCCAACCTCTTATTTTGCCACTTTGCCCTCACTTGCTTTCTACAAAGTAAAGGGCAAAGTGGTAAAAATAAGAGGTGCTCCGAATTGCCCGGGGTCGGGGCATACATACCATAAGGTCATTGTAGTACCATGGGAAGCCCCCGAGCAAAAAACTCCAACCCCTTAACTTTGCCACTTTGCCCTCACTTGGCTTTCTACAAAGAATGGGCAAAGTGGTAAAAATAAGAGGTGCTCCGAATTGCCCGGGGTCGGGGCTACATACCATAAGGTGATTGTAGTACCATGGGAAGCCCCGAGCAAAAAATTCCAACCTCTTAACTTTGCCACTTTGCCCTCACTTGGCTTTCTACAAAGCAAGGGCAAAGTGGTAAAAATAAGAGGTGCTCCGAATTGCCCGGTCGGGCATACATACCATAAAGGTCATTGTAGTACCATGGGAAGCCCCCGAGCAAAAAACTCCAACCTCTTAACTTTGCCACTTTGCCCTCACTTGGCTTTCTAATGAGTGCAGGGCAAAGTGGTAAAAGTAAGAGGTGCTCCGAATGGCCTGGGGTCAGGGCATTG
>JARVXP010000426.1:0-16761 GCA_029856935.1 Cyclocarya paliurus
TTCAACAACTTTAAATGGTAACTCAACGATAATTACCATCATCTGCAATCGCCAACTTCACCAACCTCTTCACTATATTTGTGGTTTACAAGACTCCTTAACATACCATCACTCTCTCCAACCCCCTCCTCAGGTATTGCCTCACTTGTTAATATTTTTTGGTACCTATCCAAAGGCCCACGTTTATGAGAATTTTAGGACATGAAGGCAAATGGTTTTGCATTGTTGAAGTCTTGTTCCTCTTTGAGTGGCAAGCGTAAGTCTTGCCACAATAATTACATTTAGCTTTCAGATCATCTATAGGACAACCCTCCACTTTCGTAAAATGGTCACAAACAATCGATGGATCTTTCCTTTTTCGTTTCTTAGGTAATGGACAAGTAGTACTAATAGGGGCACTAGGGGGTTTTGATGACTGGGTCTCTTTCAAATCATCTCCCAAGTTAATGGTTGGTGTTGATGCATCAACATCAATTGGAGACGACGAAGAATCCATCTAATTATAAAATAAAACATAAATGTTACACGTTGTCACGTACATTTTAAACCAAAACAATAATTAGTATTACACAGCAGTTAGTTTGCAACATGACAAACATCACAAGTCTAAGACTCTAATCTAAGTTTAGTTCACTCATCACATTTCATGCTTTAAATTCAAAGACTGCTTTCGGCATAAAATTAGTTTAGTTCACTCATCACATTTCATGCTTTAAATTCAAAGACTGGTAAGAAAATAAAATTCTCAAACACAGCCCACAAGTCTATCACACACATAATTATCACACACTGTAAGCATTTCCACATAAGCTCATTTCAAGATAAACCACATTTTTTTTATTGTAAGCATTGCTCATCACACACGACACAATGTCACAAACCACAATATTTTTACTAAGCAAGGCAAAAATAGAGATTAGATTCGACATTTCCTCTTCCTCCCAAAAAATTCCTTAGAGAAATTAACAACTAAAAAAAACTGGAACCCAAAAAAAAAAGAAATACAAAGAAAATTATAAAACTTATAGTGGGGATGTGGGCCGTGTTGGTCGGCGGCAATGAGAGAGGAGAGAGAGTCGTGGGGAGTGTTTGTCGTCAGCGACGAGAGATGAGAGTCTGAGAGTTCAGTGAGTGCAGGTCACGGAGAGGGAGAGGGAGAGGAGTGGACTGAGGTGTGTCGCATCACTGGGTCCGGGGAGAGGGAGAGGGAGTCTGGGTGAGCACTGAGAAGTGAGGAGAACGGCTGCTGCAAATAAGGAAAATAGAAATGAAGGAAGGAATGAGAAACCGCTCGCACCGGGGGGGGGGGGGATTCAAACTCCTAACCCTACCCAAAAACTAAACTAAACGGCATCATTTCGGTTCTTTTTTTTAGACCAAACAACATCGTTTTGTATAAGAAATATATTTAAAAAAATTAACATTTAAGACGTCTGTCGGTTCTTCACTTTAGACTGGGTCTGAACCGCAGACCGAAGCGGCCAATGTCGATTTTGTTAATTTGCTACTGCCGGCCGACTGGTTCTTTGCCGGTTTCAGCCTGTTCTTGAATCCAGCGGTCGGTCTACATCAGCTGCGGCCAGTCCGGCCGGTTTATGTACAACCCTGCTTGGGATGATATCATCTTGGTCCCAGCATCTGAATCTGCAACAAAGATATCCAATCATGCACTCATAGGTAAGTTGGTTTCATCCAAAACCCTCAATAAGCATATCTTTCATACCACCATCCGTGCGATATGGAGTTTTGTTCTGAGACTAAACATCGACGATTTGGGAACCAACACATTTCTTTTCACCTTTCCCTCAACACTAGAAAAAAACAGAATATTCCACCAAAGGCCATGGAATTTCAAGGGCTACCATACGGTTCTCAAGGAATGGCCCCCAGGCCTTAGTATTTAAGAAATTGATCTGTCTTACTCTGCATTTTGGATTCACATTTGTGCATGGTTTACCCCTTGAAATGATGATAGAAGAAAATGCAGTCAAAATAGGCAAGGTCTTGGGATAGCTTATTGAAATAGATCACTCATATCTTCCTGAGAACTATGTAAAGTCTTTCAAGCGTATTAGGGTTGATATTAATATAGAAAAACCACTCTTTGAAGGTTTTACTTTACCAAGCCTGCAAAATTTAGCTTTAAATATGAATGACTATCTGAGCTTTGTTATGGATGTGGCCGCCTAGGACATCTACAACAAGCATGTCCAATATATACTAGTTCAACAGAGGAACTTTAGTTCAGACATTGGATGAGGGCTGAAATTCAAGAACCACGTCGTATGAGTGTCGGCTCGTCAAGGGTTGATGAATCACTGAGAGAACAAATCCAAACAACCCTACTCCTTGAAAATCCATATCAAAACTCTCCCGCCTTACCCCCAATGAGAATCAAAGAGGCATATTGAAGGTCCCACACAAGTTTGTTCCGAAGCTACAGAAGCAACAAAGAAAAATGTCCAGGTAGAGCATTTGGGAAAAGGAAAAGCAGTCATCATTAGCACTAAAAGAAGAAATAAAAAGGAGTTTTGTATAAAGCAGCTTTTCACTGGTGCTTCTACTGCTAACTCGCCCAGCAAAGAAGATGACACTTCTGAAGGTCAGCCCCTCCAATCAGAAATTATTGTTCCATGCATGGGCTTCTCAAATCCACGTGAAAATGTGCAATGTAATCTCCAAACAGGTCTGCCGGTCCCATTAATTGAAGGCAATAATTCAATCTCCAATTACTCTACAAACCTGTCACCTGACGTAAGCCTTCCATTAATCCAAGCCCCCATTTCATAATTGCCAGCACCTGATGTCAACCCTTGCCCCCTAAAGAAAAAATCTCAACTACCCCCCATACCGATGAAGTCAACTTATCATTGCCAGCCTCATCCATTGAAATAAAAAGCCCAACTCGAATTAAGCCCGAGGCCAACCCATCCTTTCTCAACCAAATCATTGCCGAACTACAAAACAACAATCGCCCAACCCTCACTAATTTCTCCAAGCCCAATCATAACTTTTCCCTTCTTGTGAGCCCCTTAGGCAGAGCTTGTATTGCTTTTAATACATTTCAAGTAGGCCCTGCTCAAACGTTCTCCCATACACACTTAACCCCACATCAGCAACCTTCCACCCAGAACAACTTCTCCCCTCTGACTCAAACCCTAGGAAAGGAAAACATGGCCTCTGCCTTCACAATCCCATCGACTTCCCAACTGCACCAAATGCGACTATTAGAAAGAGGAAGAACATCAATGAGGAGAAATCCATCTCTCATTTCCAGCACAAAAACGTCTTCCTAACTTCAACAATCACAATGGAAGAATATGATATTGGGAAAAAGGAGAATGAAGGTAGTAGAATTGGAGCTGAACCGCACATTCTCAATGACAGTCCATCAAACCCAAAGGCAGTTCAAAAAGAAAAAAAGGAAATGCTGCAAATGAGGAGCAAGAGGAACAAACCCACCAATGTCTGATATGCTCCGTACCAGAATCAAGAATTGAAGGCTTCGGGTAATAAAGTCCAGACTCAAACTACAAACTTTTTTCCCATAAATCCAATGACTGGAGTGGCAGGGTCCTCCCTGCCACCAAAGAATCCACTAGGCTTCTAGTATGGAATTGCCGAGGTATTGCCCGACCTCGTGCAATCAGATCTCTTAGGGCCAATATCAGGGTCTCAAACCCTGAAGTAGTATTTCTTTCTGAAACATTATTACCTACTAGTGATACTGATCGTACTGTTAATATGTTGGACAATTCATATTTTGTGCACTTCCCCCTACTGGAAAATGGGGAGGACTTTTGTTAATGTATCAACTTGGTTTCAATACTGAACTTGTGAATATTTCTAGTAATATGATATCCATGTTGGTCTACTATGATCCCACCCACATGCCATGGCTTCTGAACTTAGTATACTGTCATGCCCTTCTTAGTAAAAAACATAATTTTTGGGATCTCTTTAGTATACTAATTGAGTCCTTTTCGAGTCTCTCTCTAGCAATTGCAGATTTCAACTCTATCCTATCTCAATCAGAAAAGCTAGGGGGTAAGCATTTTTCTCAATCCTCTAATCCGAAAGGCCTCCTATTATTCATGAATAGGTTCGGTTTTGTAGATATAGGGTCCAATGGACCAAAGTATACTTGGTCCAACAATAGATACGATCCTAATCTGATCAAAGAAAGACTTGACAGAGGGATTGCTAATTTATCATGGCTCGACCTTTCCACAAGCATCCATTACAACTCGCACTCGAGTCTCTTCTGACCATGCACCAATCATTCTGGACACCTCAAACAGAAATCACTTCCCCAAAGCTTTCAAATTTGAAGAATTCTGGCTTAGGGACCCTTCCATTTTCAAGACTATAAAAAAAAGCTTGGAATTCCACCTTCATTGGCACCCCTTCCTTCATTCTCTAAAAAAACTCAAACAAACAAAAAAAGCCCTTCGTGAATGGAATGTCAAAAATTTCGGCCATATTCAAACTCAAATAAAAAAACCTGTCCAATATTCTTTCATCAATACAGGGCCAAGAATCAGTTCCTTCCTCCATCTCTTTGGAATCTGACTTGCAAGCAAATTTGAATGAGCTGCTCTCAAGAGAAGAATCCTTATGGCGACAAAAATCTAGAGTGACTTGGCTCACTACTAAGGATTTGAACACTAAGTTTTTTCATGCATCTACCTTGATTAGATGTAGAAGCAACAATATTGAGTGTCTCAAAATAGGCACAAACCAATGGACTTCTGATCAATCATTAATCTCTGCCAAAATTCAAGAACACTTCAAAAATATCTTCACTTCTTCTAATCCGACTCCCTCTAAAGGATTAGAACATTTATTTCTAAGAAAATTTACTAACACTGAGAATGCATTCCTTTGTAAAATACCCACTAATGAGGAAATCACTCTTGTTATTAAAAAATTTCATTCCTCAAAAGCTCCAGGACGTGATGGTTTTACAGGCCTCTTCTACAAAATTTTTTGAGAAATCATCAAACAGGACCTAATTGCTACTGTCAAAAGCTTTTTCATTCATGGTAAACTTCTTAAAGAGTTTAATCATACCAATGTGTTCTTGATCCCCAAAGTGGAAAACCCAAATGAAGTTTGCCAATTTAGACCTATTAGCCTTTCAAATGTTTGTTATAAGATGATAGCCAAAATTCTTGCTAATAGATTTAAAACTATCTTACCATATATCATCTCTCCATACCAATATGCCTTCTTACCGGGTCGGCTCATTCAAGAAAATACAATTTTGGCTCAAGAAACATTTCACCTAATGAAGAAAAGAAGAAGTAGACTTTGAACAATGGCCATAAAAAATGATATGGCCAAAGCTTTTGACTCCATGGAATGGTCATTCCTCCTTGATGTCCTCCATCAAGCTGGGTTTAAACATCAATGGATCCATTGGATCAATGAATGCATCTCAAGAGTTACATACTCAATCATCATCAATGGCTTCCCCCATGGATTCTTCCAACCTACGAGAGGCCTAAGACAGGGAGATCCCCTATCTCCCTTTCTTTGTATTCTAGGATCTGAGGTGCTAACAAGACTCATTATCCAAAAGGAAAATATTGGCTATCTTAAGGGTATAAAACTATCAAGAGAGGACCCTTCCATCTCACACTTACTCTTTGCTGATAATTTATTTTTATTTGGATCAACCCATACCCAAATTGCTCAAGCCTTCGCAGACTGCCTTAACACCTATAATTCTTGGTCAGGACAAAATATCAACTAGAAAAAATCCTCCCTTCACTTCAATGCTAATATCAACCCAAATTCCATCAATGCAGTCAAAAATTTCTTTGATTTCAAAATTTCACCTCCAAATTCTAAATACTTGAGACTGTCTCTCTCAAATAGTGTTGAAAAGAAAAAATTCCTCTCAGAACTCCTAGAAAAAATACAAAGTAAACTTCAGGGTTGGAAGACAAAAATCCTTTCTCAAGCTTCTAAAATAGTCCTGATCAGGTCAATTGCAAGCTCTATACCTTCATATGTCATGTCTACCATGCTTATTCCTAGGGCTACGACAAAAAAAAATAAAAAATAGATACCTTGTTAAGAAGGTTCTAGTGGGGGTTTGAAGATTCTCAAAACAAGAAGTTTACCCCAAAAGTATGGAAAACCATATGTTTGCCAAAATCCATGGGTGGTCTTGGACTCAAACAAACCTCCACTTTCAATTTAGCCCTTATTTCCAAACAAGCTTGGTTTTTCATCAATGGTTATACCAGCCTCTGGAAAGATGCACTGTCTAAGAAATATCTAAGATCAAACTCTTTCCTAGAAGTCTCTCCCAAGATGACTGACTCACGTTTCTGGAAAAGCATTTTAAAACAAAGAGATTTCATAAGGTCTAGAACCTAATTTCAAATTAATAATGGAGTCTTTACAAGTGTTTGGAGTGACCCTTGGATCCCAAATTTACCATCCCGTAGCCTCTTCCAAATCCAAACAATCCAATTGTAAACCACTCCATGATTGTTTATGAACTTACCTTAGAAGAACCGAGGCGTTGGAACATTCTTCTATTAAATACCCTCTTTTCAGAAAACACATCTAGAGAAATCTAGAGAATCCCTCTAGCCAACCATAACTTCCGGTCTATACCTAATATGACTAGATGGCTACACCATTCATCAGAAAAATTTTCTGTTAAATCTGCCTATGCAGCCCTGGTAAATGATAATGGATCACCCTCAATTAGTGATCTGCTCATTAACTGGAAGAACCTTTCGAAAATGAGGATCTAGGATAGATTAAAAATGCTTCTCTAGAAAATAAGCCATAATATTCTTCCTACAAAAACCCTTGTCAACAAAGTCATTCCCCTTGAAGAGGATCAAATCAAATGCCCCTTATGTAAAACAGAACCTGAAGATCTCCCTGATCTTTTTCTCAATTGCATCTTTTCTAGAGTAATGCGGAGACACTCCAAGTGGCCAAGTGATACTTCTTTCTTTGTAAGCCAACCGATCTCAAATTGGATTAATAATATTCTTAATCCATCAACAAACCTCAAAATCCCAGAGGAAGAACATCAAGCTTTCCAGATCTTTGCCACCATTGCAATAGGCAACCTATGGTTTACTAGAAATAAGCTTGAACATGAACATGCAATACCCTCAATATCTGTGTATGTAGAATTAGTGTCCAAAACTTTCAACTAGCACACAAGAGCTTGGGCAGAGAAAGACAAGCAGATAGGTGAAAATGAAGAAAGGCAACCTGTAGGATATTAACTCATTACTTTCGATGTTGCAATTAGAAAATAGGGCTCCATTCTAGCATCTCTTTGTTGGGGAGACAATGGAAAAATATTATTTGCTAAAACTGATCTCATCAGCAAAGTCAGTTCGAACGTAGGTGAAGCATCTGTAGCTTTAATGGCCATCAAAGAAGCAGAAAGGTTGAGGCTAGAAAAAAATAATTCTTGAAGGAGATTCAAAGGTCAATATCCAAGTAATTTCAAACTCCTCACCAATCCAAGAATGGATCATGATCCCAATCATTAATGATATCAGACATCATCTAAATTCATTCAAGGAATGGAAGGTGAGGAAAATTCATCGATCAAAAAATCGATGCGTGCATAAGTTGGCGCAATAGGCAGCGGCAACGCAAGCCTTTGGTAACATTCTCCTAATCCAAATTCCACCATCTTTGCTGCAGTTCCATAGTGGGAAAGACCCACCTACTAATGTTGTATAATTCTAATATTTCCTGGATCCAGAAACTTATTGTATGTGTTTTTCCATTATATATTAATATCCACTTGCAAGAAAAAAAAATTCTGAGATTCCGACCACCAATTTTAGCCAAGTGCCTGATAGTTCACAAAACGGATCGACGAGAATGACTTGGATTAAATGCAGTTTGCATGCATATACATCACTTTTTAAAACGTCGGACTCTACACATAGTTTTCTTAAGGCATAAGGCTAGAAAATCCAAAGGGTGGCTCTATAGCCCCCGTTCAGGCGGGAGCTACTGTTAGTTATAGTAATTTTTTTATATGTATTTTTTTAATACTTTTATTTTTTTTTAAAAAATCACAATATTATTAAAAAATACTTTCTTAATCACTAAGTAAAAAAATAAAAATAAAAAATAAAAAAATTCTAACGAGATCCACCAACGGTAGCTCCCAGCAGGAAGAATAGGGTTTTCCAAATCCAAAAGCATAATTGCAAAGCAGCAGCATGTCATATAATTGATCTAAAGAAGGAAAAATCCAAGTCCCATAAACACCAATAACAACGAATGAGTGTGGTCATAGTTGACATTCTCCAAGTGAGATATGTTGAAAAGGCTTTTTTAAGTTGCAGTTTAGATGGTGAGTTGAAATGAGATGAGATGAGTTGAGATTAAAGTTAAAAATTGAATAAAATATTATTTTTTAATATTATTATTATTTTAGAATTTGAAAAAGTTGAATCGTTTATTATATGTTATGTGAGAATTTGAAAAAATTGTAATGATGAAATGAGATGAAATGAAACATTTCTTATATCTAAAGTGGGCCTAAAAGACAAAATCTTGTGCTCTGTGTGTGTGTGTGTGTGTCTCTCTCTCTCTCTCTCTCTCTCTCTCTCTCTTCTTGACTTTTGGAAATTTCCATCATGAAAGATCAAGTAACCATGCCAATGAGCTTAAACACCGACTCGTTTTCTCTCTCCAGGAAATATGCTCTTCAGAGAGGTCAAAAAAATCTTATATTCTCTGTCCAGAGGTCTCCTGTCTGTATAATCTAGTTAATGCTCTATTGTATTTTTTTTGGGTTTTTTTCTAAATTTTCCGACCATAGAATAGAGAAGTATCGATCTACTGCTTTCAGGCCTCCCAAGGCCGCCATGCGCCACACCACAAGACTCACCAGCCATCGATTCTTTGGATGGCAGAAGAAAAACATCCAAAAGAGTGGTGTGTACTCCTCACGCGTGGCCCAAATCGCCCGTGGATCTCACACGCCATCACACCACGACGAGTCTATCGCCAATGCATGCGGCATTTTTGGGGTCAGCGGCCTCTTTTAGATTCAACCAACGTCCAGTCTCCTAGTGTGGTGCGTGGTCCTCACACACCACCACAATTTCTGGCAGTCTCCTGCCAGTGATTCCACGCTTCTTCAAATTTCTATCTTCCTATGTTATTGCTCATCCTAACCAAGGACCGTGAAAAAAGGTACGAAAAATCTTCTTTAGCTAGTCAAAACCAGCGACATGCAGCACAGATCCCTATATTATAGCCCATTTATTGAACTGCATCAAAACCGCATCAAGCGGCTACCCCTTGTGGAAAATGGGTGGGGGTCAAGTCCTTGGCCCTAGATCCCTTTTTTTTCTCTTTCCTGTGTTGCACCAGTTGGTTTGGGATGAATGTCGGGGCCTCCCATCCTGTTTGGTTCTCTATTTTAAATTTGTGTCAGCAATAGTAGGGCTTCTTCGTTCTATGAGAGTCTGAAATATCCTTTTCATATATGGAAAATGCTAATTAGTTCTCTAAATGTTATCGCTTAAAGTTATTACTTGAGTATTTTAATTTTTTTTATTTAATGGTTAAGAAAGTGACTATTAGTAAAATTTATATTTTTTTCTTAATGGGTAAGGATGTTAAAAAAAATTACACTACGGTACGCCCAACGCCCCAGCGTATGCCCAGCAGTAGGGCTTCTTTTATTGCTTATTTGTGGAGATAGGCAAAAGCGTCCCAATGTTTTGACTATGTCACTTAAAACCTAACTCCACATTGGGTTATCCATCTAATAAACTCTATATAATTGTTAATGTCATGTTTTATACACTTTTGGTCAGGATTCTGGCAACTCGGATTTGGGGCTTTTTACCTATACACTTAAGAAAATACAGAGAGTGGGGGGGGCCTTGGTGGAGGCTGGGTAGTCTCCGATACTTAAGTCAGTATATCTCTTTAGTAGTTTGTGAATGAGTTTAGAGGAATCAGAAAGAGTTCTTCGTACTTGGGCTTTTATACTAGGTTTCTGGGTTGGGACATCTCATACCTGGCTTCGAGGAGTCCATGTCACTTCAACTGTTCATTTAGTCAAAATATTTTAATGCAGCGTGGCTTCTAGGGCGGCATCATTAATGAGGCGAAGAGTCCGGGGGTGGCATCATTAATGCGGCGGGGCTCCTTAACCCACTTTACCCTATGGACGTTCCTTGTTAAGCCACATCTATGCCTGCTGTCAGGAGATCAAGGGTTTCCCGTATTTCCTGTCCACCTGCCTGTGCAAGTTTCCGAGAGTTGGGTGTCATCAAGGAGGTGCTAGGGTGGTGAGTCCCATCTACCCCTATCTCCACTTTCCCCATGCGTGGGTTGCTTCATGGGCAGGTTTTGCTCATGAGTCGAGTAATCTATAGAGGCTCATTGACTCCTTTTTAGAGGAGGGTCGTTGGGCTTGACTGAGCTTTCTGACTTACTTTCCTAGTGATCCCTCATTGGCTTGTTATATGGGCCAATAGGAGGGGAAGACTCTCTTATTGTTACCTTGCCAATTCTTATCGAACTAGTCCGATGGGAATTACTTTTTGTCTTCGTTTTCATGCTATTATTTTCACATAGTTGCTACCGTTGAGATCCTCTTCCCTAGAAATGGATGGTTATTACTCTCTCAGCATTACTACGTGTCAGGCTCTAGGCTCAAGGTTATGCTCATATGGTTTTTTTGTCATTTAACGATGTTAGGCGACGGTTCCTCTCCCGACTTTATTGGCACATTTTCTGACGGTTGGATTTTGCACTTGATTGCATCATTCTAGTTCCCTCAGCATTGATGGTGCCAAGCAGCTCCTTCTTTCCACATTGCATCATATAGTACACATCGCGGGATTCGTGCACGTCTTGCCAGCTTCGTGGGGCATGTGCGTTCCTACAACTTTGCAATGATAACCGTCATTGGGGTCTATTTAAATCCCCCCCATTATCGTTAGAGCCCACTTTGCTCTCTTCTCCTTTCTCTACAAATTTCTCTTTGCGTGTATTCTGCATTCCCTTCTTCCATATTTCCATTCACATGGCTCCAAAGAACCCTTCATGCCCTATTCCAAAAAACCCTAAGCTTGTCAAGCCTTTTGGTCCCTCGAAGGCTCTTAGCGGCCTAGATCCTCCTGAGGTTCGTACTGAGTCACAATGATTCGATAGGTTCTCGTGGCTGTCTGTGGTGACTCCGTTCACACTAATTTATTCGCCTTTTGGTTCTCGGCTCTCGGTACTTGTTAGAGCTTAAAGTATCTGAAGTGGGCACGCTCAGCCTCTATCAATGTTAGATATTTTTTTAATTTTTCGCTCTTTACAGCGAACTCCCCCCACACCTAATTGACCACTACCTGAGAGTCAGCTCACAACTCTACTTCTTTGGCACCCAAAGACCTGGCAATCACCAAACCAGAGAACAATGCCTCTACTCTACTCCATTGTTCGTGGTTTTGAATGCCAACTTAATAACATAATTATGCTCTTAATCCTTATCTGTAATAATTTGCACCCCCACTCCTCCTCCAACCAGGGAGGATGAGCTGTCAATGAAGACAGTTCAACCTCTTCTAGAAAACTGGTGAATTCTGCCACAAAATCTGTCAAGACTTGCCTTTTAACAGAGTTTTGTGGTGCGTACTCGATGTTGAACTCGCTCAGCTCCACAACCAAGTTCGTAAGGCAGCTTGAGGCATCCGGTCTTTGTAGGATCTTTTTTAAGGGGGTCTCAGGTAGGACCCTTATTGGATGAGCCTAGAAATATGGGTGGAGTCTTCGAGTGGTCACCACTAAGGTGAAGGTGAGCTACTCTATGCATGGGTATCTAGTCTTTACTCCTCGGTAAGCTCGACTAGTGTAGTACACGGGCTTTTGGACCCCACCTTCATCTTGTACCAAGGCCGAGGAAATCGCCTATAGGGAGACTGATAAGTACAAGACCAAAGTTTCTCCACATTTGGGTTTGCTAAGTTGCGGAGGGCTGGTGAAATTTTTCTTAAGAGCCTCGAACGCCTGGTCTCACTCATCATTCCATGCTCATGCCTTCCGCAATACCTTAAAAAAATGGCAGGCACTTGTCGGTGAACCTTGACACGAATCTGTTAAGGGTCGCTAATCATCCTGCAAGTTTCTGTACTTCGTTTATGCTTCAAGGAGGGGTCATGTGGAGTATGGCTTCCACTTTCTCCGGATTAGCTTCTATATCCCATCCCGACACAATGAAACCCAAGAATTTTTTGGAGCCTACACCGAAGGCACACTTCATTGGGTTCAACTTCATTTGGTATTGCCCTAACACTGTAAAGGCTTTGTAGAGGTCGTTTAGGTGTTGCACGAGGGTTCCACTCTTGACCAGTAAATCATCCATGTAGAGCTTCATGTTTCTCCCTATCTAATTCTTGAACATGAGGTTGACCAGCTGCTGGTAGGTGGCTCCCGTGTTTTTCAACCCAAACGGCATGGCAAAGTAGCAATATAATCTCCAATCGGTGATGAACGAAGTCTTATCCTCATCGTCCGGGTTCATGCAGATCTGGTTGTACCCGGAGTAGGCGTCCATAAAACTGAGCATGTAATGACCTGTTGTGGAGTCGACGATCAGGTCAATACTCGATAGTAGGAAACTGCCTTTTAGGAAAGTCTTATTTAAGTCGGTGAAGTCAACACACATTTTTCATTTACCATTTTGTTTTTTCACCAATACCATGTTGGACAGCAGTCTGGGTAATGGGCCTCCCGTATGAAACCCATCGCAAGTAATCGATCAACTTCTGTGGCGATGGCAATGTTCTTCTCAGTGCTGAAGTTTCGGCGTTTCCGCTTTACTCCCTTAGCTTTTGGGTCCACACTCAGGTGGTGTTGCATGATTCTGGGTCGATTTTAGGCATGTCCTCATGACTCCAAGTGAATAAATCATAGTGCTCCATGAGGAGCTACTACATGGCGCATCTCATTTCGAGTGCCAACCCACTACCAATCCTGGTCGTGGCTTCCGGGCAGCTTGGGTTCAAGGGGATCAACTCCAGTCTCATTCGGCTCCACCTTCCTGAGCGCTTGTTCAAATCGGATCTCTCCATCTATCGTGGTATGTTAGGGCGGGGGCGGGAGAACATGGATGTGGTCGTCGCGGGAGAACGTAATACTCTCATGCCAGGACCTGCTCTTATCGAATTTCTCCCACTCTCTGAGAGGTCGAGAACTTCATCTTTA
Source organism: Cyclocarya paliurus (assembly GCA_029856935.1). Taxonomy (NCBI): domain Eukaryota; kingdom Viridiplantae; phylum Streptophyta; class Magnoliopsida; order Fagales; family Juglandaceae; genus Cyclocarya; species Cyclocarya paliurus. The sequence continues at coordinate 13,225 of JARVXP010000426.1, forward strand.
ATGGTAGGTCGACGTCACTACCATTAGACTGTTAATGATAGGTATGCCGATTATGTCGTTGTATGATGAAGGGCCTTTACCACCATGAAGTCGACCAATGCGGAAGTCGTACAGGGGGCACTACCCGCCAAGACAGATAGTGTGATGGTTCCGACCGACTGGACCATGTCCCCAGAGAAACCTTTAGTGGCATGGGGGCTGGTTAGAGTCGGGCGACATCTATCCCCATCTAAGTAAAGGCTTCCCAAAAGAGGATGTCTACGGAGTTACCGTTGTCAATAAAGATCCTCCTAGTGGTGAAGTTGGCGACCAACATAGTCACCACTAGGGCATCATCATGTGGATAAAGGACCCCTTTCCTTATCTTCTTCTCCAAAGAAAATGACGGGGGCCGGTTCACTTCTCCTGTACTTGGCGGGGAGACATTCTGCTGAATACACTTCTCGGTATCTTGCTTGCTTGGCATGTGCTTCCGACTGGATGATGTCGCGCCCCCACTAGCAAATCCTCCCGCGATGGTTCTGATTTCCCCCAGCGGTTGTCCTTTCTGATGTGGTGTGAGGGGACGATCGTGTAGGGGTCTCTGCGCACCTTCCATTTTCCTCGGGCTCCTTTCCCTCCTTGGCCAGTCAGCCCTTTAAGCACTTCTTTCCCGTTGATCTCCTCCTCCACTCCCGCTCTGGTCTTTAGGTAGGAGGATACTACGACCTCGGTCACCCAACCTGCTTTCTTTCCTCTTTCAAGAAAATGCACTCTTCTATGTTATGAGTGTTGGACTAATGGTAGGTGCATTAGCGATGACTAGTGCTCCTGTAGTCATCTTCATGGGCGGCTTGCCGTTTGTCTTTTTGGATGGTGAGCATCTTTCGGTCAAATTGAAACCCCAGGCCTCTCGTAGGGCCTTCCTCCCTCCTATTGTCATGTGGTCCCTTCTTTGGCTTCTCGCGAGCTTTGCTTTTGGTTGGTTCCTTCACTTTCCTGTTTACCTGCTCCAGTTCCTTTTTCCTTGGTTTAGTCAAGGCTCGGAGTGTATCATCGACACTAATGAAGTTTTCGGCTTGATCCATGAACTCCTGCAGCATGGCGGGAGTTCTCCTCACCAATTCTGCCATGAACTGGGATCAAGGCCATGCTCCTCCCAAAAGTGCCGCCAAAGTTATCTTCTCGTTTTGGTCATATGTAGTCATATGCTCTTTGTTGAACCTGGATGCTTTCAAACCTTCATCTTCTACTTGCCTAATGGTAAGGAGATACGTTGTAGAGCGTCTTCTTCTTCTGCTCACCATAAATTGTGTGAGGAACATATGAGCCAACTCCCCAAAGCTGTCTATGGACCCAGGTGCTAAGGACTAGAACCATACTCTTGTTGGTCCCTTCAAAGTCAGTGAGAAAGCTTTACAAGCCACTTCTCCTAGGCCCCGTCATACATGTCCATGAGGGAAACTCAAAACTTCGATGGTAGGAGCACAACCATCACCTCCTCACTGTAGGGTAGGCTCGAGCTGGTGAGCAGTTGGTCTACTAATAATGACATGCCCATCTGTTTCACCATCTCTTCATATTTCCCTTTGAGGTTACGCAGCTCGTTCTGCATATTTTTTCTTTCTTCCTCTGCGTCATCTCCCCCTCTTGCATTTCTGGATCCTTTGTGTTCGCTGTCACTTGGTCCTGCATCATTCTCTGGTCCGTTGGTGGCTACTCTGAGTGTCTGTTTTCTCTTCAATGGGTCTCCACTTCAGTAGTTAGCTTTCCTACTAGTTGTTCCATCACGACAAGCCTTGCTTCCATGTTTGTTGACGTTTCTTCTTCTTGTCCTTGAGTTGTCTAAGAACAGGTTGTCGCAGGCATACGAATGACACATGAAGTCTATAGAATTTCCACAGATGGCGCCATTATTAACGTCATGGTTCGTACACTTTTGAGCCGGATTCCAGTAACTCAAGTCTTGGGCTTTTCACTTGCACACTTAAGAAAACACAAAGAGTGGGGGGCCTTGGTGGAGGCCTGTGAGTTTCTAATGTTGAAGTCAATATATCTCCATAGTAGTTTGTGCGTGAGTTTAGAGGAATCAGATAGAGTTCTTCATACCTAAGGGTCAGCTTTTATACTAGGTTTCTGGGTGGGGACAACTCATACTTGGCTTCGGGGAGTCCATGTCACTTCAACTGTTCACTTAGTCAGAATCCTTTAATGGGCATGACTTCTGGAGCGGCGTCATTAATGCGGCGTAGAGTCCGGGGGGTGGCGCCATTAATGTGGCGTGGCTCCCTGACTCACTTTACCCTACAGACGTTTCTTGTTAAGCCCCTCCATGCCTGCTGTCAGGAGATCAAGAGTTCCCCGTATTTCCCGCCCACCTGCCTACACAAGTTTTCGAGGGTTGGGTGTCATCAGGGAGGTGTCAAGGCGGTGAGTCTCATCTACCCTTGCCGTCTGCTTTCCCCACGCATGGGTTGCTTCATGGGTGGTTTTACTCATGAGTTGAGTACTCTATAGAGGCCCACTGACTCCTTCTTTAAGGAGGGTCCGTTGGGCTTGACTAGGCTTTCTGACTCACTCCCCCCAGTGATCCCCTTACAATAATAATAAAAGAATTATTCTATTATCAAATCGGTATGTGTAGTACACCATCTACATTACTTAAATGATAAAATTTGATATGTATGATTCAAATTTTTAAATTTGTCTTTTAAATTAAATTATATCATGTAAATACTTTACTAACTATGCTTTACATATCTACTAGAAAATAGAATTTTTTCAAATAGAATGTGTGAATTATCAATTTCTATTCTATTTGTGAAGTTTACGCTTATCTTCAAAAGTCTAAAGAAATCTCTCTTAGGTTATTTTTGGATGTCAAGATCACTTCAATTCATCTCAAACCAATGATTGATGGGATATTCACTTTCTCAACTCTCCATAAAAAGCCAGAAACTATCCAATTTGAAAGAGGCGGAAACAATCCAACCTAAAAGCATTGGCAATGGTTTAGCCAAGGCCAAAGCCAAAATTTGCCTATAACTACATGTTTTGCCTAAAGCCAAAGTCATTCAACATATAACCCCACATTGGATTATTCATTTATTAGATAAAATATTAATATAATATTATTTTTTTAATAATAATATTTTTAAATTTTGTTTTCATATTTTGCAACTACACTAATCATATATTAACTAATAATTAGAGATATCAATATTAATAACCATGCACAAAATCAGTTAATTAATATTATTATTGACAATGTTAATTAATAATTAGAGATAGCAATGCTTGGAATAAAATATGTGTTTTGGCTATGAACAGTGTCTAGTCAAAGAAAGAGAAATGTTTGAATTTATTATAGCTCATATGTGGAGCTCCCAAGTTTTAACTACTCTAATGCAGAGGGTTTTACAAATATAAAGCAAAAGTTTTTAGATACACTGGTATTTGATTAAGCCAATACCAGTACTCTATGCCATCCCCTCCCCATTCTATGAAAAGGGAAAGAAAGCTCTTTCCTTTCCCCTCCTACTCTTTGCCCCCATTCGG
>JARVXP010000428.1:0-13445 GCA_029856935.1 Cyclocarya paliurus
CCTCTATGCCTTCTATTTACGCAGCTAGTGGTCCGGTACATATATCAACTCCAATAGGTTTGTTTAAGGGATATCTTCTAATACTAGGGTCTCGGAAGAAATATATGGAATTTTAGTCCCCGATTCTGTTTCAAGATTAATCTTGGTTGATGTTAACATTTTCGAATTAGCTATTAATCGTAGGATATATAATTATCTTTCACGTAGATTCATTATTAATATATTTTCAGGGTTTAACTGTGGTTCTATTAGTGCTTCACATGTCGATATAAATTTGCACAGCCATGCAAGTATATTATTATTAGGTCCTAGTAAGCATGTTAGTGTGCCTTACCTAGTACTGAATCTCCTTTAGGTCTGGACAGATTTATTATACATTCTGTTATTACTCCATTGTTCTTTTGTAATAATTGCATTATACGGTCTTAATAAAATCTTTTTAAATATTTAAAAATATTATTAAACCGGTTCAGTTTAAATATTTTATGGATATCTTAATATATTTAATATAAGAAAATTATACCGAAGGCTGGAATAGGTATTAAGCTATTTATATCATTAAATTAGTAATGCAAACGTGCAGGTTATTTAATGTGTTTTTTTTCGATTAGGATTAATAATGTTTTTTATTTTCTAGCCTAAAATAAATAAGCCATTAATCATTTATTTTACCCCTAGCAATCATTTCCTTTAAATTCCAAATAGTTAATTTGATTTAATCATTAAACTGGAGCGCTTTGCGAGCGCTTGCGAGCGCTTTGCGAGACAAAAAATTTGATATCTAATAAAAAGACATATATAACCTGTTATTTATCATTTTTCCATCCTTTTGCCCTTATTCTCATTCCCTTTTGTTTTTTAGTGTTATGCGGTTTTTAAATATTATTATGTCAAATTTACATAGAAGTAACTTTCTGGGACACCCCTTCCATCTAGTTTCTCCATCTCCTTGACCTCTTTTCACATGTATTAGCTTGTTAAGTCTAACTACATCAGGTGTATTAACAATGCATGGTTTTTCTAATTCAGAATACTGATTACCATGTGCACTTATTTGTTTAGTTTCAAGTATGGCTTTCTGATGAAGAGACGTAATCTCAGAAGGAACTTATTTAGGTAACCATACTTTAGCTGTACAAAGAGGTTTAAATATGGGAGTAGCATTATTTATAGTAAGTGAAGGTTTATTTTTCTTAGCTATATTCTGAGCTTATTTTCATAGTGCTTTATCACCTACAGTAGAATTAGGAGCACAATGACCTCCAATGGGTATAGAAGCAATTAATGCCTTTGAATTACCTCTATTAAACACAGTATTATTATTAGCATCTGGAGTAACTATTACATACTCACACCACTCTTTAATCCAAGGAAATAGAAATGGTGCATTACTAGGTGCAATCTTTACTGTGTTCTTAGCAATGATATTTACTGCTTTCCAAGGAGTAGAATATGCAGTTTCTTCATTTACTATCTCAGATGGTGCCTATGGTTCTTGTTTCTATTTTGGAACAGGATTCCATGGAATACACGTAATCATAGGAACAATTTTCTTAGCTGTAGGATTATGACGTATTTTAGCTTACCATTTAACAGAAAATCACCACTTAGGATTTGAAGCAGGTATATTATACTGACATTTTGTAGATGTGGTATGATTATTCTTATTCTTATCTGTTTATTACTGAGGTTCTTAATTATATGATGCACATACTAGTTTTTTTTTTTTGCTACTTAGAATGATTTATATTAGGAGCGATATTTACAGCTATCGTTGTTATATGTGGAACTACTAAGTATATTTTAACCACCTTTGTAATCTTTTTAGGTGTACTGGGTTATTGTTTTGTTATTAATGCTAAGATTCGTAACATAACTAAAGCGATTATTATTGTTATTTTATTTATATCAATATTACCCCTAGTTATCTACGTTTCTTCCGAAACTGCTTACGCCACAGATGGTATTCCGCTTTGAAATGATTTGGTTGCACTTTATTTACAAGATAGCAATATTTTAGAATCAGAAAGACAAAGAATGAGAACGGAATTTTCTAATGTTACTAGAAGTGACACCATAAAGTGGGAAAACAAACTAGACTGTATAGAAAATATAAAAACTTGCCAAGAGAATCTGAATCTTACGGATAATGAAGCTCTTAAGTATCATGGTAAAACAGTCTCATCTGAACTAGGCCAAGAACCCAGATGCCTACTAGCAATAAGAGGGGTTTCGAAGATTCTTCTACAGGTCCAAACAAAAGATAGCTTAGCACTAAGCTTCTTAATTACAAAATAACTACCAAGCTGGACTTTTCCATTTCCTTTAAATTCCAAATCTGTAATTTGATTTAGTCATTAAACAGTAATGACAAAAAATTTTTTAATATAAACTATGCCTCAATTAGTACCATTTTATTTTGTTAATGAAGTAACATTTGCATTTGCAGTTCTTGTTACTCTTATATACGTCTTTTCAAATACGTATTACCAAGATTTGTACGTTTATTCTCTGCACGTGTATTTATAAGCAAACTTTAATAATACCTTATCATCCACTCTGTCATCATCCCCTGCGCTTATGGTTAGGAGGATAGAGGATGAGGTTTTTTATTAAATCTTTATATATACCCTTTACTTTATTCTTATTTAAATATATATTTTACATATTAATTTAATGAACTCATTTTTATACATAACAAGCCCACTAGATCAATTTGAAATTAGAAATTTATTAAGTCTAGATGCTCCTATACTAGGAAATTTATCTCTATCTTTAACAAGCATAGGTTTATACTTAACAATAGGTGGATACCTATTATTAATGTTAAATTTAATGGCAACAAATAACAATAAAGTTGTATCAAACAGCTGATCAATTAGCCAAGAAAACTATTTACTCAACAGTACACGGTATTGTTGTAAACCAAATAAATGCAAAAAATGGACAAGTATACTTTCCATTAATGTATACATTATTTGTGTTTATCTTAATGAACAATTTAATTGGTTTAGTTCCATACAGTTTTGCTTCAACTAGTCATTTCGCATTAACATTTTCACTTAGCTTTACAATAGTTTTAGGTGCAAACATTATTAGGATTAAATAAACACGGTTTAGAATTCTTTTCTTTATTCGTTCCTGCTGGAACTCCAATCGCTTTATTTACCTTTACTAGTTATAATTGAGTTTATCTCATACTTAGCTCGTAATATTTCATTAGGTCTTAGATTAGGAGCAAACATCTTGTCTGGACATTTACTGTTAACTATTTTAAGTGGTTTCACATACAATATCATGACAAGTGGATTTTATATTCTTCTTTTTAGGATTCTTCCCTATAGCGTTTATTGTAGCTTTCTCAGGACTAGAGTTTGCAATAGCCTTTATACAAGCTCAAGTGTTTATTATCTTATCTTGTAGCTACGTAAAAGACGCTTTAGAGCTACACTAATAAATAAAAAAACATAGTGACGCTTCATTTTAAAACTTCAATAAGAAATACATTAAACCGTTTTTTATTGTTAGATCTTTTGTTATACTCTATTTACAGAGATTATATTAAACGGTTTCCCTAAATTTATTCTTCTAAGTTTTTGCCCGCTCTTACAAAAAAGAAACTCTAGAATAATTTAATAGAATGGAAAAATATTTATCGATTGTTATCCTCCTTAGCTTCATACTAAATATTTTCATAAATGATGAATCACATTTATAAATTTCATTTTAATGTAAAGATAAAATCTTAATCGATATTTATTCTTAAGAAATTAGCTTAATTGGTAGAGCAACCGTTTTACACACGGTAGGTTAGGTGTTCGAGTCACCTATTTCTTAACCATGCTAATTACTCTTCTAACATTATTATTAATTTCAAATGCTCTTAGTTTAAGAACTGATAAGTCCATACTATTCTCTAGACTAGTAATGGTTTCTTTAATCCATACAAGCTTTTTAGCTTATAATAATTTATTCTTTTTATCTTTAGATAAAGGAATTGGTATCTTTGGAGGTTTATTCCATGTTACCGTATTTACACAAGTATTTAATATCTTTATATTTATATTAACCGGTATAATATTAACTTTAACTTCTTTCTACCCTAGAAAGGTAATCTTAAACCAAATTTCTTCTTTATCTTTCTTATTATTTAAGGGTGGTGCCTCTAAGTTTAATTACAATAAAACAAAAATTTCTAATAAAAATGGCAGGACAATATAGAATTCTGGAATATTCTTTACTAATTGTGTTTGTTTTTATCTGGGGCGGTATTCCTAATGAGCGCGAGTGATTTAATATCTATCTTCCTTGCTATTGAGCTGCAAAGTTACGGTTTATACATTTTATCTACTTTATATAGAGACTCAGAACAAGCTACCAATGGTGGTTTAACATACTTCTTAATAGGAGGTTTAGCTTCATGTTTTATATTATTAGGGTCAAGTCTTCTTTATGCTATTCAGGAACAACTAGTCTAGAAGGTATATACGTAATTAGCAGTATATCTGAAGTATATTCTACTTTAGTAATAGCATGCAAGGTGATGTATTATCATGATACAAACCATATTACATCCATATTTCATTGATAATACTATCGGTAGGATTCTTAGTAAAAATAAGTGCAGCTCCTTTCCATTTTTGAAGTCCGGATGTTTATGATTCAATACCAACAATTGTAACTACTTTTGTAGCCATAATCGCAAAATATCTATCTTTATATTCTTCTTAGAGTTAGTTTATTACACTGAAAAAACCCTCTTTGTATTTTCATGAACTAACATTTTATTAATAAGTGTTTATTCTCTCTAATAATTGGTTCTGTATTAGGGTTAACACAATTTAGAATTAAAAGATTATATGCTTATAGTACAATTAGCCACGTAAATTGTGTTTGTTTTATCTGGGGCGGTATTCCTAATGAGCGCGAGTGATTTAATATCTATTTCCTTGCTATTGAGCTGCAAAGTTACGGTTTATACATTTTATCTACTTTATATAGAGACTCAGAACAAGCTACCAATGGTGGTTTAACATACTTCTTAATAGGAGGTTTAGCTTCATGTTTTATATTATTAGGGTCAAGTCTTCTTTATGCTAATTCAGGAACAACTAGTCTAGAAGGTTATACGTAATTAGCAGTATATCTGAAGTATATTCTACTTTAGGTAATAGCATGCAAGGTGATGTATTATCATGATACAAACCATATTACATCCATATTTCATTGATAATACTATCGGTAGGATTCTTAGTAAAAATAAGTGCAGCTCCTTTCCATTTTTGAAGTCCGGATGTTTATGATTCAATACCAACAATTGTAATACTTTTGTAGCCAAATCGCAAAAATATCTATCTTTATATTCTTCTTAGAGTTAGTATATTACACTGAAAAAACCCTGTTTGTATTTTCATGAACAAACATTTTACTAATAAGTAGTTTATTCTCTCTAATAATTGGTTCTGTATTAGGGTTAACACAATTTAGAATTAAAAGATTATATGCTTATAGTACAATTAGCCACGTAGGGTTTATTTTACTAGCACTAAGTGTTAATAGTGTTGAATCTGTACAGGCCTACATATTTTATATTATATCTTATTCAGTATCTAATTTAAATGCTTTTGTTATATTGGTTACAATAGGATTTAGTCTATACTTATACGTATACAAAGACGAAAAACACAATGATGACTTAGTAGACCAAAATAACTCCCCCGTTCAACTAATTAGTCAAATTAAAGGTTACTTCTACGTTAACCCATATTTAGCCTTAAGTTTAACAATTACTCTTTTTTCATTTGCAGGAGTTCCACCTCTAATAGGTTTCTTTGCTAAACAGATGGTTTTAAGCGCGGCACTAACTAATGGTTACGTTTTTATGGTGTTAATTGCAATACTAACAAGTGTAACATCAGCAGTGTATTATTTAAGTATAATAAAAAACATGTTCTTTTATAATGATCAATATGTTATAAATCCTAGTATAGAAAAATTAAATTTAATAGGAAATATAAGCCAAACCGGTAAAAAGATCTAAACACTAGTGTGGATCTAGAAACGATAAACTTCAAACCGGAAAATATAGTACTATCTAGTTCTTTAACTATAACTATAAGTATATTAACTTTAATCTTATTAACATTTATGTTTATACCAAATGAATTGTTTAGTTTAGCAAATATTGCTACTATAATATTATTTAAATCTTAAATGACAAGTCAAACATTTTTTCTAGTTTTTATCCCTATACTGGCTATAGTATTATTAGCGGTAAATATTATATTAGCTCCTCATAATCCTTACCAAGAAAAAGATTCCGCTTTCGAATGTGGTTTCCATTCTTTCCTAGGACAGAATAGAAGTGAGTTTAGCATTTCATTCTTCATCTTCGCATTACTTTTTTTACTCTTTGATTTAGAAATTTTACTAGTTTACCCTTACGTAGTAAGCGGATATGCAAATGGAATCTTTGGATTAATAGTAATGCTTATGTTTTTCTTAGTGTTAACCTTAGGTTTTGCCTTTGAGCTAGGTAAAAATGCATTATCAATAGAAAGTAAACAAACTTCTATTATTAAGAAATAAATCTTATTCTTTCTAATAAATAAATAAATAAAAAAAAATCGCTCTAGTTATTTATTTGCAGATAAGTCAAACGATGATAAAGTCCCTGGTAAAAGGGCTGACCTGATAAACAGTAGAGCTTGAGCCGACTTTGATTCTAGTACTAAGCCAGAATCTACTTTATATACCCTATCTGAAGGATTTAATAATGATAATGTATATATTGAAGGATCTCTTCCATCAGAAAGAGGAAAATCTAAACCAGTATCATCTTCACGGGTTAAAGATTCTTCCTTTGATAGGATAAAGGAAGAGTATGAGGGTGCAGTTAACTCCTCTAATCATGACAGACTAGATCAAGTAAGATCTTTATTCTAGGAAATAAAAAAAACCATGGTTTTTTTGAGCAAATAAAAAAAACCCTGGACCCCGACCCCTAAAATAAATGATTAATCATTTATTAATGGGAGGGGGACTAGGAAAAAATAAATAAATTTTTCCCATGAAATATAATAATAAAATTATATTTCCTAGCCAAAAGAAAGACTTGTCTTTCGCCTTGAACCAGGCGAAGACTAGTAGGGTGTTCCGGATTGGCAGCGGAAAAAAAACGAGAATTAGACAAACTTTTTGATTCATGTGAATCTGACCAGGAAGCTCAATTTTTATATGATAAGCTTTATAAAGATATAACAGTAGCATATGGTGCAGTTGGTGATATTAATCGCCATATGCTTAAAGATAAAAAAGACTCACTTAACCGTGAGCACTTGAGTAAGGAAGAAATACTCTAAAAATAATTCTCAAATGGAAAAACCTTCCAAGATAGATAACAAGATAATTATAATTTCTACGAAAAACCCCGGATAATTAGTATGTTTAGCCCCTAACCGCGGATTTAATATAGATATTGCGGGATTAGACTATACTTTTATGGAAGAGGAGGGATTAATTTCATCAAAAGAAAACTCTCCTGCTCCAGAATTAAATGTTAATAAACGAAAAAATAACTAGCTCGGACCCTGAGGTTGAAAAACCCCGTTTTAAACCATTTAAGCAGGACAGTAGTGATGTATTTCCTACTTATTTTTACTCTGCGGATCACTATGAAGATTAACTTAATTTCTAATTAACATAAAAATATTTATGGTGTAAGGTTAGAAGCCGCAGGAAATTATCTAGACGTTTAACTGCCTCCAGATCTGTATTTAAATTAAAATATAAAGGAAGTTTAAAAAACATAAATTTTTCTTATAAAGGGTTATCAACTGTGATGTTAAGAGGTAATACTAGATCTAATCTACTACTTAGAAAAATTAGTTCTAAAACCCGTAATGGTGCTTTTGGATTAAAAGGATGAATAAGTAGTAATTAATTAATCCTTTTAACTTTTCTTTTTTCTCGCTAGATGCGAGAGGTTTTCGCTTTGTTTATTAAAAATTTAAAAATATAATTTCTCTTCGGTTTAATAAATGAAAAACTCTTAGGTGGAGGAATCTATGAAATATAATTTTATTATTATATTTCCAGGATAAGAATTATTTATTTTTTGCTTTAATAAATAATTTATCATAAGGATAAATTATTTATTTTAGTTTGCCAGGGTTTTTTTATTTCCTCAAAAAACATTTCCCAGGTTTTTTTATTTCCTATTAAAAAAAAAATGAAGCTTAAATGATAAATCACATTTATAAATTACATTAGTAATGTAATAGAAAGATAAAATCTTAATCGATATTTATCCTTCACTCGCTTATGGTTAAAAACATCTGTGTTTTTTAACCAAAAACTAATTTTTTTAATGCAGGAGGATAAACTATTATAATTTAATATCATAAAATTTTGAGTTTGATGATGGCTCTGATTGAACGCTGTCCAAATGCTTGACACATGCTAATCGAACGTCATAGGATTAATCCTATGAAGTGGTGTACAGGTGAGTAAATGAAGTTATAGCTGCCTTAGAGTAAGGAGAAAAATCCCTTATAAGGTAACATATGAATAAATATATTTCGTTTGTTACTAAAAGAAAACCTTTCGCTTTAAGATGTTTATAATTTTCTCGGGTAAGTAGTAGTTGAGGTAATTGCTCAACTAGCTTAAGCCCGTAGTCGAAACTGAGAGGTTGATCGACCACATTGGGTCTGAAAAAACACCAATACGTATAGTACAGCAGTGAGGAATATTGGTCAATAGCCTAACGGCTGAACCAGCAACTTGGAGGAATGTAAGTCTATCTAGGGTTCGCCTTAGCTAGACGTTTCGACTACGTCGTATAAAGTTCTAGATAGAATACTGATAATGACAATTTTCTATCTATATGTCTTGACCAAATCTCGTGCCAGCAGTCGCGGCAATACGAGGAAGACTAGTGTTATTCATCTTTATTAGGTTTAAAGGGTACCTAGACGGCATATCCAGCCCCAAAAGGGAACAGATATACTAGAGTTTTATGTGAGAGGAATATATTAGTACTATTGGTGTAGAGATGAAATTCTTTGATACTAATAGGACGGATAAGAGCAAAAGCAAACCTTTATGTAAAAACTGACGTTGAGGGACGAAGGCTTGGGTCGCGAATAGGATTAGATACCCTAGTAGTCCAGGCAGAGAATTATGAATGTTATAGACTTGCGTATGTAAGTGTATAAATGAAAGTGTAAGCATTCCACCTCAAGAGTAATGTGGCAACGCAGGAACTGAAATCATTAGACCGTTTCTGAAACCAGTAGTGAAGTATGTTATTTAATTCGATAACCCTCGAAAAACCTTACCACAATTTGAATACTTCGACAGTTGGTCGTTGTACAAGTGTTGCACGGCTGTCTTCAGTTAATGTCGTGAGATTCTGGTTAGATCCATTAAATTAACGTAAACCCTTACTTTATTTGTTTTTTATAAAGTAGTTCACCGCTAGATTGGATGTGATAACAGGGACCAAGACAAGTCATCATGACCTTAATATTGTGGGCTATAGACGTGCCACATATGCCTTTACAAAGAGAGGCGAAAATGCGAATTTGAGCTAATCTCTAAAATTGGATATAAAATGAATTGCAGCCTGTAACTCGGCTGCATGAAAAAGGAATTACTAGTAATCGTGAATCACCACATCACGGTGAATTTAATCTCAGATAGGTACTAACCACTCGTCAGGCGCTGAAAGGAGTATGTGCAATAAGTTTGGTTTCTTGTTAATCTAACCTCATCGGAAAAAGCCGATGATATTTTTTCAAGCAATCTTCGTATGCGTGACTCTGATTGGTGTTAAGTCGAAATACGGTTCGGGTAGGGGAACTTGCCCGGGACTAATAAAAATTAACAACACCCCCCCCAATTAATAAATAAAAAAACCCTTGCATGGTGCATAGATATATAAATTTATATATTCATATTTAGGTTCAAGTCCTGAAATAGGTTAATGGTAAATTTAACTAATATAATATGAAAAGTAAGAATTTTTTTAACGCAAAGCGAGAGTTTTTTCCTTTGAGTTATTCTATCGGGTGAGATTGGCTGCGAACCCGGTATAAGTTTAGACAACTTTTATAGAAAAAGTCTATTATTTTCCTCCATTATTTTTTTTTAGCTTCTAATTATTTTGAGTTAAATGTTTTTAACTCAAAATAATAATGGAGGAACTCTAAAAAAAAATTTGAACAAGAGTATTCTTCTCTATTGGCGCTTTCACATGTTATACCCGTGGTAGTTTATCATGATTGTAAAACTAATATGAAATCAATACTAAAGGATAACAAGGGTAAAACAGGGCTATATCGTTGAACAAATATAAAGACAGGTCATACGTACATAGGTAGCGCGGTAGACTTGTCTAGGAGATTAAGAGACTATTTTTCTTCTCGGTTTATAGCTAAAGAAGCTATTAAGAGTAATAGTATTATTTATAGAGCTTTATTAAAATACGGCATTTCCTCTTAATAAATGATTAATCATTTATTTTAGGGGGTCGAAGAGATAATTGAATATTCAACAAAAGATAATGTTATTTCAAGAGAACAACATTATTTAGATTTGGAAAAACCTTTATATAATATCTGTAAAAAAGCGGGGTCTAGTTTAGGTCGTGTAACCCGAGAGAGTACACGTTTAAAGCTAAAACAAGGCTGGCTAATTAGAAATTTTAAGAATAAAGCTAACGGTATGAGTTTCTCAGAATTTGTTTTAGATCTGCCCCCCCCCCCCATTATTATTTTTTTGTTAAAAAAATAATTAGGCAGGAGGGGGGAGGCTGATCACCCGGGTGATCCCCCCGGGCGATCTGCAAGAAAAAAGGCTACAACAATCTAACCTGAAGGCAGCTAAGTTAAAGGCTAGACTTCTAAGATTACAGTATGAAAAGGAGAAAAAAATTTCTATAGATACTCGTTTAAAGATCTTAAATTCATCTCCTACTGCTCAACCTGTAAACGTTACTGATTTAGAAAGTAATACCACTATTACTTACCCTTCTGCTAGTCCCTTGGTTCCTGTCCTCAGGAAACATCGGACAAGGGAACCTAGAAAAGCAGCACTTGCTTTGAATGCTAGTAATTCTACTATCATGAATAAGCTAAATGGTAAAAATACCCGTCCTTACAAGAATAGATTTCTGATCACAAAACCTTCGACATAGTCGATGTTTTTAGATTTTTATGTAGTGGAAATTGCACGGGACTAATTAACAACACATTAGTAATGTTATACATATTGTTGCGTGTAGAGCATATTTTCAGTTTTTGGTAAACCTATTGCGGCTATAATATAAAGATAAGTATGTAGCCGTATCCTCGTAAGGAAAGCCTACTGGTGCGGCTCGGGTCAGTAGAAGGCTAGTAACCTAACCTAATGATAGAGCAGAAAGTATTTATATTAACTAGGTTTTATTTTAACAGTATTATTTAAAACTAGAAATTTCTATTCATTTATTTTATTAAGCAGCAAAATTATTATAACTTCTATACTTCTTGTAATTACATTGTTTTTCTTATTTTGATTATCCGTGGTTTTAAGCGAACCTCAGATATTTGTATCTTTAATCTCTTTATTAGGTTTAATCTTTAAAATTTCTACTTCTAAACACACCCTTTATATGGATGATAACTCTGAGGATTACTCGGATGATTACTCAGGCATAGTACATGGCCCTTTTGATAATATCTCTAATGATGGTTCTTCTGCTCAGGAGGTTTACCCAGTTAACTCTAACCCTCCCTCAGCCAATCCGGGTCTTACTGAAAAAACCGGACCTTCTACCGAAAATTTCTAGAGAATTAGATAAAGAATTAGAGAGAATATCGCAAGAAGAAGCCGATAAAGACAAAGAAAATATCGCGGAAGCTAAAAACCACGTTAAGCTAATAGCAGATAACACTGGGAGAAGTAAAAAGAAGTTTGAAGCACCATTTATGGTACAACTCGTAATGAGGGGAAAGTTACCAACCCGAATACCGTAAGATATGATATTACAAGAGAAGAATGGGCTAGCAAAACATTATCTGATTCTTCTCCTTGTTTACATACTTCTTATGTGCAAGGTTGCACTCATTGTGAATACAATGCAGGATACGATATCCCAGTGTCTTGTACACATACTGAATACAACGAAAATTGTAGTTATTGTATTTCCACTGAATTTGGCTAAGAGAGCTCATCAACTAATTACCCTCAAAATTACCCTTATTCCGATGATAGCGAAAGAGAGGAATAATTTTATTATTTCTTTTTTATCTTCGCTTTACTTTTCTTACTGTTTGATTTGGAAATCTTATTAGTTTATCCTTATGTAGTAAGCGGGTATGCAAATGGTATCTTTGGTTTAATAGTAATGCTTATCTTTTTCTTAGTGTTAACCTTAGGTTTTGCCTTTGAGCTAGGTAAAAATGCATTATCAATAGAAAGTAAACAAACTTCTATTATTAAAAAAAAAAAAAATAAAAAAAAACCCGGATTATTGTGTAGAAAAGTTAGTTAATAATGATTTTGTTAAACGAGTATTCGTGGAGGTAAAAAGTTTAGTTAATTCAAACTTTAATGATATTTTAGATCAGTTGTACGATTCAATTTTAAATGTTGTAGATGTACAAAGTGGTACTTTTTCTGCTTTTGTTATAGCTATGAAAGGAACTAAAATAGCTATATATCACTTATTTTCTTATGTTTCTTTGTTGGATGAATTAGGCGTTCCTAATTACAACCGTTTCACACCGGTTAATTATATATTAACTCCTGCTCAATGGTTAGAGATATATCCTAAAGAAAATTTAATTAATTATGCTAATTATTTAAGTAATTTCAATATACCTAATTCAGAAATATTAGCGCGGCAGGGAGTTGAAAGCACTACTAATTTTCCATCTCCTCATGTATTTAATTTGCTAGAAAACTAATCATCATGCAGGGTACATTCACGAGTTAGTTATTTAAAAAACTTACAGTACACCAGGTCTTATACCGGAATAAAACAAAACCTGGATTTTTTATAAATAACTCATTTACTATACTATACATTTTGCATAGTTTACTTGAATTTAGATAAATTTCTACTGTACTTTACTTTTCACACTTCTTAATTATAGTGCCATTAGTAAGTCTTTTAGAATATAGTTTAATTGAATTAGCTACACAAGATAAAGCACCAAAATAAAAAATAAATAAACCTCCCATTTACTTCTACTTAATGATAGGAAAAGGATAAATAATTTCTCGCGCTCTTTCTAACCCTCCCTCACTACTTAATTAATCTCCGATTACGAAAGGAGGGTCTTAAATAAATGATTGATCGCTTTCATTCTAATTTATTAATACATTAAAAAAATAAAATTTTAGATACTATTTTTTAATCAACAAAGTATGAAATAAAGTCTGCGCATGGAGACAAC
>JARVXP010000430.1:0-14794 GCA_029856935.1 Cyclocarya paliurus
AGGTGCTCCGAATAGCCCAGGGTCGGGGCATACATACCATAAGGTCATTGTAGTACCATGGGAAGCCCCCGCAAAAAACTCCAACCTCTTAACTTTGCCACTTTGCCCTCACTTGGCTTTCTAATGAGTAAAGGGCAAAGTGGTAAAAATAAGAGGTGCTCCGAATTGCCAGGGGTCGGGGCATACATACCATAAGGTCATTGTAGTACCATGGGAAGCCCCCGAGCAAAAAACTCAAACTAAAACTTTGCCACTTTGCCCTCACTTGGCTTTCTAATGAGTAAAGGGCAAAGTGGTAAAAATAAGAGGTGCTCCGAATAGCCCGGGGTCGGGTCATACATACCATAAGGTCATTGTAGTACCATGGGAAGCCCCCGAGCAAAAAACTCCAACATCTTGACTTTGCCACTTTGCCCTGACTTGGCTTTCTAAAGAAAGGGCAAAGTGGTAAAAATAAGAGGTGCTCCGAATAGCCCGGGGTCGGGGCATACATACCATAAGGTCATTGTAGTACCATGGGAAGCCCCCGAGCAAAAAACTCCAACATCTTGACTTTGCCACTTTGCCCTGACTTGGCTTTCTAAAAGAAAGGGAAAAGTGGTAAAAATAAGAGGTGCTCCGAATAGCCCGGGTCGGGGCATACATACCATAAGGTCATTGTAGTACCATGGGAAGCCCCCGAGCAAAAAACTCCAACCTCTTAACTTTGCCACTTTGCCCTCACTTGGCTTTCTAATGAGTAAAGGGCAAAGTGGTAAAAATAAGAGGTGCTCCCGAATAGCCAGGGTCGGGGCATACATACCATAAGGTCATTGTAGTAGCATGGGAAGCCCCCGAGCAAAAAACTCCAACATCATAACTTTGCCATTTTGCCCTCACTTGGCTTTCTAATGAGTAAAGGGCAAAGTGGTAAAAATAAGAGGTGCTCCGAATAGCCCAAGGTCGGGGCATACATACCATAAGGTCATTGTAGTACCATGGGAAGCCCCCGAGCAAAAAACTCCAACCTCTTAACTTTGCCACTTTGCCCTCACTTGGCTTTCTAATGAGTAAAGGGCAAAGTGGTAAAAATAAGAGGTGCTCCGAATTGCCAGGGGTCGGGGCATACATACCATAATGTCATTGTAGTACCATGGGAAGCCCCCGAGCAAAAAACTCCAACCTCTTAACTTTGCCACTTTGCCCTCACTTGGCTTTCTAATGAGTAAAGGCAAAGTGGTAAAAATAAGAGGTGCTCCGAATAGCCGGGCTCGGGTCATACATACCATAAGGTCATTGTAGTACCATGGGAAGCCCCCGAGCAAAAAACTCCAACATCTTAACTTTGCCACTTTGCCCTCACTTGGCTTTCTAATGAGTAAAGGGCAAATTGGTAAAAATAAAAGGTGCTCCAAATAGCCCGGGCTCGGGTCATACATACCATAAGGTCATTGTAGTACCATGGGAAGCCCCCGAGCAAAAAACTCCAACATCTTACTTTGCCACTTTGCCCTCACTTGGCTTTCTACAAAGAAAGGGCAAAGTGGTAAAAATAAGAGGTGCTCCGAATAGCCCGGGTCGGGGCATACATACCATAAGGTCATTGTAGTACCATGGAAAGCCCCCGAGCAAAAACTCCAACCTCTTAACTTTGCCTTTGCCCTCACTTGGCTTCTAATGAGTAAAGGGCAAAGTGGTAAAAATAAGAGGTGCTCCGAATAGCCGGGTCGGGGCATACATACCATAAGGTCATTGTAGTACCATGGGAAGCCCCCGAGCAAAAAAATCCAACCTCTTAACTTTGCCACTTTGCCCTCACTTGGCTTTCTAATGAGTAAAGGGCAAAGTGGTAAAAATAAGAGGTGCTCCGAATAGCCCGGGGTCGGGCATACATACCATAAGGTCATTGTAGTACCATGGGAAGCCCCCGAGCAAAAAACTCCAACCTCTTAACTTTGCCACTTTGCCCTCACTTGGCTTTCTACAAAGAATGGGAAAGTGGTAAAAATAAGAGGTGCTCCGAATTGTCCGGGGTCGAGGCATACATAACTTAAGGTCATTGTTGTACCATGGGAAGCCCCCGAGCAAAAAACTCCACCCTCTTAACTTGGCCACTTTGCCCTCACTTGGCTTTCTAATAAGTAAAGGGCAATGTGGTAAAAATAAGAGCCGCTCCGAATAGCCTGGGCTCGGGTCATACATACCATAAGGTCATTGTAGTACCATGGGAAGCCCCCGAGCAAAAAACTCCAACATCTTGACTTTGCCACTTCGCCCTGACTTGGCTTTCTAATGAGTAAAGGGCAATGTGGAAAAAATAAGACGTGCTCCGAATAGCCCAGGGTCGGGGCATACATACCATAAGGTCATTGTAGTAACATGGGAAGCTCCCGAGCAAAAAACTCCAACCTCTTAAATTGCCACGTTGCCCTCACTTGGCTTTCTAATGAGTAAAGGGCAAAGTGGTAAAAATAAGAGGTGCTCCGAATTGCCAGGGGTTGGGGCATTCATACCATAATGTCATTGTAGTACCATGGGAAGCCCCCGAGGAAAAAACTCCAAACTCATAACTTTGCCATTTTGCCCTCACTTGGCTTTCTAATGAGTAAAGGGCAAAGTGGTAAAAATAAGAGGCGCTCCGAATAGCCCGGGCTCGGGTCATACATACCATAAGGTCATTGTAGTACCATGGGAAGCCCCCGAGCAAAAAACTCCAACATCTTGACTTTGCCACTTTGCCCTGACTTGGCTTTCTACAAAGAATGGGAAAAGTGGTAAAAATAAGAGGTGCTCCGAAGAGCCGGGGTCGAGGCATACATACCTTAAGGTCATTGTAGTACCATGGGAAGCCCCGAGAAAAAAACTCCAACCTCTTAACTTTGCCACTTTGCCACTTTGCCCTCACTTGGCTTTCTAATGATAAAGGGCAAAGTGGTAAAAATAATGAGGCGCTCCGAATAGCCTGGGCTCGGGTCATACATACCATAAGGTCAATGTAGTACCATGGGAAGCCCCCGAGCAAAAAACTCCAACATCTTGACTTTGCCACTTCGCCCTGACTTGGCTTTCTAATGAGTAAAGGGCAATGTGGTAAAAATAAGACGTGCTCCGAATAGCCCAGGTCGGGGCATACATACCATAAGGTCATTGTAGTAACATGGGAAGCTCCCGAGCAAAAACCTCCAACCTCTTAACCTTGCCACGTTGCCCTCACTTGGCTTTCTAATGAGTAAAGGGCAAAATGGTAAAAATAAGAGGTGCTCCGAATTGCCAGGGGTTGGCATTCATACCATAATGTCATTGTAGTACCATGGGAAGCCCCCGAGGAAAAAACTCCAAACTCATAACTTTGCCATTTGCCCTCACTTGGCTTTCTAATGAGTAAAGGGCAATGTGGTAAAAAAAAGGGTGCTCCGAACTGCCAGGGTCGGGGCATACATACCATAAGGTCATTGTAGTACCATGGGAAGCCCCCGATCAAAAAACTCCAACCTCTTAACTTTGCCACTTTGCCCTCACTTGGCTTTCTAATGAGTAAAGGGCAAAGTGGTAAAAATAAGAGGTGCTCCCGAATAGCCCGGGGTCGGGTCATACATACCCTAAGGTCATTGTAGTACCATGGGAAGCCCCCGAGCAAAAAACTCCAAACTCTTAACTTTGCCACTTTGCCCTGACATGGCTTTCTAATGAGTAAAGGGCAAAGTGGTAAAAAAAAGAGGTGCTCCGAACTGCCAGGGGTCGGGGCATACATACCATAAGGTCATTGTAGTACCATGGGAAGCCCCCGAGCAAAAAACTCCAAACTCTTAACTTTGCCCTCCCTCACTTGGCTTTCTAATGAGTAAAGGGCAAAGTGGTAAAAATAAGAGGTGCTCCGAATAGCCCGGGCTCGGGTCATACATACCATAAGGTCATTGTAGTACCATGGGAAGCCCCCGAGCAAAAAACTCCAACATCTTGACTTTGCCATTTTGCCCTCACTTGGCTTTCTAATGAGTAAAGGGCAAAGTGGTAAAAATAAGAGGCGCCCCGAATAGCCCAGGGTCGGGGCATACATACCATAAGGTCATTGTAGTACCATGGGATGCCCCCGAGCAAAAAACTCCAATCTCTTAACTTTGCCACTTTGCCCTCACTAGGCGTTCTAATGAGTAAAGGGCAAAGTGGTAAAAATAATAGGTGCTCCGAACTGCCAGGGGTCGGGGCATACATACCATAAGGTCATTGTAGTACCATGGGAAGCCCCCGGGAAAAAACTCCAAACTCATAAGTTTGCCACTTTGCCCTCACTTGCTTTCTAATGAGTAAAGGGCAAAGTGGTAAAAATAAGAGGCGCTCCGAATAGCCCGGGCTCGGGTCATACATACCATAAGGTCATTGTAGTACCATGGGAAGCCCCCGAGCAAACAACTCCAACATCTTGACTTTGCCACTTTGCCCTGACTTGGCTTTCTACAAAGAATGGGAAAGTGGTAAAAATAAGAGGTGCTCCGAAGAGCCCGGGGTCGAGGCATACATACCTTAAGGTCATTGTAGTACCATGGAAGCCCCCGAGCAAAAAACTCCAACCTCTTAACTTTGCCACTTTGCCCTCACTTGGCTTTCTAATGAGTAAAGGGCAAAGTGGTAAAAATAAGAGGCTCCTCCGAATAGCCTGGGCTCGGGTCATACATACCATAAGGTCATTGTAGTACCATGGGAAGCCCCCGAGCAAAAAACTCCAACATCTTGACTTTGCCACTTCGCCCTGACTTGGCTTTCTAATGAGTAAAGGGCAATGTGGTAAAAATAAGACGTGCTCCGAATAGCCCAGGGTCGGGGCATACATACCATAAGGTCATTGTAGTAACATGGGAAGCCCCCGATCAAAAAACTCCAACCTCTTAACTTTGCCATTGCCCTCACTTGGCTTTCTAATGAGTAAAGGGCAAAGTGGTAAAAATAAGAGGTGCTCCGAATTGCCAGGGTGGGGGCATTCATACCATAAGGTCATTGTAGTACCATGGGAAGCCCCGAGCAAAAAACTCCAACTCTTAACTTTGCCACTTTGCCCTCACTTGGCTTTCTAATGAGTAAAGGGCAAAGTGGTAAAAATAAGAGGTGCTCCGAATAGCCCGGGGTCTGGGCATACATACCATAAGGTCATTGTAGTACCATGGGAAGCCCCCGAGCAAAAAACTCCAACATCTTAACTTTGCCACTTTGCCCTCACTTGGCTTTCAACAAAGAATGGGAAAAGTGGTAAAAATAAGAGGTGCTCTCGAATAGCCCGGGGTCGGGGCATACATACCATAAGGTCATTGTAGTACCATGGGAAGCCCCCGAGCAAAAAACTCCAACATCTTGACTTTGCCACTTTGCCCTCACTTGGCTTTCTACAAAGAAAGGAAAAGTGGTAAAATAAGAGGTGCTCCGAATAGCCCGGGGTCGGGCATACATACCATAAGGTCATTGTAGTACCATGGGAAGCCCCCGAGCAAAAAACTCCAACCTCTTAACTTTGCCACTTTGCCCTCACTTGGATTTCTAATGAGTAAAGGGCAAAGTGGTAAAAATAGAGGGCTCCGAATAGCCTGGGTCGGGTCATACATACCATAAGTCGTAGTACGGGGGCAATACACATAAGCCCACACAGTAGGTAAGGGAAGCCGAGCAAAAAACCCAACATCTTGACTTTGCCACTTTGCCCTGACTTGGCTTTCTAATGAGTAAAGGGCAAAGTGGTAAAAATAAGAGGTGCTCCGAATAGCCCAGGGTCGGGGCATACATACCATAAGGTCATTGTAGTACCATGGGAAGCCCCCGAG
Source organism: Cyclocarya paliurus (assembly GCA_029856935.1). Classification (NCBI taxonomy): domain Eukaryota; kingdom Viridiplantae; phylum Streptophyta; class Magnoliopsida; order Fagales; family Juglandaceae; genus Cyclocarya; species Cyclocarya paliurus. Next base: position 5,787 of record JARVXP010000430.1, read on the forward strand.
CAAAAAACTCCAACCTCTTAACTTTGCCACTTTGCCCTCACTTGGCTTTCTAATGAGTAAAGGGCAAAGTGGTAAAAATAAGAGGTGCTCCGAATTGCCAGGGGTCGGGCATACATACCATAAGGTCATTGTAGTACCATGGGAAGCCCCCGAGCAAAAAACTCCAACCTCTTAACTTTGCCACTTTGCCCTCACTTGGCTTTCTAATGAGTAAAGGGCAAAGTGGTAAAAATAAGAGGTGCTCCGAATAGCCCGGGTCGGTCATACATACCATAAGGTCATTGTAGTACCATGGGAAGCCCCCGAGCAAAAAACTCCAACCTCTTAACTTTGCCACTTTGCCCTCACTTGGCTTTCTAAAAATAAAGGGCAAAGTGGTAAAAATAAGAGGTGCTCCGAATAGCCCGGGTCGGGCATACATACCATAAGGTCATTGTAGTACCATGGGAAGCCCCCGAGCAAAAAACTCCAACATCTTGACTTTGCCACTTTGCCCTCACTTGGCTTTCTACAAAGAATGGGAAAGTGGTAAAAATAAGAGGTGCTCCGAATAGCCCGGGGTCGGGGCATACATACCATAAGGTCATTGTAGTACCATGGGAAGCCCCCGAGCAAAAAACTCCAACCTCTTAACTTTGCCACTTTGCCCTCACTTGGCTTTCTAATGAGTAAAGGGCAAAGTGGTAAAAATAAGAGGTGCTCCGAATAGCCCGGGGTCGGGGCATACATACCATAAGGTCATTGTAGTACCATGGGAAGCCCCGAGCAAAAAACTCCAACCTCTTAACTTTGCCACTTTGCCCTCACTTGGCTTTCTAATGAGTAAAGGGCAAAGTGGTAAAAATAAGACGTGCTCCGAATAGCCCAGGTCGGGGCATACATACCATAAGGTCATTGTAGTAACATGGGAAGCCCCCGAGCAAAAAACTCCAACCTCTTAACTTTGCCACTTTGCCCTCACTTGGCTTTCTAATGAGTAAAGGGCAAAGTGGTAAAAATAAGAGGTGCTCCGAATTGCCAGGGTTGGGGCATTCATACCATAAGTCATTGTAGTACCATGGGAAGCCCCCGAGGAAAAAACTCCAAACTCATAACTTTGCCATTTTGCCCTCACTTGGCTTTCTAATGAGTAAAGGGCAAAGTGGTAAAAATAAGAGGCGCTCCGAATAGCCCGGGCTCGGGTCATACATACCATAAGGTCATTGTAGTACCATGGGAAGCCCCCGAGCAAAAAACTCCAACATCTTGACTTTGCCACTTTGCCCTGACTTGGCTTTCTACAAAGAATGGGAAAAGTGGTAAAAATAAGAGGTGCTCCGAAGAGCCCGGGGTCGGGGCATACATACCTTAAGGTCATTGTAGTACCATGGGAAGCCCCCGAGCAAAAAACTCCAACCTCTTAACTTTGCCACTTTGCCCTCACTTGGCTTTCTAATGATAAGGGCAAAGTGGTAAAAATAAGAGGCTCCGAATTGCCCGGGGTCGGGCATACATACCATAAGGTCATTGTAGTACCATGGGAAGCCCCCGAGCAAAAAACTCCAACCTCTTAACTTTGCCACTTTGCCCTCACTTGGCTTTCTAAAAGAAAGGGCAAAGTGGTAAAAATAAGAGGTGCTCCGAATAGCCCGGGGTCGGGGCATACATACCTTAAGGTCATTGTAGTACCATGGGAAGCCCCCGAGCAAAAAACTCCAACATCTTGACTTTGCCACTTTGCCCTGACTTGGCTTTCTACAAAGAATGGGAAAAGTGGTAAAAATAAGAGGTGCTCCGAAGAGCCCGGGGTCGAGGCATACATACCTTAAGGTCATTGTAGTACCACGGGAAGCCCCCGAGCAAAAAACTCCAACCTCTTAACTTTGCCACTTTGCCCTCACTTGGCTTTCTAATGAGTAAAGGGCAAAGTGGTAAAAATAAGAGGCGCTCCGAATAGCCTGCGCTCGGGTCATTCATACCATTAGGTCATTGTAGTACCATGGGAAGCCCCCGAGCACAAAACTCCAACATCTTGACTTTGCCACTTCGCCCTGACTTGACTTTCCAATGAGTAAAGGGCAATGTGGTAAAAATAAGACGTGCTCCGAATAGCCCAGGGTCGGGGCATACATACCATAAGGTCATTGTAGTAACATGCGAAGCTCCCGAGCAAAAAACTCCAACCTCTTAACTTTGCCACGTTGCCCTCACTTGGCTTTCTAATGAGTAAAGGGCAAAGTGGTAAAAATAAGAGGTGCTCCGAATTGCCAGGGGTTGGGGCATTCATACCATAATGTCATTGTAGTACCATGGGAAGCCCCCGAGGAAAAAACTCCAAACTCATAACTTTGCCATTTTGCCCTCACTTGGCTTTCTAATGAGTAAAGGGCAAAGTGGTAAAAATAAGAGGCGCTCCGAATAGCCCGGGCTCGGGTCATACATACCATAAGGTCATTGTAGTACCATGGGAAGCCCCCGAGCAAAAAACTCCAACATCTTGACTTTGCCACTTTGCCCTGACTTGGCTTTCTACAAAGAATGGGAAAAGTGGTAAAAATAAGAGGTGCTCCGAATAGCCCGGGGTCTGCGCATACATACCATAAGGTCATTGTAGTACCATGGAAAGCCCCCGAGCAAAAAACTCCAACCTCTTAACTTTGCCACTTTGCCCTCGCTTGTGTTTCTATTGAGTAAAGGGCAAAGTGGTAAAAATAAGAGGTGCTCCGAATAGCTCGGGGTCAGGTCATACAATACCCTAAGGTCATTGTAGTACCATGGGAAGCCCCCGAGCAAAAAACTCCAACATCTTGACTTTGCCACTTTACCCTGACATGGCTTTCTAATGAGTAAAGGGCAAAGTGGTAAAAATAAGTGGTGCTCCGAACTGCCTGGGGTCGGGCATACATACCATAAGGTCATTGTAGTACAATGGGAAGCCCCCGAGCAAAAAACTCCAACCTCTTAACTTTGCCACTTTTCCCTCACTTGGCTTTCTACAAAGAATGGGAAAAGCGGTAAAAATAAGAGGTGCACCGAATTGTCCGGGGTCGAGGCATACATAACTTAAGGTCATTGTAGTACCATGGGAAGCCCCCGAGAAAAAAACTCCAACTTCTTAACTTTGCCACTTTGTCGTCATTTGGCTTTCTTATGAGTAAAGGGCAAAGTGGTAAAAATAAAAGGCGCTCCGAATAGCCCGGGCTCGGGTCATACATACCATAAGGTCATTGTAGTACCATGGGAAGCTCCCGAGCAAAAAACTCCAACATCTTGACTTTGCCACTTTGCCCCGACTTGGCTTCTAATGAGTAAAGGGCAAAGTGGTAAAAATAAGAGGTGCTCCGAAGAGCCCGGGGTCGGGGCATACATACCATTAGGTCATTGCAGTAGCATGGGAAGCCCCCGAGAAAAAAACTCCAACTTCTTAACTTTGCCACTTTGCCCTCATTTGGCTTTCTAATGAGTAAAGGGCAAAGTGGTAAAAATAAGAGGGGCTCCGAATAGCCCGCGCTCGGGTCATACATACCATAAGGTCATTGTAGTACCATGGGAAGCCCCCGAGCAAAAAACTCCAACATCTTGACTTTGCCACTTTGCCCCGACTTGGCTTCTAATGAGTAAAGGGCAAAGTGGTAAAAATAAGAGGTGCTCCGAATTGCCAGGGGTTGGGGCATTCATACCATAATGTCATTGTAGTACCATGGGAAGCCCCCGAGGAAAAAACTCAAAACTCATAACTTTGCCATTTTGCCCTCACTTGGCTTTCTAATGAGTAAAGGGCAAAGTGGTAAAAATAAGAGGCGCCCCGAATAGCCCGGGCTCGGGTCATACATACCATAAGGTCATTGTAGTACCATGGGAAGCCCCCGAGCAAAAAACTCCAACATCTTGACTTTGCCACTTTGCCCTGACTTGGCTTTCTACAAAGAATGGGAAAAGTGGTAAAAATAAGAGGTGCTCCGAATAGCCCGGGGTCTGCGCATACATACCATAAGGTCATTGTAGTACCATGGAAAGCCCCCGAGCAAAAAACTCCAACCTCTTAACTTTGCCACTTTGCCCTCGCTTGTGTTTCTATTGAGTAAAGGGCAAAGTGGTAAAAATAAGAGGTGCTCCGAATAGCTCGGGGTCAGGTCATACAATACCCTAAGGTCATTGTAGTACCATGGGAAGCCCCCGAGCAAAAAACTCCAACATCTTGACTTTGCCACTTTACCCTGACATGGCTTTCTAATGAGTAAAGGGCAAAGTGGTAAAAATAAGTGGTGCTCCGAACTGCCTGGGGTCGGGCATACATACCATAAGGTCATTGTAGTACAATGGGAAGCCCCCGAGCAAAAAACTCCAACCTCTTAACTTTGCCACTTTTCCCTCACTTGGCTTTCTACAAAGAATGGGAAAAGCGGTAAAAATAAGAGGTGCACCGAATTGTCCGGGGTCGAGGCATACATAACTTAAGGTCATTGTAGTACCATGGGAAGCCCCCGAGAAAAAAACTCCAACTTCTTAACTTTGCCACTTTGCCGTCATTTGGCTTTCTAATGAGTAAAGGGCAAAGTGGTAAAAATAAAAGGCGCTCCGAATAGCCCGGGCTCGGGTCATACATACCATAAGGTCATTGTAGTACCATGGGAAGCTCCCGAGCAAAAAACTCCAACATCTTGACTTTGCCACTTTGCCCCGACTTGGCTTCTAATGAGTAAAGGGCAAAGTGGTAAAAATAAGAGGTGCTCCGAAGAGCCCGGGGTCGGGGCATACATACCATTAGGTCATTGCAGTAGCATGGGAAGCCCCCGAGAAAAAAACTCCAACTTCTTAACTTTGCCACTTTGCCCTCATTTGGCTTTCTAATGAGTAAAGGGCAAAGTGGTAAAAATAAGAGGGGCTCCGAATAGCCCGCGCTCGGGTCATACATACCATAAGGTCATTGTAGTACCATGGGAAGCCCCCGAGCAAAAAACTCCAACATCTTGACTTTGCCACTTTGCCCCGACTTGGCTTCTAATGAGTAAAGGGCAAAGTGGTAAAAATAAGAGGTGCTCCGAAGAGCCCGGGGTCGGGGCATACATACCTTAAGGTCATTGTAGTACCATGGGAAGCCCCCGAGCAAAAAACTCCAACCTCTTAACTTTGCCACTTTGCCCTCACTTGGCTTTCTAATGAGTAAAGGGCAAAGTGGTAAAAATAAGAGGCGCTCCGAATAGCCCGGGCTCGGGTCATACATACCATAAGGTCATTGTAGTACCATGGGAAGCCCCCGAGCAAAAAACTCCAACATCTTGACTTTGCCACTTTGCCCTGACTTGGCTTTATAATGAGTACTACAATGACCTTAAGGTATGTATGCCCCGACCCCGGGCTATCCGCAGCACCTCTTAATTTTACCACTTTGCCTTTTACTCATTAGAAAGCGAAATGAGGGCAAAGTGGCAAAGTTAAGAAGTTGGAGTTTTTTTCTCGGGGGCTTCCCATGCTACTGCAATGACCTAATGGTATGTATGCCCCGACCCCGGGCTATTCGGAGCACCTCTTATTTTTACCACTTTCCCCTTTACTCATTAGAAAGCCAAGTGAGGGCAAAGTGGAAAAGTTAAGAGGTTGGAGTTTTTTGCTCGGGGGCTTCCCATGGTATTACAATGACCTTATGGTATGTATGCCTCAACCCCGGACAATTCGGAGCACCTCTTATTTTTACCGCTTTTCCCATTCTTTGTAGAAAGCCAAGTGGGGGCAAAGTGGCAAAGTTAAGGGGTTGAAGTTTTTTGCTCGAGGGCTTCCCATGGTACTACAATGACCTTATGGTATGTATGCCTCGACCCCGGACAATTCGGAGTACCTCTTATTTTTTCCACTTTGCCCTTGACTAATTAGAAAGCCAAGTGAGGGCAAAGTGGCAAAGTTAAGGGTTGGAGTTTTTTGCTCGGGGGCTTCCCATGGTACTACAATGACCTTATGGTATGTATGCCTCGACCCCGGACAATTCGGAGCACCACTTATTTTTACCACTTTTCCCAATTCCTTGTAGAAAGCCAAGTGAGGGCAAAGTGGCAAAGTTAAGAGGTTGGAGTTTTTTGCTCGGGGGCTTCCCATGGTACTACAATGACTTTATGGTATGTATCCCTCGACCCTGGATAATTCGGAGCACCTCTTATTTTTACCGCTTTGCCCTTACTTTGTAGAAAGCCAACTGAGGGCAAAGTGGTAAAGTTAAGAGGTTGGAGTTTTTTGCTCGGGCTTCCCATGGTACTACAATGACCTTATGGTATGTATCCCCGACCCCGGGCTATTCGGAGCACCTCTTAATTTTACCACTTTGCCCTTTACTCATTAGAAAGCCAAGTGAGGGCAAAGTGGCAAAGTTAAGAGGTTGGAGTTTTTTGCTCGGGGGCTTCCCATGGTACTACAATGACCTTATGGTATGTATGCCTCGACCCCAGACAATTCGGAGCACCTCTTATTTTTACCGCTTTTCCCATTCTTTGTAGAAAGCCAAGTGAGGGCAAAGTGGCAAAGTTAAGTGGTTGGAGTTTTTTGCTCGGGGGCTTCCCATGGTACTACAATGACATTATGGTATGTATGCCCCGACCCCGGGCTATTCGGAGCACCTCTAATTTTTACCACCTTGCCCTTTACTCAGTAGAAAGCCAAGTGAGGGCAAAGTGGCGAAGTTAAGAGGTTGGAGTTTTTTGGTCGGGGGCTTCCTATGGTACTACAATGACCTTATGGTATGTATCCCTCGACCCCGGACAATTCGGAGCACCTCTTATTTTTACCGCTTTTCCCATTCTTTGTAGAAAAGCCAAGTGAGGGTAATGTGGCAAAGTTAAGAGGTTGGAGTTTTTTGCTCGGGGGCTTCCCATGGTACTACAATGACCTTATGGTATGTATGCCTCGTCCCCAGACAATTCGGAGCACCTCTTATTTTTCCCGCTTTTCCCATTCTTTGTAGAATGCCAAGTGAGGGCAAAGTGGCAAAGTTAAGTGGTTGGAGTTTTTTGCTCGGGGGCTTCCCATGGTACTACAATGACCTTATGGTATGTATGCCTCGACCCCGGACAATTCGGAGCACCTCTTATTTTTACCGCTTTTCCCATTCTTTGTAGAAAGTCAAGTGAGGGCAAAGTGGCAAAGTTAAGAGGTTGGAGTTTTTTGCTTGGGGGCTTCCCATGCTACTACAATAACCTTATGGTATGTATGCCTCGACCCCGGACAATTCGGAGCACCTCTTATTTTTACCACTTTGCCCTTTACTAATTAGAAAGCCAAGTGAGGGCAAAGTGGCAAAGTTAAGAGGTTGGAGTTTTTTCCTCGGGGGCTTCCCATGGTACCACAATGACCTTATGGTATGTACGCCCCGACCCCAGGCTATTCGGTGCACCTCTTATTTTTACGACTTTGCCCTTTACTCATTAGAAAGCCAAGTGAGCGAAAAGTGGCTAAGTTAAGAGGTTGGAGTTTTTTGCTCGGGGGCTTCCCATGGTACTTCAATGACTTTATGGTATGTATCCCTCGACCCTGGATAATTCGAAGCACCTCTTATTTTTACCGCTTTGCCCTTACTTTGTAGAAAGCCAACTGAGGGCAAAGTGGCAAAGTTAAGAGGTGGGAATTTTTTGCTCGGGGGCTTCCCATGCTACTACAATGACCTTATGGTATGCCCCGACCTCGGGCAATTCGGAGCACCTCTTATTTTTCCATTTTCCCTTGCGTTGTAGAAAGCCAAGTGAGGGCAAAGGCGCGAAGTTAAGAGTTTGTTGTTTTTTGCTCAGGGGCTTCCCATGGTACCACAATGACCTTATGGTATGTATGCCCCCACCCCGGGCTATTCGCTGCCCCTCTTATTTTTACCACTTTGCCCTTTACTCATTAGAAATCCAAGTGAGGGCAAAGTGGCAAAGTTAAGAGGTTGGAGTTTTTTGCTCGGGGGCTTTCCATGGTACTACAATGACCTTATGGTATGTATGCCCCGACCCCGGGCTATTCGGAGCACCTCTTAATTTTACCACTTTGCCCTTTACTCCTTAGAAAGCCAAGTGAGGGCAAAGTGGCGAAGTTAAGTGGTTGGAGTTTTTGCTCGGGGGCTTCCCATGGTACTACAATGACCTTATGGTATGTATGCCTCGACCCCGGACAATTCGGAGCACCTCTTATTTTTAACGCTTTTCCCATTCTTTGTAGAAAGTCAAGTGAGGGCAAAGTAGCAAAGTTAAGAGGTTGGTGTTTTTTGCTCGGGGGCTTCCCATGGTACTAAAATGACTTTATGGTATGTATCCCTCGACCCTGGATAATTCGGAGCACCTCTTATTTTTACCGCTTTGCCCTTACTTTCTAGAAAGCCAACTGAGGGCAAAGTGGCGAAGTTAAGAGGTTGGAGTTTTTTGCTCAGGGGCTTCCCATGGTACTACAATGACCTTATGGTATGTATGCCCCGACCCCGGGCTATTCGGAGCGCCTCTTAATTTTACCACTTTGCCTTTACTCATTAGAAAGCCAAGTGAGGGCAAAGTGGCAAAGTTAATTGGTTGGAGTTTTTTGCTCGGGGGTTTCCCATGGTACTACAATAACCTTATGGTATGTATGCCTCGACCCCGGACAATTCGGAGCACCTCTTATTTTTACCGCTTTTCCCATTCTTTGTAGAAAGCCAAGTGAGGGCAAAGTGGCAAAGTTAAGAGGTTGGAATTTTTTGTTCGGGGGCTTCCCATGCTACTACAATGACCTTATGGTATGTATGCCCCGACCTCGGGCAATTCGGAGCACCTCTTATTTTTTCACTTTCCCTTTCTTTGTAGAAATCCAAGTGAGGGCAAAGGTGCGAAGTTAAGAGTTTGGAGTTTTTCGCTCGGGGGCTTCCCATGGTACTACAATGACCTTATGGTATGTATGCCCTGACCCTGGGCTATTCGGAGCACCTCTTATTTTTACCACTTTGCGCTTTACTCATTAGAAAGTGAGGGCAAAGTGGCAAAGTTAAGAAGTTGGAGTTTTTTGCTCGGGGGCTTCCCATGCTACTACAATGACCTAATGGT
>JARVXP010000434.1:0-45459 GCA_029856935.1 Cyclocarya paliurus
TTAGGTAAAAGCCATGTGAGGCAAAGTGGCAAAGTTAAGAGGTTGGAGTTTTTTGCTCGCAGGCTTCCCCATGGTACTACAATGACCTTATGGTATGTATCCCCGACCCCGGCAATTCGGAGCACCCTTTTATTTACCACTTTGCCCTTAGTTAGTAAAAGCCATGAGGGCAAAGTGGCAAAGTTAAGAGGTTGGAGTTTTTTGCGCTCGCGGGCTTCCCATGGTACTACAATGACCTTATGGTATGTATGCCCCGACCCCGGGCAATTCGGAGCACCTCTTATTTTTACCACTTTTACCCTTAGTTAGGTAAAAGCCATGTGGGCAAAGTGGCAAAGTTAAGAGTTGGAGTTTTTTGCTCGCGGGCTTCCCATGGTACTACAATGACCTTATGGTATGTATGCCCCGACCCCGGGCAATTCGGAGCACCCCTTAAGTTTACCACTTTGCCCTTGCTTTCAGAAAGCCATGTGAGGGCAAAGTGGCAAAGTTAAGAGGTTGGAGTTTTTGCTCGCGGGCTTCCCATGGTACTACAATGACCTTATGGTATGTATGCCCCCGACCCCGGGCAATTCGGAGCACCTCTTATTTTTACCACTTTGCCCTTAGTTAGGTAAAAGCCATGTGAGGGCAAAGTGGCAAAGTTAAGAGGTTGGAGTTTTTTGCTCGCGGGCTTCCCATGGTACTACAATGACCTTATGGTATGTATGCCCCGACCCCGGGCAATTCGGAGCACCCCTTAAGTTTACCACTTTGCCCTTGCTTTCAAGAAAGCCAAGTGATGGCAAAGTGGCAAAGTTAAGAGGTTGGAGTTTTTTGCTCGCGCGCTTCCCATGGTACTACAATGACCTTATGGTATGTATGCCCCGACCCCGGGCAATTCGGAGCACCTCTTATTTTTTACCACTTTGCCTTAGTTAGTAAAAGCCATGTGAGGAAAGTGGCAAAGTTAAGAGGTTGGAGTTTTTGCTCGCGGGCTTCCCATGGTACTACAATGACCTTATGGTATGTATGCCCCGACCCCGGGCAATTCGGAGCACCTCTTATTTTTACCACTTTGCCCTTAGTTAGGTAAAAGCCATGTGAGGGCAAAGTGGCAAAGTTAAGAGGTTGGAGTTTTTTGCTCGCGGGCTTCCCATGGTACTACAATGACCTTATGGTATGTATGCCCCGACCCCGTGCAATTCGGAGCACCTCTTATTTTTTACCACTTTGCCCTTATTAGGTAAAAGCCATGTGAGGGCAAAGTGGCAAAGTTAAGAGGTTGAGTTTTTTGCTCGAGGGCTTCCCATGGTACTACAATGACCTTAATGGTATGTATGCCCCGACCCCGGCAATTCGGAGCACCCCTTATTTTTACCACTTTGCCCTTATTAGGAAAGCAATGTGAGGGCAAAGTGGCAAAGTTAAGAGGTTGGAGTTTTTTGCTCGCGGGCTTCCCATGGTACTACAATGACCTTATGGTATGTATGCCCCGACCCCGGGCAATTCGGAGCACCTCTTATTTTTACCACTTTGCCCTTAGTTAGGTAAAAGCCATGTGAGGGCAAAGTGGCAAAGTTAAGAGGTTGGAGTTTTTTGCTCGCGGGCTTCCCATGGTACTACAATGACCTTATGGTATGTATGCCCCGACCCCGGCAATTCGGAGCACCCTTATTTTTACCACTTTGCCTTGTTAGGTAAAAGCCATGTGAGGCAAAGTGGCAAAGTTAAGAGGTTGGAGTTTTTTGCTCGCGGGCTTCCCATGGTACTACAATGACCTTATGGTATGTATGCCCCGACCCCGGCAATTCGGAGCACCTCTTATTTTACCACTTTGCCCTTAGTTAGGTAAAAGCCATGTGAGGGCAAAGTGGCAAAGTTAAGAGGTTGGAGTTTTTTGCTCGCGGGCTTCCCATGGTACTACAATGACCTTATGGTATGTATGCCCCGACCCCGGGCAATTCGGAGCACCTCTTATTTTTACCACTTTGCCCTTAGTTAGGTAAAACCATGTGAGGGCAAAGTGGCAAAGTTAAGAGGTTGGAGTTTTTTGCTCGCGGGCTTCCCATGGTACTACAATGACCTTATGGTATGTATGCCCCGACCCCGGGCAATTCGGAGCACCCCTTAAGTTTACCACTTTGCCCTTGCTTTCAAGAAAGCCAAGTGAGGGCAAAGTGGCAAAGTTAAGAGGTTGGAGTTTTTTGCTCGCGGGCTTCCCATGGTACTACAATGACCTTATGGTATGTATGCCCCGACCCCGGCAATTCGGAGCACCTCTTATTTTTACCACTTTGCCCTTGTTAGGTAAAAGCCATGGAGGGCAAAGTGGCAAAGTTAAGAGGTTGGAGTTTTTTGCTCGCGGCTTCCCATGGTACTACAATGACCTTATGGTATGTATGCCCTATGCCCCGACTCGGGCAATTCGGAGCACCTCCTTATTTTACCACTTTGCCCTTAGTTAGGTAAAAGCCATGTGAGGGCAAAGTGGCAAAGTTAAGAGGTTGGAGTTTTTTGCTCGCGGGCTTCCCATGGTACTACAATGACCTTATGGTATGTATGCCCCGACCCCGGGCAATTCGGAGCACCTCTTATTTTTACCACTTTGCCCTTAGTTTGGTAAAAGCCATGTGAGGGCAAAGTGGCAAAGTTAAGAGGTTGGAGTTTTTTGCTCGCGGGCTTCCCATGGTACTACAATGACCTTATGGTATGTATGCCCCCGACCCCGGGCAATTCGGAGCACCTCTTATTTTTACCACTTTGCCCTTGTTAGGAAAAGCCAAGTGAGGGCAAAGTGGCAAAGTTAAGAGGTTGGAGTTTTTTGCTCGCGGGCTTCCCATGGTACTACAATGACCTTATGGTATGTATGCCCCGACCCGGGCAATTCGGAGCACCCTTATTTTAACCACTTTGCCCTTAGTTAGGTAAAAGCCATGTGAGGGCAAAGTGGCAAAGTTAAGAGGTTGGAGTTTTTGCTCGCGGGCTTCCCATGGTACTACAATGACCTTATGGTATGTATGCCCCGACCCCGGGCAATTCGGAGCACCTCTTATTTTTACCACTTTGCCCTTAGTTAGGTAAAAGCCAAGTGAGGGCAAAGTGGCAAAGTTAAGAGGTTGGAGTTTTTTGCTCGCGGCTTCCCATGGTACTACAATGACCTTATGTATGTATGCCCCGACCCCGGGCAATTCGGAGCACCTCTTATTTTTACCACTTTGCCCTTAGTTAGGTAAAAGCCATGTGAGGGCAAAGTGGCAAAGTTAAGAGGTTGGAGTTTTTTGCTCGCGGGCTTCCCATGGTACTACAATGACCTTATGGTATGTATGCCCCGACCCCGGCAATTCGGAGCACCTCTTATTTTTACCACTTTGCCCTTGTTAGGTAAAAGCATGTGAGGGGCAAAGTGGCAAAGTTAAGAGGTGGAGTTTTTTGCTCGCGGGCTTCCCATGGTACTACAATGACCTTATGGTATGTATGCCCCGACCCCGGCAATTCGGAGCACCTCTTATTTTTACCACTTTGCCCTTAGTTAGGTAAAAGCCAAGTGAGGGCAAAGTGGCAAAGTTAAGAGGTTGGAGTTTTTTGCTCGCCGGCTTCCCATGGTACTACAATGACCTTATGGTATGTATGCCCCGACCCCGGGCAATTCGGAGCACCTCTTATTTTACCACTTTGCCCTTAGTTAGTAAAAGCCATGTGAGGGCAAAGTGGCAAAGTTAAGAGGTTGGAGTTTTTTGCTCGCGGGCTTCCCATGGTACTACAATGACCTTATGGTATGTATGCCCCGACCCCGGGCAATTCGGAGCACCTCTTATTTTTACCACTTTGCCCTTAGTTAGGTAAAAGCCATGTGAGGGCAAAGTGGCAAAGTTAAGAGGTTGGAGTTTTTTTGCTCGCGGGCTTCCCATGGTACTACAATGACCTTATGGTATGTATGCCCCGACCCCGGGCAATTCGGAGCACCTCTTATTTTACCACTTTGCCCTTAGTTAGGTAAAAGCCATGTGAGGGCAAAGTGGCAAAGTTAAGAGGTTGGAGTTTTTTGCTCGCGGGCTTCCCATGGTACTACAATGACCTTATGGTATGTATGCCCCGACCCCGGGCAATTCGGAGCACCTCTTATTTTTACCACTTTGCCCTTAGTTAGGTAAAAGCCATGTGAGGGCAAAGTGGCAAAGTTAAGAGGTTGGAGTTTTTTGCTCGCGGGCTTCCCATGGTACTACAATGACCTTATGGTATGTATGCCCCGACCCCGGGCAATTCGGAGCACCCCTTATTTTTACCACTTTGCCCTTGCTTAGAAAGCCAAGTGAGGGCAAAGTGGCAAAGTTAAGAGGTTGGAGTTTTTTTGCTCGCGGGCTTCCCATGGTACTACAATGACCTTATGGTATGTATGCCCCGACCCCGGGCAATTCGGAGCACCTCTTATTTTTACCACTTTGCCCTTAGTTGGTAAAAGCCAAGTGAGGGCAAAGTGGCAAAGTTAAGAGGTTGGAGTTTTTTGCTCGTGGCTTCCCATGGTACTACAATGACCTTATGGTATGTATGCCCCGACCCCGGGCAATTCGGAGCACCTCTTATTTTTACCACTTTGCCCTTGCTTAGGGAAAAGCCAAGTGAGGGCAAAGTGGCAAAGTTAAGAGGTTGGAGTTTTTTGCTCGCGGGCTTCCCATGGTACTACAATGACCTTATGGTATGTATGCCCCGACCCCGGGCAATTCGGAGCACCTCTTATTTTTACCACTTTGCCCTTAGTTAGGTAAAAGCCATGTGAGGGCAAAGTGGCAAAGTTAAGAGGTTGGAGTTTTTTGCTCGCGGGCTTCCCATGGTACTACAATGACCTTATGGTATGTATGCCCCGACCCCGGGCAATTCGAGCACCTCTTATTTTTACCACTTTGCCCTTAGTTAGGTAAAAGCCATGTGAGGGCAAAGTGGCAAAGTTAAGAGGTTGGAGTTTTTGCTCGCGGGCTTCCCATGGTACTACAATGACCTTATGGTATGTATGCCCCGACCCCGGGCAATTCGGAGCACCTCTTATTTTTACCACTTTGCCCTTAGTTAGGTAAAAGCCATGTGAGGGCAAAGTGGCAAAGTTAAGAGGTTGGAGTTTTTTGCTCGCGGGCTTCCCATGGTACTACAATGACCTTATGGTATGTATGCCCCGACCCCGGCAATTCGGAGCACCTCTTATTTTTACCACTTTGCCCTTAGTTAGGTAAAAGCCATGTGAGGGCAAAGTGGCAAAGTTAAGAGGTTGGAGTTTTTTGCTCGCGGGCTTCCCATGGTACTACAATGACCTTATGGTATGTATGCCCCGACCCCGGGCAATTCGGAGCACCTCTTATTTTTACCACTTTGCACTTAGTTAGGTAAAAGCCATGTGGGGGCAACGTGGCAAAGTTAAGAGGTTGGAGTTTTTTGCTCGCGGGCTTCCCATGGTACTACAATGACCTTATGGTATGTATGCCCCGACCCCGGCAATTCGGAGCACCTCTTATTTTTACCACTTTGCCCTTAGTTAGGTAAAAGCCAAGTGAGGGCAAAGTGGCAAAGTTAAGAGGTTGGAGTTTTTTGCTCGCGGCTTCCCATGGTACTACAATGACCTTATGGTATGTATGCCCCGACCCCGGGCAATTCGGAGCACCTCTTATTTTTACCACTTTGCCCTTAGTTAGGTAAAAGCCATGTGAGGGCAAAGTGGCAAAGTTAAGAGGTTGGAGTTTTTTGCTCGCGGGCTTCCCATGGTACTACAATGACCTTATGGTATGTATGCCCCGACCCCGGGCAATTCGGAGCACCTCTTATTTTTACCACTTTGCCCTTAGTTAGGTAAAAGCCATGTGAGGGCAAAGTGGCAAAGTTAAGAGGTTGGAGTTTTTTGCTCGCGGGCTTCCCATGGTACTACAATGACCTTATGGTATGTATGCCCCGACCCCGGGCAATTCGGAGCACCTCTTATTTTTACCACTTTGCCCTTAGTTAGGTAAAAGCCATGTGAGGGCAAAGTGGCAAAGTTAAGAGGTTGGAGTTTTTTGCTCGCGGGCTTCCCATGGTACTACAATGACCTTATGGTATGTATGCCCCGACCCCGGGCAATTCGGAGCACCCTTATTTTTACCACTTTGCCCTTGCTTTCAAGAAAGCCAAGTGAGGGCAAAGTGGCAAAGTTAAGAGGTTGGAGTTTTTTGCTCGCGGGCTTCCCATGGTACTACAATGACCTTATGGTATGTATGCCCCGACCCCGGGCAATTCGGAGCACCTCTTATTTTTACCACTTTGCCCTTAGTTAGGTAAAGCCATGTGAGGGCAAAGTGGCAAAGTTAAGAGGTTGGAGTTTTTTGCTCGCGGGCTTCCCATGGTACTACAATGACCTTATGGTATGTATGCCCCGACCCCGGGCAATTCGGAGCACCTCTTATTTTTACCACTTTGCCCTTGCTTAGGTAAAAGCCATGTGAGGGCAAAGTGGCAAAGTTAAGAGGTTGGAGTTTTTTGCTCGCGGGCTTCCCATGGTACTACAATGACCTTATGGTATGTATGCCCCGACCCTGGGCAATTCGGAGCACCTCTTATTTTTACCACTTTGCCCTTGCTTAGGTAAAAGCCAAGTGAGGGCAAAGTGGCAAAGTTAAGAGGTTGGAGTTTTTTGCTCGCGGGCTTCCCATGGTACTACAATGACCTTATGGTATGTATGCCCCGACCCCGGGCAATTCGGAGCACCTCTTATTTTTACCACTTTGCCCTTAGTTAGGTAAAAGCCATGTGAGGGCAAAGTGGCAAAGTTAAGAGGTTGGAGTTTTTTGCTCGCGGGCTTCCCATGGTACTACAATGACCTTATGGTATGTATGCCCCGACCCCGGGCAATTCGGAGCACCTCTTATTTTTACCACTTTGCCCTTAGTTAGGTAAAAGCCATGTGAGGGCAAAGTGGCAAAGTTAAGAGGTTGGAGTTTTTTGCTCGCGGGCTTCCCATGGTACTACAATGACCTTATGGTATGTATGCCCCGACCCCGGGCAATTCGGAGCACCTCTTATTTTTACCACTTTGCCCTTAGTTAGGTAAAAGCCATGTGAGGGCAAAGTGGCAAAGTTAAGAGGTTGGAGTTTTTTGCTCGCGGGCTTCCCATGGTACTACAATGACCTTATGGTATGTATGCCCCGACCCCGGGCAATTCGGAGCACCTCTTATTTTTACCACTTTGCCCTTAGTTAGGTAAAAGCCATGTGAGGGCAAAGTGGCAAAGTTAAGAGGTTGGAGTTTTTTGCTCGCGGGCTTCCCATGGTACTACAATGACCTTATGGTATGTATGCCCCGACCCCGGGCAATTCGGAGCACCTCTTATTTTTACCACTTTGCCCTTAGTTAGGTAAAAGCCATGTGAGGGCAAAGTGGCAAAGTTAAGAGGTTGGAGTTTTTTGCTCGCGGGCTTCCCATGGTACTACAATGACCTTATGGTATGTATGCCCCGACCCCGGGCAATTCGGAGCACCCTTATTTTTACCACTTTGCCCTTGCTTTAAGAAAGCCGAGTGAGGGCAAAGTGGCAAAGTTAAGAGGTTGGAGTTTTTTGCTCAGGGGCTTCCCATGGTACTACAATGACCTTATGGTATGTATGCCCCGACCCCGGGCAATTCGGAGCACCTCTTATTTTACCACTTTGCCCTTAGTTAGGTAAAAGCCATGTGAGGGCAAAGTGGCAAAGTTAAGAGGTTGGAGTTTTTTGCTCGCGGGCTTCCCATGGTACTACAATGACCTTATGGTATGTATGCCCCGACCCCGGGCAATTCGGAGCACCTCTTATTTTTACCACTTTGCCCTTGCTAGGTAAAAGCCAAGTGAGGGCAAAGTGGCAAAGTTAAGAGGTTGGAGTTTTTTGCTCGCGGGCTTCCCATGGTACTACAATGACCTTATGGTATGTATGCCCCGACCCCGGGCAATTCGGAGCACCTCTTATTTTTACCACTTTGCCCTTAGTTAGGTAAAAGCCATGTGAGGGCAAAGTGGCAAAGTTAAGAGGTTGGAGTTTTTTGCTCGCGGGCTTCCCATGGTACTACAATGACCTTATGGTATGTATGCCCCGACCCCGGGCAATTCGGAGCACCTCTTATTTTTACCACTTTGCCCTTAGTTAGGTAAAAGCCATGTGAGGGCAAAGTGGCAAAGTTAAGAGGTTGGAGTTTTTTGCTCGCGGGCTTCCCATGGTACTACAATGACCTTATGGTATGTATGCCCCGACCCCGGGCAATTCGGAGCACCTCTTATTTTTACCACTTTGCCCTTAGTTAGGTAAAAGCCATGTGAGGGCAAAGTGGCAAAGTTAAGAGGTTGGAGTTTTTTGCTCGCGGGCTTCCCATGGTACTACAATGACCTTATGGTATGTATGCCCCGACCCCGGGCAATTCGGAGCACCTCTTATTTTTACCACTTTGCCCTTAGTTAGGTAAAAGCCATGTGAGGGCAAAGTGGCAAAGTTAAGAGGTTGGAGTTTTTTGCTCGCGGGCTTCCCATGGTACTACAATGACCTTATGGTATGTATGCCCCGACCCCGGGCAATTCGGAGCACCCCTTATTTTTACCACTTTGCCCTTGCTTTAAGAAAGCCAAGTGAGGGCAAAGTGGCAAAGTTAAGAGGTTGGAGTTTTTTGCTCGCGGGCTTCCCATGGTACTACAATGACCTTATGGTATGTATGCCCCGACCCCGGGCAATTCGGAGCACCTCTTATTTTTACCACTTTGCCCTTAGTTAGGTAAAAGCCATGTGAGGGCAAAGTGGCAAAGTTAAGAGGTTGGAGTTTTTTGCTCGCGGGCTTCCCATGGTACTACAATGACCTTATGGTATGTATGCCCCGACCCCGGGCAATTCGGAGCACCTCTTATTTTTACCACTTTGCCCTTAGTTAGGTAAAAGCCATGTGAGGGCAAAGTGGCAAAGTTAAGAGGTTGGAGTTTTTTGCTCGCGGGCTTCCCATGGTACTACAATGACCTTATGGTATGTATGCCCCGACCCCGGGCAATTCGGAGCACCTCTTATTTTTACCACTTTGCCCTTGCTTTCAGAAAGCCAAGTGAGGGCAAAGTGGCAAAGTTAAGAGGTTGGAGTTTTTTGCTCGCGGGCTTCCCATGGTACTACAATGACCTTATGGTATGTATGCCCCGACCCCGGGCAATTCGGAGCACCTCTTATTTTTACCACTTTGCCCTTAGTTAGGTAAAAGCCATGTGAGGGCAAAGTGGCAAAGTTAAGAGGTTGGAGTTTTTTGCTCGCGGGCTTCCCATGGTACTACAATGACCTTATGGTATGTATGCCCCGACCCCGGGCAATTCGGAGCACCTCTTATTTTTACCACTTTGCCCTTAGTTAGGTAAAAGCCATGTGAGGGCAAAGTGGCAAAGTTAAGAGGTTGGAGTTTTTTGCTCGCGGGCTTCCCATGGTACTACAATGACCTTATGGTATGTATGCCCCGACCCCGGGCAATTCGGAGCACCTCTTATTTTTACCACTTTGCCCTTAGTTAGGTAAAAGCCATGTGAGGGCAAAGTGGCAAAGTTAAGAGGTTGGAGTTTTTTGCTCGCGGGCTTCCCATGGTACTACAATGACCTTATGGTGTATATGCCCCGACCCCGGGCAATTCGGAGCACCCTTTAAGTTTACCACTTTGGCCTTGCTTTCAAAAAAGCCAAGTGAGGGCAAAGTGGCAAAGTTAAGAGGTTGGAGTTTTTTGCTCGTGGGCTTCCCATGGTACTACAATGACCTTATGGTATGTATGCCCCGACCCCGGGCAATTCGGAGCACCTCTTATTTTTACCACTTTGCCCTTGCTTAGGTAAAAGCCAAGTGAGGGCAAAGTGGCAAAGTTAAGAGGTTGGAGTTTTTTGCTCGCGGGCTTCCCATGGTACTACAATGACCTTATGGTATGTATGCCCCGACCCCGGGCAATTCGGAGCACCTCTTATTTTTACCACTTTGCCCTTAGTTAGGTAAAAGCCATGTGAGGGCAAAGTGGCAAAGTTAAGAGGTTGGAGTTTTTTGCTCGCGGGCTTCCCATGGTACTACAATGACCTTATGGTATGTATGCCCCGACCCCGGGCAATTCGGAGCACCTCTTATTTTTACCACTTTGCCCTTAGTTAGGTAAAAGCCATGTGAGGGCAAAGTGGCAAAGTTAAGAGGTTGGAGTTTTTTGCTCGCGGGCTTCCCATGGTACTACAATGACCTTATGGTATGTATGCCCCGACCCCGGGCAATTCGGAGCACCTCTTATTTTACCACTTTGCCCTTAGTTAGGTAAAAGCCATGTGAGGGCAAAGTGGCAAAGTTAAGAGGTTGGAGTTTTTTGCTCGCGGGCTTCCCATGGTACTACAATGACCTTATGGTATGTATGCCCCGACCCCGGGCAATTCGGAGCACCTCTTATTTTTACCACTTTGCCCTTAGTTAGGTAAAAGCCATGTGAGGGCAAAGTGGCAAAGTTAAGAGGTTGGAGTTTTTTGCTCGCGGGCTTCCCATGGTACTACAATGACCTTATGGTATGTATGCCCCGACCCCGGGCAATTCGGAGCACCTCTTATTTTTACCACTTTGCCCTTAGTTAGGTAAAAGCCATGTGAGGGCAAAGTGGCAAAGTTAAGAGGTTGGAGTTTTTTGCTCGCGGGCTTCCCATGGTACTACAATGACCTTATGGTATGTATGCCCCGACCCCGGGCAATTCGGAGCACCCCTTATGTTTACCACTTTGCCCTTGCTTTCAAGAAAGCCAAGTGAGGGCAAAGTGGCAAAGTTAAGAGGTTGGAGTTTTTTGCTCGCGGGCTTCCCATGGTACTACAATGACCTTATGGTATGTATGCCCCGACCCCGGGCAATTCGGAGCACCTCTTATTTTTACCACTTTGCCCTTAGTTAGGTAAAAGCCATGTGAGGGCAAAGTGGCAAAGTTAAGAGGTTGGAGTTTTTTGCTCGCGGGCTTCCCATGGTACTACAATGACCTTATGGTATGTATGCCCCGACCCCGGGCAATTCGGAGCACCTCTTATTTTTACCACTTTGCCCTTAGTTAGGTAAAAGCCATGTGAGGGCAAAGTGGCAAAGTTAAGAGGTTGGAGTTTTTTGCTCGCGGGCTTCCCATGGTACTACAATGACCTTATGGTATGTATGCCCCGACCCCGGGCAATTCGGAGCACCCCTTATGTTTACCACTTTGCCCTTGCTTTAAGAAAGCCAAGTGAGGGCAAAGTGGCAAAGTTAAGAGGTTGGAGTTTTTTGCTCGCGGCTTCCCATGGTACTACAATGACCTTATGGTATGTATGCCCCGACCCCGGGCAATTCGGAGCACCTCTTATTTTTACCACTTTGCCCTTAGTTAGGTAAAAGCCATGTGAGGGCAAAGTGGCAAAGTTAAGAGGTTGGAGTTTTTTGCTCGCGGGCTTCCCATGGTACTACAATGACCTTATGGTATGTATGCCCCGACCCCGGCAATTCGGAGCACCTCTTATTTTTACCACTTTGCCCTTAGTTAGGTAAAAGCCATGTGAGGGCAAAGTGGCAAAGTTAAGAGGTTGGAGTTTTTTGCTCGCGGGCTTCCCATGGTACTACAATGACCTTATGGTATGTATGCCCCGACCCCGGGCAATTCGGAGCACCTCTTATTTTTACCACTTTGCCCTTAGTTAGGTAAAAGCCATGTGAGGGCAAAGTGGCAAAGTTAAGAGGTTGGAGTTTTTTGCTCGCGGGCTTCCCATGGTACTACAATGACCTTATGGTATGTATGCCCCGACCCCGGGCAATTCGAAGCACCCCTTAAGCTTACCATTTTGCCCTTGCTTTCAAGAAGCCAAGTGAGGGCAAAGTGGCAAAGTTAAGAGGTTGGAGTTTTTTGCTCGCGGGCTTCCCATGGTACTACAATGACCTTATGGTATGTATGCCCCGACCCCGGGCAATTCGGAGCACCTCTTATTTTTACCACTTTGCCCTTAGTTAGGTAAAAGCCATGTGAGGGCAAAGTGGCAAAGTTAAGAGGTTGGAGTTTTTTGCTCGCGGGCTTCCCATGGTACTACAATGACCTTATGGTATGTATGCCCCGACCCCGGGCAATTCGGAGCACCTCTTATTTTTACCACTTTGCCCTTGCTTAGGTAAAAGCAAGTGAGGGCAAAGTGGCAAAGTTAAGAGGTTGGAGTTTTTTGCTCGCGGGCTTCCCATGGTACTACAATGACCTTATGGTATGTATGCCCCGACCCCGGGCAATTCGGAGCACCTCTTATTTTTACCACTTTGCCCTTAGTTAGGTAAAAGCCATGTGAGGGCAAAGTGGCAAAGTTAAGAGGTTGGAGTTTTTTGCTCGCGGGCTTCCCATGGTACTACAATGACCTTATGGTATGTATGCCCCGACCCCGGGCAATTCGGAGCACCTCTTATTTTTACCACTTTGCCCTTAGTTAGGTAAAAGCCATGTGAGGGCAAAGTGGCAAAGTTAAGAGGTTGGAGTTTTTTGCTCGCGGGCTTCCCATGGTACTACAATGACCTTATGGTATGTATGCCCCGACCCCGGGCAATTCGGAGCACCTCTTATTTTTACCACTTTGCCCTTAGTTAGGTAAAAGCCATGTGAGGGCAAAGTGGCAAAGTTAAGAGGTTGGAGTTTTTTGCTCGCGGGCTTCCCATGGTACTACAATGACCTTATGGTATGTATGCCCCGACCCCGGGCAATTCGGAGCACCTCTTATTTTTACCACTTTGCCCTTAGTTAGGTAAAAGCCAAGTGAGGGCAAAGTGGCAAAGTTAAGAGGTTGGAGTTTTTTGCTCGCGGGCTTCCCATGGTACTACAATGACCTTATGGTATGTATGCCCCGACCCCGGGCAATTCGGAGCACCTCTTATTTTTACCACTTTGCCCTTAGTTAGGTAAAAGCCATGTGAGGGCAAAGTGGCAAAGTTAAGAGGTTGGAGTTTTTTGCTCGCGGGCTTCCCATGGTACTACAATGACCTTATGGTATGTATGCCCCGACCCCGGGCAATTCGGAGCACCCTTATTTTTACCACTTTGCCCTTGCTTTCAAGAAAGCCAAGTGAGGGCAAAGTGGCAAAGTTAAGAGGTTGGAGTTTTTTGCTCGCGGGCTTCCCATGGTACTACAATGACCTTATGGTATGTATGCCCCGACCCCGGGCAATTCGGAGCACCTCTTATTTTTACCACTTTGCCCTTAGTTAGGTAAAAGCCATGTGAGGGCAAAGTGGCAAAGTTAAGAGGTTGGAGTTTTTTGCTCGCGGGCTTCCCATGGTACTACAATGACCTTATGGTATGTATGCCCCGACCCCGGGCAATTCGGAGCACCTCTTATTTTTACCACTTTGCCCTTAGTTAGGTAAAAGCCATGTGAGGGCAAAGTGGCAAAGTTAAGAGGTTGGAGTTTTTTGCTCGCGGGCTTCCCATGGTACTACAATGACCTTATGGTATGTACCCGGCAATTCGGAGCACCCCTTATTTTTACCACTTTGCCCTTGCTTTCAAGAAAGCCAAGTGAGGGCAAAGTGGCAAAGTTAAGAGGTTGGAGTTTTTTGCTCGCGGGCTTCCCATGGTACTACAATGACCTTATGGTATGTATGCCCCGACCCCGGGCAATTCGGAGCACCTCTTATTTTTACCACTTTGCCCTTAGTTAGGTAAAAGCCATGTGAGGGCAAAGTGGCAAAGTTAAGAGGTTGGAGTTTTTTGCTCGCGGGCTTCCCATGGTACTACAATGACCTTATGGTATGTATGCCCCGACCCCGGGCAATTCGGAGCACCTCTTATTTTTACCACTTTGCCCTTAGTTAGGTAAAAGCCATGTGAGGGCAAAGTGGCAAAGTTAAGAGGTTGGAGTTTTTTGCTCGCGGGCTTCCCATGGTACTACAATGACCTTATGGTATGTATGCCCCGACCCCGGCAATTCGGAGCACCTCTTATTTTTACCACTTTGCCCTTAGTTAGGTAAAAGCCATGTGAGGGCAAAGTGGCAAAGTTAAGAGGTTGGAGTTTTTTGCTCGCGGGCTTCCCATGGTACTACAATGACCTTATGGTATGTATGCCCCGACCCCGGGCAATTCGGAGCACCCCTTATGTTTACCACTTTGCCCTTGCTTTCAAGAAAGCCAAGTGAGGGCAAAGTGGCAAAGTTAAGAGGTTGGAGTTTTTTGCTCGCGGGCTTCCCATGGTACTACAATGACCTTATGGTATGTATGCCCCGACCCCGGCAATTCGGAGCACCTCTTATTTTTACCACTTTGCCCTTGCTTAGGTAAAAGCCAAGTGAGGGCAAAGTGGCAAAGTTAAGAGGTTGGAGTTTTTTGCTCGCGGGCTTCCCATGGTACTACAATGACCTTATGGTATGTATGCCCCGACCCCGGGCAATTCGGAGCACCTCTTATTTTTACCACTTTGCCCTTAGTTAGGTAAAAGCCATGTGAGGGCAAAGTGGCAAAGTTAAGAGGTTGGAGTTTTTTGCTCGCGGGCTTCCCATGGTACTACAATGACCTTATGGTATGTATGCCCCGACCCCGGCAATTCGGAGCACCTCTTATTTTTACCACTTTGCCCTTAGTTAGGTAAAAGCCAAGTGAGGGCAAAGTGGCAAAGTTAAGAGGTTGGAGTTTTTTGCTCGCGGGCTTCCCATGGTACTACAATGACCTTATGGTATGTATGCCCCGACCCCGGGCAATTCGGAGCACCTCTTATTTTTACCACTTTGCCCTTAGTTAGGTAAAAGCCATGTGAGGGCAAAGTGGCAAAGTTAAGAGGTTGGAGTTTTTTGCTCGCGGGCTTCCCATGGTACTACAATGACCTTATGGTATGTATGCCCCGACCCCGGGCAATTCGGAGCACCTCTTATTTTTACCACTTTGCCCTTAGTTAGGTAAAAGCCATGTGAGGGCAAAGTGGCAAAGTTAAGAGGTTGGAGTTTTTTGCTCGCGGGCTTCCCATGGTACTACAATGACCTTATGGTATGTATGCCCCGACCCCGGGCAATTCGGAGCACCTCTTATTTTTACCACTTTGCCCTTAGTTAGGTAAAAGCCATGTGAGGGCAAAGTGGCAAAGTTAAGAGGTTGGAGTTTTTTGCTCGCGGGCTTCCCATGGTACTACAATGACCTTATGGTATGTATGCCCCGACCCCGGGCAATTCGGAGCACCTCTTATTTTTACCACTTTGCCCTTGCTTTCAAGAAAGCCAAGTGAGGGCAAAGTGGCAAAGTTAAGAGGTTGGAGTTTTTTGCTCGCGGGCTTCCCATGGTACTACAATGACCTTATGGTATGTATGCCCCGACCCCGGGCAATTCGGAGCACCTCTTATTTTTACCACTTTGCCCTTAGTTAGGTAAAAGCCATGTGAGGGCAAAGTGGCAAAGTTAAGAGGTTGGAGTTTTTTGCTCGCGGGCTTCCCATGGTACTACAATGACCTTATGGTATGTATGCCCCGACCCCGGGCAATTCGGAGCACCTCTTATTTTTACCACTTTGCCCTTGCTTAGGTAAAAGCCAAGTGAGGGCAAAGTGGCAAAGTTAAGAGGTTGGAGTTTTTTGCTCGCGGGCTTCCCATGGTACTACAATGACCTTATGGTATGTATGCCCCGACCCGGGCAATTCGGAGCACCTCTTATTTTTACCACTTTGCCCTTAGTTAGGTAAAAGCCATGTGAGGGCAAAGTGGCAAAGTTAAGAGGTTGGAGTTTTTTGCTCGCGGGCTTCCCATGGTACTACAATGACCTTATGGTATGTATGCCCCGACCCCGGGCAATTCGGAGCACCTCTTATTTTTACCACTTTGCCCTTAGTTAGGTAAAAGCCATGTGAGGGCAAAGTGGCAAAGTTAAGAGGTTGGAGTTTTTTGCTCGCGGGCTTCCCATGGTACTACAATGACCTTATGGTATGTATGCCCCGACCCCGGGCAATTCGGAGCACCTCTTATTTTTACCACTTTGCCCTTAGTTAGGTAAAAGCCATGTGAGGGCAAAGTGGCAAAGTTAAGAGGTTGGAGTTTTTTGCTCGCGGGCTTCCCATGGTACTACAATGACCTTATGGTATGTATGCCCCGACCCCGGGCAATTCGGAGCACCTCTTATTTTTACCACTTTGCCCTTAGTTAGGTAAAAGCCATGTGAGGGCAAAGTGGCAAAGTTAAGAGGTTGGAGTTTTTTGCTCGCGGGCTTCCCATGGTACTACAATGACCTTATGGTATGTATGCCCCGACCCCGGGCAATTCGGAGCACCCCTTATTTTTACCACTTTGCCCTTGCTTTAAGAAAGCCAAGTGAGGGCAAAGTGGCAAAGTTAAGAGGTTGGAGTTTTTTGCTCGCGGGCTTCCCATGGTACTACAATGACCTTATGGTATGTATGCCCCGACCCCGGCAATTCGGAGCACCTCTTATTTTTACCACTTTGCCCTTAGTTAGGTAAAAGCCATGTGAGGGCAAAGTGGCAAAGTTAAGAGGTTGGAGTTTTTTGCTCGCGGGCTTCCCATGGTACTACAATGACCTTATGGTATGTATGCCCCGACCCCGGGCAATTCGGAGCACCTCTTATTTTTACCACTTTGCCCTTAGTTAGGTAAAAGCCATGTGAGGGCAAAGTGGCAAAGTTAAGAGGTTGGAGTTTTTTGCTCGCGGGCTTCCCATGGTACTACAATGACCTTATGGTATGTATGCCCCGACCCCGGGCAATTCGGAGCACCTCTTATTTTTACCACTTTGCCCTTGCTTTCAAGAAAGCCAAGTGAGGGCAAAGTGGCAAAGTTAAGAGGTTGGAGTTTTTTGCTCGCGGGCTTCCCATGGTACTACAATGACCTTATGGTATGTATGCCCCGACCCCGGGCAATTCGGAGCACCTCTTATTTTTACCACTTTGCCCTTAGTTAGGTAAAAGCCATGTGAGGGCAAAGTGGCAAAGTTAAGAGGTTGGAGTTTTTTGCTCGCGGGCTTCCCATGGTACTACAATGACCTTATGGTATGTATGCCCCGACCCCGGGCAATTCGGAGCACCTCTTATTTTTACCACTTTGCCCTTGCTTAGGTAAAAGCCAAGTGAGGGCAAAGTGGCAAAGTTAAGAGGTTGGAGTTTTTTGCTCGCGGGCTTCCCATGGTACTACAATGACCTTATGGTATGTATGCCCCGACCCCGGGCAATTCGGAGCACCTCTTATTTTTACCACTTTGCCCTTAGTTAGGTAAAAGCCATGTGAGGGCAAAGTGGCAAAGTTAAGAGGTTGGAGTTTTTTGCTCGCGGGCTTCCCATGGTACTACAATGACCTTATGGTATGTATGCCCCGACCCCGGCAATTCGGAGCACCTCTTATTTTTACCACTTTGCCCTTGTTAGGTAAAAGCCAAGTGAGGGCAAAGTGGCAAAGTTAAGAGGTTGGAGTTTTTTGCTCGCGGGCTTCCCATGGTACTACAATGACCTTATGGTATGTATGCCCCGACCCCGGGCAATTCGGAGCACCTCTTATTTTTACCACTTTGCCCTTGTTAGGTAAAAGCCATGTGAGGGCAAAGTGGCAAAGTTAAGAGGTTGGAGTTTTTTGCTCGCGGGCTTCCCATGGTACTACAATGACCTTATGGTATGTATGCCCCGACCCCGGGCAATTCGGAGCACCTCTTATTTTTACCACTTTGCCCTTAGTTAGGTAAAAGCCATGTGAGGGCAAAGTGGCAAAGTTAAGAGGTTGGAGTTTTTTGCTCGCGGGCTTCCCATGGTACTACAATGACCTTATGGTATGTATGCCCCGACCCCGGGCAATTCGGAGCACCTCTTATTTTTACCACTTTGCCCTTAGTTAGGTAAAAAGCCATGTGAGGGCAAAGTGGCAAAGTTAAGAGGTTGGAGTTTTTTGCTCGCGGGCTTCCCATGGTACTACAATGACCTTATGGTATGTATGCCCCGACCCCGGGCAATTCGGAGCACCTCTTATTTTTACCACTTTGCCCTTGCTTTCAAGAAAGCCAAGTGAGGGCAAAGTGGCAAAGTTAAGAGGTTGGAGTTTTTTGCTCGCGGGCTTCCCATGGTACTACAATGACCTTATGGTATGTATGCCCCGACCCCGGGCAATTCGGAGCACCTCTTATTTTTACCACTTTGCCCTTAGTTAGGTAAAAGCCATGTGAGGGCAAAGTGGCAAAGTTAAGAGGTTGGAGTTTTTTGCTCGCGGGCTTCCCATGGTACTACAATGACCTTATGGTATGTATGCCCCGACCCCGGGCAATTCGGAGCACCTCTTATTTTTACCACTTTGCCCTTAGTTAGGTAAAAGCCATGTGAGGGCAAAGTGGCAAAGTTAAGAGGTTGGAGTTTTTTGCTCGCGGGCTTCCCATGGTACTACAATGACCTTATGGTATGTATGCCCCGACCCCGGGCAATTCGGAGCACCCTTAATTTTACCACTTTGCCCTTGCTTTATAGAAAGCCAAGTGAGGGCAAAGTGGCAAAGTTAAGAGGTTGGAGTTTTTTGCTCGCGGGCTTCCCATGGTACTACAATGACCTTATGGTATGTATGCCCCGACCCCGGGCAATTCGGAGCACCTCTTATTTTTACCACTTTGCCCTTAGTTAGGTAAAAGCCATGTGAGGGCAAAGTGGCAAAGTTAAGAGGTTGGAGTTTTTTGCTCGCGGGCTTCCCATGGTACTACAATGACCTTATGGTATGTATGCCCCGACCCCGGGCAATTCGGAGCACCTCTTATTTTTACCACTTTGCCCTTGCTTAGGTAAAAGCCAAGTGAGGGCAAAGTGGCAAAGTTAAGAGGTTGGAGTTTTTTGCTCGCGGGCTTCCCATGGTACTACAATGACCTTATGGTATGTATGCCCCGACCCCGGGCAATTCGGAGCACCTCTTATTTTTACCACTTTGCCCTTAGTTAGGTAAAAGCCATGTGAGGGCAAAGTGGCAAAGTTAAGAGGTTGGAGTTTTTTGCTCGCGGGCTTCCCATGGTACTACAATGACCTTATGGTATGTATGCCCCGACCCCGGCAATTCGGAGCACCTCTTATTTTTACCACTTTGCCCTTAGTTAGGTAAAAGCCATGTGAGGGCAAAGTGGCAAAGTTAAGAGGTTGGAGTTTTTTGCTCGCGGGCTTCCCATGGTACTACAATGACCTTATGGTATGTATGCCCCGACCCCGGGCAATTCGGAGCACCCTTATTTTTACCACTTTGCCCTTAGTTAGGTAAAAGCCATGTGAGGGCAAAGTGGCAAAGTTAAGAGGTTGGAGTTTTTTGCTCGCGGGCTTCCCATGGTACTACAATGACCTTATGGTATGTATGCCCCGACCCCGGGCAATTCGGAGCACCTCTTATTTTTACCACTTTGCCCTTAGTTAGGTAAAAGCCATGTGAGGGCAAAGTGGCAAAGTTAAGAGGTTGGAGTTTTTTGCTCGCGGGCTTCCCATGGTACTACAATGACCTTATGGTATGTATGCCCCGACCCCGGGCAATTCGGAGCACCTCTTATTTTTACCACTTTGCCATTCTTAGTTTAAAAGCCATGTGAGGGCAAAGTGGCAAAGTTAAGAGGTTGGAGTTTTTTGCTCGCGGGCTTCCCATGGTACTACAATGACCTTATGGTATGTATGCCCCGACCCCGGGCAATTCGGAGCACCTCTTATTTTTACCACTTTGCCCTTAGTTAGGTAAAAGCCAAGTGAGGGCAAAGTGGCAAAGTTAAGAGGTTGGAGTTTTTTGCTCGCGGGCTTCCCATGGTACTACAATGACCTTATGGTATGTATGCCCCGACCCCGGGCAATTCGGAGCACCTCTTATTTTTACCACTTTGCCCTTGCTTTCAGAAAAGCCAAGTGAGGGCAAAGTGGCAAAGTTAAGAGGTTGGAGTTTTTTGCTCGCGGGCTTCCCATGGTACTACAATGACCTTATGGTATGTATGCCCCGACCCCGGGCAATTCGGAGCACCTCTTATTTTTACCACTTTGCCCTTAGTTAGGTAAAAGCCATGTGAGGGCAAAGTGGCAAAGTTAAGAGGTTGGAGTTTTTTGCTCGCGGGCTTCCCATGGTACTACAATGACCTTATGGTATGTATGCCCCGACCCCGGCAATTCGGAGCACCTCTTATTTTTACCACTTTGCCCTTGCTTTCAAGAAAGCCAAGTGAGGGCAAAGTGGCAAAGTTAAGAGGTTGGAGTTTTTTGCTCGCGGGCTTCCCATGGTACTACAATGACCTTATGGTATGTATGCCCCGACCCCGGGCAATTCGGAGCACCTCTTATTTTTACCACTTTGCCCTTAGTTAGGTAAAGCCATGTGAGGGCAAAGTGGCAAAGTTAAGAGGTTGGAGTTTTTTGCTCGCGGGCTTCCCATGGTACTACAATGACCTTATGGTATGTATGCCCCGACCCGGGCAATTCGGAGCACCTCTTATTTTTACCACTTTGCCCTTAGTTAGGTAAAAGCCATGTGAGGGCAAAGTGGCAAAGTTAAGAGGTTGGAGTTTTTTGCTCGCGGGCTTCCCATGGTACTACAATGACCTTATGGTATGTATGCCCCGACCCCGGGCAATTCGGAGCACCTCTTATTTTTACCACTTTGCCCTTGCTTAAGAAAGCCAAGTGAGGGCAAAGTGGCAAAGTTAAGAGGTTGGAGTTTTTTGCTCGCGGGCTTCCCATGGTACTACAATGACCTTATGGTATGTATGCCCCGACCCCGGGCAATTCGGAGCACCTCTTATTTTTACCACTTTGCCCTTAGTTAGGTAAAAGCCATGTGAGGGCAAAGTGGCAAAGTTAAGAGGTTGGAGTTTTTTGCTCGCGGGCTTCCCATGGTACTACAATGACCTTATGGTATGTATGCCCCGACCCCGGGCAATTCGGAGCACCTCTTATTTTTACCACTTTGCCCTTGCTTAGGTAAAAGCCAAGTGAGGGCAAAGTGGCAAAGTTAAGAGGTTGGAGTTTTTTGCTCGCGGGCTTCCCATGGTACTACAATGACCTTATGGTATGTATGCCCCGACCCCGGGCAATTCGGAGCACCTCTTATTTTTACCACTTTGCCCTTAGTTAGGTAAAAGCCATGTGAGGGCAAAGTGGCAAAGTTAAGAGGTTGGAGTTTTTTGCTCGCGGGCTTCCCATGGTACTACAATGACCTTATGGTATGTATGCCCCGACCCCGGGCAATTCGGAGCACCTCTTATTTTTACCACTTTGCCCTTAGTTAGGTAAAAGCCATGTGAGGGCAAAGTGGCAAAGTTAAGAGGTTGGAGTTTTTTGCTCGCGGGCTTCCCATGGTACTACAATGACCTTATGGTATGTATGCCCCGACCCCGGGCAATTCGGAGCACCTCTTATTTTTACCACTTTGCCCTTAGTTAGGTAAAAGCCAAGTGAGGGCAAAGTGGCAAAGTTAAGAGGTTGGAGTTTTTTGCTCGCGGGCTTCCCATGGTACTACAATGACCTTATGGTATGTATGCCCCGACCCCGGGCAATTCGGAGCACCTCTTATTTTTACCACTTTGCCTTTGTTAGGTAAAAGCCATGTGAGGGCAAAGTGGCAAAGTTAAGAGGTTGGAGTTTTTTGCTCGCGGGCTTCCCATGGTACTACAATGACCTTATGGTATGTATGCCCCGACCCCGGGCAATTCGGAGCACCTCTTATTTTTACCACTTTGCCCTTAGTTAGGTAAAAGCCATGTGAGGGCAAAGTGGCAAAGTTAAGAGGTTGGAGTTTTTTGCTCGCGGGCTTCCCATGGTACTACAATGACCTTATGGTATGTATGCCCCGACCCCGGGCAATTCGGAGCACCTCTTATTTTTACCACTTTGCCCTTAGTTAGGTAAAAGCCAAGTGAGGGCAAAGTGGCAAAGTTAAGAGGTTGGAGTTTTTTGCTCGCGGGCTTCCCATGGTACTACAATGACCTTATGGTATGTATGCCCCGACCCCGGGCAATTCGGAGCACCTCTTATTTTTACCACTTTTCCCTTGCTTTCAAAAGCCAAGTGAGGGCAAAGTGGCAAAGTTAAGAGGTTGGAGTTTTTTGCTCGCGGGCTTCCCATGGTACTACAATGACCTTATGGTATGTATGCCCCGACCCCGGGCAATTCGGAGCACCTCTTATTTTTACCACTTTGCCCTTAGTTAGGTAAAAGCCAAGTGAGGGCAAAGTGGCAAAGTTAAGAGGTTGGAGTTTTTTGCTCGCGGGCTTCCCATGGTACTACAATGACCTTATGGTATGTATGCCCCGACCCCGGGCAATTCGGAGCACCCCTTATGTTTACCACTTTGCCCTTGCTTTCAAGAAAGCCAAGTGAGGGCAAAGTGGCAAAGTTAAGAGGTTGGAGTTTTTTGCTCGCGGGCTTCCCATGGTACTACAATGACCTTATGGTATGTATGCCCCGACCCCGGGCAATTCGGAGCACCTCTTATTTTTACCACTTTGCCCTTGCTTAGGAAAAAGCCAAGTGAGGGCAAAGTGGCAAAGTTAAGAGGTTGGAGTTTTTTGCTCGCGGGCTTCCCATGGTACTACAATGACCTTATGGTATGTATGCCCCGACCCCGGGCAATTCGGAGCACCTCTTATTTTTACCACTTTGCCCTTAGTTAGGTAAAAGCCATGTGAGGGCAAAGTGGCAAAGTTAAGAGGTTGGAGTTTTTTGCTCGCGGGCTTCCCATGGTACTACAATGACCTTATGGTATGTATGCCCCGACCCCGGGCAATTCGGAGCACCTCTTATTTTTACCACTTTGCCCTTGTTAGGTAAAAGCCAAGTGAGGGCAAAGTGGCAAAGTTAAGAGGTTGGAGTTTTTTGCTCGCGGGCTTCCCATGGTACTACAATGACCTTATGGTATGTATGCCCCGACCCGGGCAATTCGGAGCACCTCTTATTTTTACCACTTTGCCCTTGCTTTAAGAAAGCCAAGTGAGGGCAAAGTGGCAAAGTTAAGAGGTTGGAGTTTTTTGCTCGCGGCTTCCCATGGTACTACAATGACCTTATGGTATGTATGCCCCGACCCGGGCAATTCGGAGCACCTCTTATTTTTACCACTTTGCCCTTAGTTAGGTAAAAGCCAAGTGAGGGCAAAGTGGCAAAGTTAAGAGGTTGGAGTTTTTTGCTCGCGGGCTTCCCATGGTACTACAATGACCTTATGGTATGTATGCCCCGACCCCGGGCAATTCGGAGCACCTCTTATTTTTACCACTTTGCCCTTAGTTAGGTAAAAGCCATGTGAGGGCAAAGTGGCAAAGTTAAGAGGTTGGAGTTTTTTGCTCGCGGGCTTCCCATGGTACTACAATGACCTTATGGTATGTATGCCCCGACCCGGGCAATTCGGAGCACCTCTTATTTTTACCACTTTGCCCTTAGTTAGGTAAAAGCCATGTGAGGGCAAAGTGGCAAAGTTAAGAGGTTGGAGTTTTTTGCTCGCGGGCTTCCCATGGTACTACAATGACCTTATGGTATGTATGCCCCGACCCCGGCAATTCGGAGCACCTCTTATTTTTACCACTTTGCCCTTAGTTAGGTAAAAGCCATGTGAGGGCAAAGTGGCAAAGTTAAGAGGTTGGAGTTTTTTGCTCGCGGGCTTCCCATGGTACTACAATGACCTTATGGTATGTATGCCCCGACCCCGGGCAATTCGGAGCACCCCTTATTTTTACCACTTTGCCCTTGCTTTCAAGAAAAGCCAAGTGAGGGCAAAGTGGCAAAGTTAAGAGGTTGGAGTTTTTTGCTCGCGGGCTTCCCATGGTACTACAATGACCTTATGGTATGTATGCCCCGACCCCGGGCAATTCGGAGCACCTCTTATTTTTACCACTTTGCCCTTGCTTAGGTAAAAGCCAAGTGAGGGCAAAGTGGCAAAGTTAAGAGGTTGGAGTTTTTTGCTCGCGGGCTTCCCATGGTACTACAATGACCTTATGGTATGTATGCCCCGACCCCGGGCAATTCGGAGCACCTCTTATTTTTACCACTTTGCCCTTGCTTTGGTAAAAGCCATGTGAGGGCAAAGTGGCAAAGTTAAGAGGTTGGAGTTTTTTGCTCGCGGGCTTCCCATGGTACTACAATGACCTTATGGTATGTATGCCCCGACCCCGGGCAATTCGGAGCACCTCTTATTTTTACCACTTTGCCTTAGTTAGGTAAAAGCCATGTGAGGGTAAAGTGGCAAAGTTAAGAGGTTGGAGTTTTTTGCTCGCGGGCTTCCCATGGTACTACAATGTCCTTATGGTATGTTGCCCCGACCCCGGCAATTCGGAGCACCTCTTATTTTTACCACTTTGCCCTTAGTTAGGTAAAAGCCATGTGAGGGCAAAGTGGCAAAGTTAAGAGGTTGGAGTTTTTTGCTCGCGGGCTTCCCATGGTACTACAATGACCTTATGGTATGTATGCCCCGACCCCGGGCAATTCGGAGCACCCTTATTTTACCACTTTGCCCTTGCTTTCAAGAAAGCCAAGTGAGGGCAAAGTGGCAAAGTTAAGAGGTTGGAGTTTTTTGCTCGCGGGCTTCCCATGGTACTACAATGACCTTATGGTATGTATGCCCCGACCCCGGGCAATTCGGAGCACCTCTTATTTTTACCACTTTGCCCTTAGTTAGTAAAAGCCATGTGAGGGCAAAGTGGCAAAGTTAAGAGGTTGGAGTTTTTTGCTCGCGGGCTTCCCATGGTACTACAATGACCTTATGGTATGTATGCCCCGACTCCCGGCAATTCGGAGCACCTCTTATTTACCACTTTGCCCTTAGTTAGGTAAAAGCCATGTGAGGGCAAAGTGGCAAAGTTAAGAGGTTGGAGTTTTTTGCTCGCGGGCTTCCCATGGTACTACAATGACCTTATGGTATGTATGCCCCGACCCCGGGCAATTCGGAGCACCTCTTATTTTACCACTTTGCCCTTAGTTAGGTAAAAGCCAAGTGAGGCAAAGTGGCAAAGTTAAGAGGTTGGAGTTTTTTGCTCGCGGGCTTCCCATGGTACTACAATGACCTTATGGTGTATGCCCCGACCCCGGGCAATTCGGAGCACCTCTTATTTTTACCACTTTGCCCTTAGTTAGGTAAAAGCCATGTGAGGGCAAAGTGGCAAAGTTAAGAGGTTGGAGTTTTTTGCTCGCGGGCTTCCCATGGTACTACAATGACCTTATGGTATGTATGCCCCGACCCCGGGCAATTCGGAGCACCTCTTATTTTTACCACTTTGCCCTTGCTTAGGTAAAAGCCAAGTGAGGGCAAAGTGGCAAAGTTAAGAGGTTGGAGTTTTTTGCTCGCGGGCTTCCCATGGTACTACAATGACCTTATGGTATGTATGCCCCGACCCCGGCAATTCGGAGCACCTCTTATTTTTACCACTTTGCCCTTGCTTTCAAGAAAGCCAAGTGAGGGCAAAGTGGCAAAGTTAAGAGGTTGGAGTTTTTTGCTCGCGGGCTTCCCATGGTACTACAATGACCTTATGGTATGTATGCCCCGACCCCGGGCAATTCGGAGCACCTCTTATTTTTACCACTTTGCCCTTGCTTAGGTAAAAGCCAAGTGAGGGCAAAGTGGCAAAGTTAAGAGGTTGGAGTTTTTTGCTCGCGGCTTCCCATGGTACTACAATGACCTTATGGTATGTATGCCCCGACCCCGGGCAATTCGGAGCACCTCTTATTTTTACCACTTTGCCCTTAGTTAGGTAAAAGCCATGTGAGGGCAAAGTGGCAAAGTTAAGAGGTTGGAGTTTTTTGCTCGCGGGCTTCCCATGGTACTACAATGACCTTATGGTATGTTTGCCCCGACCCCGGGCAATTCGGAGCACCCCTTATTTTTACCACTTTGCCCTTAGTTAGGTAAAAGCCATGTGAGGGCAAAGTGGCAAAGTTAAGAGGTTGGAGTTTTTTGCTCGCGGGCTTCCCATGGTACTACAATGACCTTATGGTATGTATGCCCCGACCCCGGGCAATTCGGAGCACCCCTTATTTTTACCACTTTGCCCTTGCTTTCAAGAAAAGCCAAGTGAGGGCAAAGTGGCAAAGTTAAGAGGTTGGAGTTTTTTGCTCGCGGGCTTCCCATGGTACTACAATGACCTTATGGTATGTATGCCCCGACCCCGGCAATTCGGAGCACCTCTTATTTTTACCACTTTGCCCTTAGTTAGGTTAAAGCCATGTGAGGGCAAAGTGGCAAAGTTAAGAGGTTGGAGTTTTTTGCTCGCGGGCTTCCCATGGTACTACAATGACCTTATGGTATGTATGCCCCGACCCCGGGCAATTCGGAGCACCTCTTATTTTTACCACTTTGCCCTTAGTTAGGTAAAAGCCATGTGAGGGCAAAGTGGCAAAGTTAAGAGGTTGGAGTTTTTTGCTCGCGGGCTTCCCATGGTACTACAATGACCTTATGGTATGTATGCCCCGACCCCGGGCAATTCGGAGCACCTCTTATTTTTACCACTTTGCCCTTAGTTAGGTAAAAGCCATGTGAGGGCAAAGTGGCAAAGTTAAGAGGTTGGAGTTTTTGCTCGCGGGCTTCCCATGGTACTACAATGACCTTATGGTATGTATGCCCCGACCCCGGGCAATTCGGAGCACCTCTTATTTTTACCACTTTGCCCTTAGTTAGGTAAAAGCCAAGTGAGGGCAAAGTGGCAAAGTTAAGAGGTTGGAGTTTTTTGCTCGCGGGCTTCCCATGGTACTACAATGACCTTATGGTATGTATGCCCCGACCCCGGGCAATTCGGAGCACCCTTAATTTTACCACTTTGCCCTTGCTTTCAAGAAAGCCAAGTGAGGGCAAAGTGGCAAAGTTAAGAGGTTGGAGTTTTTTGCTCGTGGGCTTCCCATGGTACTACAATGACCTTATGGTATGTATGCCCCGACCCCGGCAATTCGGAGCACCTCTTATTTTTACCACTTTGCCCTTGCTTAGGTAAAAGCCAAGTGAGGGCAAAGTGGCAAAGTTAAGAGGTTGGAGTTTTTTGCTCGCGGGCTTCCCATGGTACTACAATGACCTTATGGTATGTATGCCCCGACCCCGGGCAATTCGGAGCACCTCTTATTTTTACCACTTTGCCCTTAGTTAGGTAAAAGCCATGTGAGGGCAAAGTGGCAAAGTTAAGAGGTTGGAGTTTTTTGCTCGCGGGCTTCCCATGGTACTACAATGACCTTATGGTATGTTGCCCCGACCCCGGGCAATTCGGAGCACCTTATTTTTACCACTTTGCCCTTAGTTAGGTAAAAGCCAAGTGAGGGCAAAGTGGCAAAGTTAAGAGGTTGGAGTTTTTTGCTCGCGGGCTTCCCATGGTACTACAATGACCTTATGGTATGTATGCCCCGACCCCGGGCAATTCGGAGCACCCCTTATTTTTACCACTTTGCCCTTGCTTTCAAGAAAACCAAGTGAGGGCAAAGTGGCAAAGTTAAGAGGTTGGAGTTTTTTGCTCGCGGGCTTCCCATGGTACTACAATGACCTTATGGTATGTATGCCCCGACCCCGGGCAATTCGGAGCACCTCTTATTTTTACCACTTTGCCCTTTGTTAGGTAAAAGCCATGTGAGGGCAAAGTGGCAAAGTTAAGAGGTTGGAGTTTTTTGCTCGCGGGCTTCCCATGGTACTACAATGACCTTATGGTATGTATGCCCCGACCCCGGGCAATTCGGAGCACCTCTTATTTTTACCACTTTGCCCTTAGTTAGGTAAAAGCCATGTGAGCTAAAAGTGGCAAAGTTAAGAGGTTGGAGTTTTTTGCTCGCGGGCTTCCCATGGTACTACAATGACCTTATGGTATGTATGCCCCGACCCCGGGCAATTCGGAGCACCTCTTATTTTTACCACTTTGCCCTTAGTTAGGTAAAAGCCATGTGAGGGCAAAGTGGCAAAGTTAAGAGGTTGGAGTTTTTTGCTCGCGGGCTTCCCATGGTACTACAATGACCTTATGGTATGTATGCCCCGACCCCGGGCAATTCGGAGCACCTCTTATTTTTACCACTTTGCCCTTAGTTAGGTAAAAGCCAAGTGAGGGCAAAGTGGCAAAGTTAAGAGGTTGGGGTTTTTTGCTCGCGGGCTTCCCATGGTACTACAATGACCTTATGGTATGTATGCCCCGACCCCGGGCAATTCGGAGCACCTCTTATTTTTACCACTTTGCCCTTGCTTTCAAGAAAGCCAAGTGAGGGCAAAGTGGCAAAGTTAAGAGGTTGGAGTTTTTTGCTCGCGGGCTTCCCATGGTACTACAATGACCTTATGGTATGTATGCCCCGACCCGGGCAATTCGGAGCACCTCTTATTTTTACCACTTTGCCCTGCTTAGGTAAAAGCCAAGTGAGGGCAAAGTGGCAAAGTTAAGAGGTGGAAGTTTTTTGCTCGCGGGCTTCCCATGGTACTACAATGACCTTATGGTATGTATGCCCCGACCCCGGCAATTCGGAGCACCTCTTATTTTTACCACTTTGCCCTTAGTTAGGTAAAAGCCATGTGAGGGCAAAGTGGCAAAGTTAAGAGGTTGGAGTTTTTTGCTCGCGGGCTTCCCATGGTACTACAATGACCTTATGGTATGTATGCCCCGACCCCGGGCAATTCGGAGCACCTCTTATTTTTACCACTTTGCCCTTAGTTAGGTAAAAGCCATGTGAGGGCAAAGTGGCAAAGTTAAGAGGTTGGAGTTTTTTGCTCGCGGGCTTCCCATGGTACTACAATGACCTTATGGTATGTTTGCCCCGACCCCGGGCAATTCGGAGCACCTCTTATTTTTACCACTTTGCCCTTAGTTAGGTAAAAGCCATGTGAGGGCAAAGTGGCAAAGTTAAGAGGTTGGAGTTTTTTGCTCGCGGGCTTCCCAGGGTACTACAATGACCTTATGGTATGTATGCCCCGACCCCGGGCAATTCGGAGCACCCCTTAAGTTTACCACTTTGCCCTTGCTTTCAAGAAAGCCAAGTGAGGGCAAAGTGGCAAAGTTAAGAGGTTGGTTTTTTGCTCGCGGGCTTCCCATGGTACTACAATGACCTTATGGTATGTATGCCCCGACCCCGGGCAATTCGGAGCACCTCTTATTTTTACCACTTTGCCCTTTTAAGTAAAAGCCATGTGAGGGCAAAGTGGCAAAGTTAAGAGGTTGGAGTTTTTTGCTCGCGGGCTTCCCATGGTACTACAATGACCTTATGGTATGTATGCCCCGACCCCGGGCAATTCGGAGCACCTCTTATTTTTACCACTTTGCCCTTAGTTAGTTAAAAGCCATGTGAGGGCAAAGTGGCAAAGTTAAGAGGTTGGAGTTTTTTGCTCGCGGGCTTCCCATGGTACTACAATGACCTTATGGTATGTATGCCCCGACCCCGGGCAATTCGGAGCACCTCTTATTTTTACCACTTTGCCCTTAGTTAGGTAAAAGCCATGTGAGGGCAAAGTGGCAAAGTTAAGAGGTTGGAGTTTTTTGCTCGCGGGCTTCCCATGGTACTACAATGACCTTATGGTATGTATGCCCGACCCCGGGCAATTCGGAGCACCTCTTATTTTTACCACTTTGCCCTTAGTTAGGTAAAAGCCATGTGAGGGCAAAGTGGCAAAGTTAAGAGGTTGGAGTTTTTTGCTCGCGGGCTTCCCATGGTACTACAATGACCTTATGGTATGTATGCCCCGACCCCGGCAATTCGGAGCACCTCTTATTTTTACCACTTTGCCCTTAGTTAGGTAAAAGCCAAGTGAGGGCAAAGTGGCAAAGTTAAGAGGTTGGAGTTTTTTGCTCGCGGGCTTCCCATGGTACTACAATGACCTTATGGTATGTATGCCCCGACCCCGGGCAATTCGGAGCACCCCTTAAGTTTACCACTTTGCCCTTGCTTTCAAGAAAGCCAAGTGAGGGCAAAGTGGCAAAGTTAAGAGGTTGGAGTTTTTTGCTCGTGGGCTTCCCATGGTACTACAATGACCTTATGGTATGTATGCCCCGACCCCGGGCAATTCGGAGCACCTCTTATTTTTACCACTTTGCCCTTAGTTAGGTAAAAGCCAAGTGAGGGCAAAGTGGCAAAGTTAAGAGGTTGGAGTTTTTTGCTCGCGGGCTTCCCATGGTACTACAATGACCTTATGGTATGTATGCCCCGACCCCGGGCAATTCGGAGCACCCTTATTTTTACCACTTTGCCCTTGCTTTCAAGAAAGCCAAGTGAGGGCAAAGTGGCAAAGTTAAGAGGTTGGAGTTTTTTGCTCGTGGGCTTCCCATGGTACTACAATGACCTTATGGTATGTATGCCCCGACCCTGGACAATTCTGCGCACCTCTTATTTTTACCACTTTGCCCTTGCTTAGGTAAAAGCCAAGTGATGGCAAAGTGGCAAAGTTAAGAGGTGGAAATTTTTTGCTCGCGGGCTTCCCATGGTACTACAATGACCTTATGGTATGTATGCCCCGACCCCGGGCAATTCGGAGCACCTCTTATTTTTACCACTTTGCCCTTAGTTAGGTAAAAGCCATGTGAGGGCAAAGTGGCAAAGTTAAGAGGTTGGAGTTTTTTGCTCGCGGGCTTCCCATGGTACTACAATGACCTTATGGTATGTATGCCCCGACCCCGGGCAATTCGGAGCACCCTTAAGTTTACCACTTTGCCCTTGCTTTCAAGAAAGCCAAGTGAGGGCAAAGTGGCAAAGTTAAGAGGTTGGAGTTTTTTGCTCGCGGGCTTCCCATGGTACTACAATGACCTTATGGTATGTATGCCCCGACCCCGGGCAATTCGGAGCACCTCTTATTTTTACCACTTTGCCCTTAGTTAGGTAAAAGCCATGTGAGGGCAAAGTGGCAAAGTTAAGAGGTTGGAGTTTTTTGCTCGCGGGCTTCCCATGGTACTACAATGACCTTATGGTATGTATCCCCGACCCCGGGCAATTCGGAGCACCTCTTATTTTTACCACTTTGCCCTTATTTAGGTAAAAGCCATGTGAGGGCAAAGTGGCAAAGTTAAGAGGTTGGAGTTTTTTGCTCGCGGGCTTCCCATGGTACTACAATGACCTTATGGTATGTATGCCCCGACCCCGGGCAATTCGGAGCACCCCTTAAGTTTACCACTTTGCCCTTGCTTTCAAGAAAGCCAAGTGAGGGCAAAGTGGCAAAGTTAAGAGGTTGGAGTTTTTTGCTCATGGGCTTCCCATGGTACTACAATGACCTTATGGTATGTATGCCCCGACCCCGGGCAATTCGGAGCACCTCTTATTTTTACCACTTTGCCCATAGTTAGGTAAAAGCCATGTGAGGGCAAAGTGGCAAAGTTAAGAGGTTGGAGTTTTTTGCTCGCGGGCTTCCCATGGTACTACAATGACCTTATGGTATGTTTACCCCGACCCCGGGCAATTCGGAGCACCCCTTAAGTTTACCACTTTGCCCTTGCTTTCAAGAAAGCCAAGTGAGGGAAAGTGGCAAAGTTAAGAGGTTGGAGTTTTTTGCTCGTGCGCTCCCCATGGTACTACAATGAGCTTAGGTATGTATGCCCCGACCCCGGGCAATTCGGAGCACCTCTTATTTTTACCACTTTGCCCTTAGTTAGGTAAAAGCCATGTGAGGGCAAAGTGGCAAAGTTAAGAGGTTGGAGTTTTTTGCTCGCGGGCTTCCCATGGTACTACAATGACCTTATGGTTTGTATGCCCCGACCCGGGCAATTCGGAGCACCTCTTATTTTTACCACTTTGCCCTTAGTTAGGTAAAAGCCAAGTGAGGGCAAAGTGGCAAAGTTAAGAGGTTGGAGTTTTTTGCTCGCGGGCTTCCCATGGTACTACAATGACCTTATGGTATGTATGCCCCGACCCCGGGCAATTCGGAGCACCTCTTATTTTTACCACTTTGCCCTTAGTTAGGTAAAAGCCATGTGAGGGCAAAGTGGCAAAGTTAAGAGGTTGGAGTTTTTTGCTCGCGGGCTTCCCAGGGTACTACAATGACCT
The DNA here is from genome assembly GCA_029856935.1 of Cyclocarya paliurus. Taxonomy (NCBI): domain Eukaryota; kingdom Viridiplantae; phylum Streptophyta; class Magnoliopsida; order Fagales; family Juglandaceae; genus Cyclocarya; species Cyclocarya paliurus. Next base: position 31,840 of record JARVXP010000434.1, read on the forward strand.
TATGGTGTGTATGCCCCGACCCCGGGCAATTCGGAGCACCCGTAGGAATCCCTTAGGAAAGGAATGATATGAACCCGTAGGAAAGGAATCCCTTGAACCCACAATCAATTTGAAAACACACCCAAGTAAGCCAAAATCAAGTCAATGGATGTAGAATCTAGACCCGATGAGAACACGTTTCAAGAACCTAGATTATATTAAAATCTAGACCCGATGAATAACCCGTCTCAAGAACCCAGATTACAAGGAGAAACGCCACAAAAGTTGTGATTTGCCTTTGATAAGTTCAAAAGTTCAATGAAGAACAAGAGGAGCAAACTCACTCACAAATAACATTCAAAATTGTCTAATCTTTCAAATGAGGCTACAATGAGTGTTTTAACCAAAACCCTATTGAAACCCTAACCCAAAATAAACCCTACTTCCAAAACTACCCTCGGATGAACAGTACCCGCGGCTACTGTACGGCGCTACAGTAATTCGCTACAGTATCCGGACGTGAACAGTGCGCTACAGTTTTTAAAACCCTAGTTCCAAAAATATAACTTTCCAAATAAGCCCTTGGCCAAAATACAAGGCCTTCCCCAAAACCCTAATTCATAAAAATAAGACATGTGTGGGCCAAGCATCCTCAAGCCCAATTATTTTAGACTAATTTGTTGTCTTGCTTCCTTGATCTTCTTCTAATTAGCCCATCTGAAACTTACAAATGATCTTTAAGACTAGGCCCACCTTGGTTCCCATCATTCCCCCTCTCCTCAAAAGGATTCGACCTCGAATCTCCACCTGGATCAAAGGGAAAAATGTTAGTGACATTGAAAATAGCAGAGAGACATTATACTTACTTGGAAAATCCACTTCATAAGCATTATCATTAATTTGTTCAAGAATTTTGAAGAATCCATGCAAACTACTCCTGGCATCAACAAGTAAAGACATTAAATCTAATGGAGTAAATGGATTAAGTCTATAAACAATTTCAGAAGGTAAAACTTTAGTAGTAGCATGAACACTCCAATTATATGTAAAATCAATAAATGGCAAACAAAACTCCCTCAAATGTTCATGAAACACATCTAAAGTCTTTCTTATTTCAAAATGACCACCCCAATTATATGTGAACTCACTGAATGTCAAGCAATACTCCCACAAACTTTTATGCAACATAAGAATGAATGGCAAATGATACTTCCACAAACATTTATGCAACATGTCAATGAAAGGCAAATGATACTCCCACAAACATTCATGCATCACGTCTAAAATCTTCTTTGCACCAAAATGACCACTCCAATAATATGCAAACTCAATGAATGACAAGCAATACTCCCACAAACGTTCATGCAACATGTCAATGAATGGAAAATAATACTTCCACAAACGTTCATGAAACACATTTAAAGTTTTCCTTGCACCAAAATGACCACTCCTATTAGATGCAAACTCAATGAATGGCAAGTAATACTCCCATTCATGGTCACGCCACATGTTTAAAATGCACTTTACACCAAAATGACCAAGTAAACCACATCCATGCACTAGCATCTCACGCATAAGATTAGTAGGCTCACAAAGTTGATTCTCTCTAAACAAATACCAATCTAGTCTATAGCACTTACCAAACAATACCTTCTCACACGCTCCATATACAGTAAAGTCATCATCATTAGCATGCAATTGTTTATCATATTCAAGTCTCAATAACTTTGTATCTAAAATGATGATAAGGGCATACCTTCTTGCTAAAGCATCAACCACAAAACTTTCCTTACCTTGTGTGTACTTGATTACATGAGAAAAGGTCTCAACGAATTGCACCCACTTGGCATGCATTCTATTCAACTTACCTTGTCCCTTCATGTGCATCAAGGACTCATGCTCTTCAAAGAAAGGTCGAGTAGGAATTGTCGCACCTAGTTCAAAATCAATATAATGCTCTATCTCTCTAATAGGTGGCAATCCACTAAACACACCGCTAGGAAACACGACCTCATATCCCTGCAACAAAGAGACAATAACACTAGGCAAACATATGTCAAGTTTGTTACTATTAAAACTCGCCTTAGCATAAAAACTCTCTTTTCTCTTTGTTTTTCTCTCACTTTCTTCACTCTCCCTTTTCTTTCCACTCTCCTTTTCTTTTTCACTCTCTTTCTTCTTTTCACTCTCTTTTTTTCTATCACTCTCTTTTTCTTCATCTTTTTTTGACTTCTCGGCCTCACAATTTTTTTTCAACTCATTCTCTCTTTTTCTTGAGGTTTCACTATTTCTTTTTTTCTCAATCTCACATTCACTTTCGCTATTTAGCTCAACCTCACTTTCACTTTTGCTTTTTTGATCACTCTCACTTTCACACTTTCTTTTTTGAGCATCCTCACTTTTCAGTTTCAGTTGATCCCCATAGACCTGTGTTGGAGTTAAAGGAGCAAGTTTGATTATTTTTCCATCCTTTTCAAAACTGTACATGTTCCTTAACCCATCATAGATCACCTTCCTATCATACTGCCATGGCTTCCCCAGCAAAATATGTCCAGCATGCATAGGCACTACATCACAAAGCACCATATCCTGGTATTTCCCAATGGAAAAAGAAACTAGCACTTGCTTATTTACCCTAACCTCCCCACAATCACTCAACCACTGCAATTTGTATGGTCTAGGGTGTTTCAAGGTAGGTAAACTCAATTTCTCAACTAAAGTAGTGCTAGCCAAATTAATATAACTCTTCACATCAATGATCATATTACATACCTTGTTGTTGATGTGGCATCTAGTATGAAAAATGTTCTCTCTCCGCTGCTCTGTATCATCCATCCTAATTTGTGTATTGAGAGCACGCCTGGCAACAATAGACTCACTATACTCTTCATTCTTATACCCATTCTCAATACTAGGCTCACGTCCCCTCTTATCTCTCCCACCTTGCAAATTTCTAATCAGAACTTCTCGTTGATCCATCCTATCCCTCACTTCATCCAACACCAAGTTCAACTGCTCAAATTGTTGTTGCATGGCTTGCAACACAAAAGATGAGTTATCTGCCATCCCCTTTGGTGATTAGTCACTCCTATGAGACATCATAATGTGCTGCACAAAAAGAATGTTAGTGGAAAACCTCACACACTCCCTTATGTGTTTACACTCGAATAACGGCACTCCACTCGTGTTTCACTCGAATAACGGAATTGGCTTTTCCCAATAATAGTCTCACACTCTCTTGCCTTTTACCTCAATGGTTTTCTCACTCAAGTTCTTTAAGAACTAGTTGAACTAAATCAAGACAATACAACCTTGTATTATTCCAACCAGTAATATAAATCCAAGAGACAAGAACAAAAAAAAAAAAGGAATGAATAAAATGGCAGGAGACACAAGGAATTTATACGAGGGAAAGAGTAATGATAAAACAAGATACCCACTAGAAAGATGTTTTCAGCCCCTTTATTGATAAAGCTCAATCAACAAATATCTTTTTTTCTCTTTGTTGTAAACAATGTAGCACAACCAATATGTATGCTACCTTCTTCTTCTTTTTTTTGAATTTTTTTTTTTTTCGAATTTTTTTTTTTTTCGAAATTTTTTTTTCTTTCTTTTCTTTTCTTTTCCTTTCTTTTCTTTTCTTTTCTTTTCTTTTCTTTTCTTTTCTTTTCTTTTTTTCTTTCTTTCTTTATTTCTTTTCCTTTCTTTTCTTTTCTTTTCCTTTCTTTTCTTTTCTTTTATTTTCTTTTCCTTTCTTTTCTTTTCTTTTCTCTAATTCAATCACAAATAGCAATATTCAATTGAAAATCAAGCAATTGAATTCAAACAAACAAGAACTGACAACGAAATAGAAGAGAATCAATGGAACGGCACTCCAAGCAATTGAAAAACTTAGAGATCCAAGAAACCCTTTGGAAACCCTAGAATTTCGAAACCCTAGGAGACACAAATTTCAGCCAAACCCAAAACCCTAAGAATTTTGGCAGCGTACTTTTTGTTTCTATTTTTTTTTTTTGTAACCCTAGAATAATGAAGCCCTAGAATTAAAGATGCAATAAAGAAAAGATAGAATCAGACCTGATTGGAAACCGAGCTCTGATACCAAATGATATGAACCCGTAGGAATGGAATCCCTTGAACCCACAATCAATTTGAAAACGCACCCAAGAAAGCCAAAATCAAGTCAATGGATGGAGAATCTAGACCCGATGAGAACTCGTTTCAAGAACCTAGATTATATTAAAATCTAGACCCGATGAATAACCCGTCTCAAGAACCCAGATTACAAGGAGGAACGCCACAAAGGTTGTGATTTGCCTTTGATAAGTTCAAAAGTTCAATGAAGAACAAGAGGAGCAAACTCACTCACAAATAACATTCAAAATTGTCTAATCTTTCAAATGAGGCTACAATGAGTGTTTTAACCAAAACCCTATTGAAACCCTAACCCAAAATAAACCCTACTTCCAAAACTACCCTCGGATGAACAGTACCCGCGGCTACTGTACGGCGCTACAGTAATTCGCTACAGTATCCGGACGTGAACAGTGCGCTACAGTTTTTAAAACCCTAGTTCCAAAAATATAACTTTCCAAATAAGCCCTTGGCCAAAATACAAGGCCTTCCCCAAAACCCTAATTCATAAAAATAAGACGTGTGGGCCAAGCATCCTCAAGCCCAATTATTTTAGACTAATTTGTTGTCTTGCTTCCTTGATCTTCTTCTAATTAGCCCATCTGAAACTTACAAATGATTTTTAAGACTAGGCCCACCTTGGTTCCCATCAGTATGCCCCGACCCCGGGCAACTCGGCGCACCTCTTATTTTTACCACTTTGCCCTTAATTAGGTAAAAGTCATGTGAGGGCAAAGTGGCAAAGTTAAGAGGTTGGAGTTTTTTGCTCGCGGGCTTCCCATGGTACTACAATGACCTTATGGTATGTATGCCCCGACCCCGGGCAATTCGGAGCACCTCTTATTTTTACCACTTTGCCCTTGCCTTCAAGAAAGCCAAGTGAGGGCAAAGTGGCAAAGTTAAGAGGTTGGAGTTTTTTGCTCGCGGCTTCCCATGGTACTACAATGACCTTATGGTATGTATGCCCCGACCCCGGGTAATTCGGAGCACCTCTTATTTTTACCACTTTGCCCTTAGTTAGTAAAAGCCATGTGAGGGCAAAGTGGCAAAGTTAAGAGGTTGGAGTTTTTTGCTCGCGGGCTTCCCATGGTACTACAATGACCTTATGGTATGTATGCCCCGACCCCGGCAATTCGAGACCTCTTATTTTTACCACTTTGCCCTTAGTTAGGTAAAAGCCAAGTGAGGGCAAAGTGGCAAAGTTAAGAGGTTGGAGTTTTTTGCTCGCGGGCCTCCCATGGTACTACAATGACCTTATGGTATGTATGCCCCGAACCCGGGCAATTCGGAGCACCCCTTATTTTTACCACTTTGCCCTTGCTTTCAAGAAAGCCAAGTGAGGGCAAAGTGGCAAAGTTAAGAGGTTGGAGTTTTTTGCTCGTGGGCTTCCCATGGTACTACAATGACCTTATGGTATGTATGCCCCGACCCCGGACAATTCGGAGCACCTCTTATTTTTACCACTTTGCCCTTGCTTAGTAAAAGCCAAGTGAGGGCAAAGTGGCAAAGTTAAGAGGTGGAGTTTTTTGCTCGCGGGCTTCCCATGGTACTACAATGACCTTATGGTATGTATGCCCCGACCCCGGGCAATTCGGAGCACCTCTTATTTTTACCACTTTGCCCTTAGTTAGGTAAAAGCCATGGGAGGGCAAAGTGGCAAAGTTAAGAGGTTGGAGTTTTTTGCTCGCGGGCTTCCCATGGTACTACAATGACCTTATGGTATGTATGCCCCGACCCCGGGCAATTCGGAGCACCTCTTATTTTTACCACTTTGCCCTTAGCTTAGGTAAAAGCCATGTGAGGGCAAAGTGGCAAAGTTAAGAGGTTGGAGTTTTTTGCTCGCGGGCTTCCCATGGTACTACAATGACCTTATGGTATGTATGCCCCGACCCCGGGCAATTCGGAGCACCCCTTATTTTTACCACTTTGCCCTTGCTTTCAAGAAAGCCAAGTGAGGGCAAAGTGGCAAAGTTAAGAGGTTGGAGTTTTTTGCTCGCGGGCTTCCCATGGTACTACAATGACCTTATGGTATGTATGCCCCGACCCCGGGCAATTCGGAGCACCTCTTATTTTTACCACTTTGCCCTTGCTTAGTAAAAGCGATGTGAGGGCAAAGTGGCAAAGTTAAGAGGTTGGAGTTTTTTGCTCGCGGGCTTCCCATGGTACTACAATGACCTTATGGTATGTATGCCCCGACCCCGGGCAATTCGGAGCACCTCTTATTTTTACCACTTTGCCCTTAGTTAGGTAAAAGCCAAGTGAGGACAAAGTGGCAAAGTTAAGAGTTTGGAGTTTTTTGCTCGCGGGCTTCCCATGGTACTACAATGACCTTATGGTATGTATGCCCCGACCCCGGGCAATTCGGAGCACCTCTTATTTTTACCCCTTTGCCCTTAGTTAGGTAAAAGCCATGTGAGGGCAAAGTGGCAAAGTTAAGAGGTTGGAGTTTTTTGCTCGCGGGCTTCCCATGGTACTACAATGACCTTATGGTATGTATGCCCGACCCCGGGCAATTCGACGACCTCTTATTTTTACCACTTTGCCCTAGTTAGGTAAAAGCCAAGTGAGGGCAAAGTGGCAAAGTTAAGAGGTTGGAGTTTTTTGCTCGGGGCTCCCATGGTACTACAATGACCTTATGGTATGTATGCCCCGACCCCGGGCAATTCGGAGCACCCCTTATTTTACCACTTTGCCCTTGCTTTCAAGAAAGCCAAGTGAGGGCAAAGTGGCAAAGTTAAGAGGTTGGAGTTTTTTGCTCGCGGGCTTCCCATGGTACTACAATGACCTTATGGTATGTATGCCCCGACCCCGGACAATTCGGAGCACCTCTTATTTTTACCACTTTGCCCTTGCTTAGGGAAAAGCCAAGTGACGGCAAGTGGCAAAGTTAAGAGGTGGGAGTTTTTTGCTCGCGGGCTTCCCATGGTACTACAATGACCTTATGGTATGTATGCCCCGACCCGGGCAATTCGGAGCACCTCTTATTTTTACCACTTTGCCCTTAGTTAGGTAAAAGCCAAGTGGCAAAGTTAAGAGGTTGGAGTTTTTTGCTCGCGGGCTTCCCATGGTACTACAATGACCTTATGGTATGTATGCCCCGACCCCGGGCAATTCGGAGCACCTCTTATTTTTACCACTTGTCCCTTAGTTAGTAAAAGCCATGTGAGGGCAAAGTGGCAAAGTTAAGAGGTTGGAGTTTTTTGCTCGCGGGCTTCCCATGGTACTACAATGACCTTATGGTATGTATGCCCCGACCCCGGCAATTCGGAGCACCCCTTATTTTTACCACTTTGCCCTTGCTTTCAAGAAAGCCAAGTGAGGGCAAAGTGGCAAAGTTAAGAGGTTGGAGTTTTTTGCTCGCGGGCTTCCCATGGTACTACAATGACCTTATGGTATGTATGCCCCGACCCCGGCAATTCGGAGCACCTCTTATTTTTACCACTTTGCCCTTAGTTAGGTAAAAGCCATGTGAGGGCAAAGTGGCAAAGTTAAGAGGTTGGAGTTTTTTGCTCGCGGGCTTCCCATGGTACTACAATGACCTTATGGTATGTATGCCCCGACCCCGGGCAATTCGGAGCACCTCTTATTTTTACCACTTTGCCCTTAGTTAGGTTAAAGCCATGTGGGGGCAAAGTGGCAAAGTTAAGAGGTTGGAGTTTTTTGCTCGCGGGCTTCCCATGGTACTACAATGACCTTATGGTATGTATGCCCCGACCCCGGGCAATTCGGAGCACCTCTTATTTTTTCCACTTTGCCCTTAGTTAGGTAAAAGCCATGTGAGGGCAAAGTGGCAAAGTTAAGAGGTTGGAGTTTTTTCTTCGCGGGCTTCCCATGTTACTACAATGACCTTATGGTATGTATGCCCGACCCCGGGCAATTCGACGACCTCTTATTTTTACCACTTTGCCCTTAGTTAGGTAAAAGCCAAGTGAGGGCAAAGTGGCAAAGTTAAGAGGTTGGAGTTTTTTGCTCGCGGGCCTCCCATGGTACTACAATGACCTTATGGTATGTATGCCCCGACCCCGGGCAATTCGGAGCACCCCTTATTTTTACCACTTTGCCCTTGCTTTCAAGAAAGCCAAGTGAGGGCAAAGTGGCAAAGTTAAGAGGTTGGAGTTTTTTGCTCGTGGGCTTCCCATGGTACTACAATGACCTTATGGTATGTATGCCCCGACCCCGGGCAATTCGGAGCACCTCTTATTTTTACCACTTTGCCCTTGCTTAGGTAAAAGCCAAGTGAGGGCAAAGTGGCAAAGTTAAGAGGTTGGAGTTTTTTGCTCGCGGGCTTCCCATGGTACTACAATGACCTTATGGTATGTATGCCCCGACCCCGGGCAATTCGGAGCACCTCTTATTTTTACCACTTTGCCCTTGTTAGGTAAAAGCCATGGAGGGCAAAGTGGCAAAGTTAAGAGGTTGGAGTTTTTTGCTCGCGGGCTTCCCATGGTACTACAATGACCTTATGGTATGTATGCCCCGACCCCGGGCAATTCGGAGCACCTCTTATTTTTACCACTTTGCCCTTAGTTAGGTAAAAGCCAAGTGAGGGCAAAGTGGCAAAGTTAAGAGGTTGGAGTTTTTTGCTCGCGGGCTTCCCATGGTACTACAATGACCTTATGGTATGTATGCCCCGACCCCGGCAATTCGGAGCACCTCTTATTTTTACCACTTTGCCCTTATTTAGTAAAAAGCCATGTGAGGGCAAAGTGGCAAAGTTAAGAGGTTGGAGTTTTTTGCTCGCGGGCTTCCATGGTACTACAATGACCTTATGGTATGTACCCGGCAATTCGGAGCACCTCTTATTTTTACCACTTTGCCCTTAGTTAGGTTAAAGCCAAGTGAGGGCAAAGTGGCAAAGTTAAGAGGTTGGAGTTTTTTGCTCGCGGGCTTCCAATGGTACTACAATGACCTTATGGTATGTATGCCCCGACCCCGGGCAATTCGGAGCACCTCTTATTTTTACCACTTTGCCCTTAGTTAGGTAAAAGCCATGTGAGGGCAAAGTGGCAAAGTTAAGAGGTTGGAGTTTTTTGCTCGCGGGCTTCCCATGGTACTACAATGACCTTATGGTATGTATGCCCCGACCCCGGGCAATTCGGAGCACCTCTTATTTTACCACTTTGCCCTTGCTTTCAAGAAAGCCTAGTGAGGGCAAAGTGGCAAAGTTAAGAGGTTGGAGTTTTTTGCTCGCGGGCTTCCCATGGTACTACAATGACCTTATGGTATGTATGCCCCGACCCGGGCAATTCGGAGCACCTCTTATTTTTACCACTTTGCCCTTAGTTAGGTAAAAGCCAAGTGAGGGCAAAGTGGCAAAGTTAAGAGGTTGGAGTTTTTTGCTCGCGGGCTTCCCATGGTACTACAATGACCTTATGGTATGTATGCCCCGACCCCGGGCAATTCGGAGCACCCCTTATGTTTACCACTTTGCCCTTGCTTTCAAGAAAGCCAAGTGAGGGCAAAGTGGCAAAGTTAAGAGGTTGGAGTTTTTTGCTCGCGGGCTTCCCATGGTACTACAATGACCTTATGGTATGTATGCCCCGACCCCGGCAATTCGGAGCACCTCTTATTTTTACCACTTTGCCCTTAGTTAGGTAAAAGCCATGTGAGGGCAAAGTGGCAAAGTTAAGAGGTTGGAGTTTTTTGCTCGCGGGCTTCCCATGGTACTACAATGACCTTATGGTATGTATGCCCCGACCCCGGGCAATTCGGAGCACCTCTTATTTTTACCACTTTGCCCTTAGTTAGGTAAAAGCCATGTGAGGGCAAAGTGGCAAAGTTAAGAGGTTGGAGTTTTTTGCTCGCGGGCTTCCCATGGTACTACAATGACCTTATGGTATGTACCCGCAATTCGGGCACACCTCTTATTTTTACCACTTTGCCCTTAGTTAGGTTAAAGCCATGTGGGGCAAAGTGGCAAAGTTAAGAGGTTGGAGTTTTTTGCTCGCGGGCTTCCCATGGTACTACAATGACCTTATGGTATGTATGCCCCGACCCCGGGCAATTCGGAGCACCTCTTATTTTTACCACTTTGCCCTTGTTAGGTAAAAGCCAGTGAGGGCAAAGTGGCAAAGTTAAGAGGTTGGAGTTTTTTGCTCGCGGGCTTCCCATGGTACTACAATGACCTTATGGTATGTATGCCCCGACCCCGGGCAATTCGGAGCACCTCTTATTTTACCACTTTGCCCTTGCTTTCAAGAAAGCCAAGTGAGGGCAAAGTGGCAAAGTTAAGAGGTTGGAGTTTTTTGCTCGCGGGCTTCCCATGGTACTACAATGACCTTATGGTATGTATGCCCCGACCCCGGGCAATTCGGAGCACCTCTTATTTTTACCACTTTGCCCTTGTTAGGTAAAAGCCATGTGAGGGCAAAGTGGCAAAGTTAAGAGGTTGGAGTTTTTTGCTCGCGGCTTCCCATGGTACTACAATGACCTTATGGTATGTATGCCCCGACCCCGGGCAATTCGGAGCACCTCTTATTTTTACCACTTTGCCCTTGCTTAAGAAAGCCTAGTGAGGGCAAAGTGGCAAAGTTAAGAGGTTGGAGTTTTTTGCTCGCGGGCTTCCCATGGTACTACAATGACCTTATGGTATGTATGCCCCGACCCCGGGCAATTCGGAGCACCTCTTATTTTTACCACTTTGCCTTAGTTAGTAAAAGCCATGTGAGGGCAAAGTGGCAAAGTTAAGAGGTTGGAGTTTTTTGCTCGCGGGCTTCCCATGGTACTACAATGACCTTATGGTATGTATGCCCCGACCCGGGCAATTCGGAGCACCTCTTATTTTTACCACTTTGCCCTTAGTTAGTTAAAGCCATGTGGGGCAAAGTGGCAAAGTTAAGAGGTTGGAGTTTTTTGCTCGCGGGCTTCCCATGGTACTACAATGACCTTATGGTATGTATGCCCGACCCCGGGCAATTCGGAGCACCTCTTATTTTTACCCACTTTGCCCTTAGTTAGGTGAAAGCCATGTGAGGGCAAAGTGGCAAAGTTAAGAGGTTGGAGTTTTTTGCTCGCGGGCTTCCCATGGTACTACAATGACCTTATGGTATGTATGCCCGACCCCGGGCAATTCGACGACCTCTTATTTTTACCACTTTGCCCTTAGTTAGGTAAAAGCCAAGTGAGGGCAAAGTGGCAAAGTTAAGAGGTTGGAGTTTTTTGCTCGCGGGCTTCCATGGTACTACAATGACCTTATGGTATGTATGCCCCGAACCCGGGCAATTCGGAGCACCTCTTATTTTTACCACTTTGCCCTTGCTTTGTAGAAAGCCAAGTGAGGGCAAAGTGGCAAAGTTAAGAGGTTGGAGTTTTTTGCTCGTGGGCTTCCCATGGTACTACAATGACCTTATGGTATGTATGCCCCGACCCTGACAATTCGGAGCACCTCTTATTTTTACCACTTTGCCCTTGCTTAGGGAAAAGCCAAGTGAGGGCAAAGTGGCAAAGTTAAGAGGTGGGAGTTTTTTGCTCGCGGGCTTCCCATGGTACTACAATGACCTTATGGTATGTATGCCCCGACCCCGGCAATTCGGAGCACCTCTTATTTTTACCACTTTGCCCTTAGTTAGGTAAAAGCCATGGGAAGGCAAAGTGGCAAAGTTAAGAGGTTGGAGTTTTTTGCTCGCGGGCTTCCCATGGTACTACAATGACCTTATGGTATGTATGCCCCGACCCCGGGCAATTCGGAGCACCTCTTATTTTTACCACTTTGCCCTTAGTTAGGTAAAAGCCAAGTGAGGGCAAAGTGGCAAAGTTAAGAGGTTGGAGTTTTTTGCTCGCGGGCTTCCATGGTACTACAATGACCTTATGGTATGTATGCCCCGACCCCGGGCAATTCGGAGCACCTCTTATTTTTACCACTTTGCCCTTGCTTAGGTAAAAGCCAAGTGAGGGCAAAGTGGCAAAGTTAAGAGGTTGGAGTTTTTTGCTCGCGGGCTTCCCATGGTACTACAATGACCTTATGGTATGTATGCCCCGACCCCGGGCAATTCGGAGCACCCCTTATTTTTACCACTTTGCCCTTAGTTAGGTTAAAGCCATGAGGGGGCAAAGTGGCAAAGTTAAGAGGTTGGAGTTTTTTGCTCGCGGGCTTCCCATTGGTACTACAATGACCTTATGGTATGTATGCCCCGACCCCGGGCAATTCGGAGCACCTCTTATTTTTACCACTTTGCCCTTAGTTACGTAAAAGCCATGTGAGGGCAAAGTGGCAAAGTTAAGAGGTTGGAGTTTTTTGCTCGCGGGCTTCCCATGGTACTACAATGACCTTATGGTATGTATGCCCCGACCCCGGGCAATTCGGAGCACCTCTTATTTTTACCACTTTGCCTTAGTTAGGTAAAAGCCATGTGAGGGCAAAGTGGCAAAGTTAAGAGGTTGGAGTTTTTTGCTCGCGGGCTTCCCATGGTACTACAATGACCTTATGGTATGTATGCCCCGACCCCGGGCAATTCGGAGCACCTCTTATTTTTACCACTTTGCCTTAGTTAGGTAAAAGCCATGTGAGGGCAAAGTGGCAAAGTTAAGAGGTTGGAGTTTTTTGCTCCCGGGCTTCCCATGGTACTACAATGACCTTATGGTATGTATGCCCCGACCCCGGGCAATTCGGAGCACCCTTAAGTTTACCACTTTGCCCTTGCTTAAGAAAGCCAGTGAGGCAAAGTGGCAAAGTTAAGAGGTTGGAGTTTTTTGCTCGCGGGCTTCCCATGGTACTACAATGACCTTATGGTATGTATGCCCCGACCCTGGCAATTCGGAGCACCTCTTATTTTTACCACTTTGCCCTTAGTTAGGTAAAAGCCATGTGAGGGCAAAGTGGCAAAGTTAAGAGGTTGGAGTTTTTTGCTCGCGGGCTTCCCATGGAACTACAATGACCTTATGGTATGTATGCCCCGACCCCGGGCAATTCGGAGCACCCCTTATTTTTACCACTTTGCCCTTAGTTAGGTAAAAGCCATGTGAGGGCAAAGTGGCAAAGTTAAGAGGTTGGAGTTTTTTGCTCGCGGGCTTCCCATGGTACTACAATGACCTTATGGTATGTTATCCCGAACCCGGGAATTCGGAGCACCCTTTAAGTTTACCACTTTGCCCTGCTTTCAAGAAAGCCAAGTGAGGGCAAAGTGGCAAAGTTAAGAGTTGGAGTTTTTTGCTCGCGGGCTTCCCATGGTACTACAATGACCTTATGGTATGTATGCCCCGACCCCGGGCAATTCGGAGCACCTCTTATTTTTACCACTTTGCCCTTAGTTAGGTAAAAGCCATGGGAAGGCAAAGTGGCAAAGTTAAGAGGTTGGAGTTTTTTGCTCGCGGGCTTCCCATGGTACTACAATGACCTTATGGTATGTATGCCCCGACCCCGGGCAATTCGGAGCACCTCTTATATTTACCACTTTAACCTTAGTTAGGTAAAAGCCATGTGAGGGCAAAGTGGCAAAGTTAAGAGGTTGGAGTTTTTCGCGGGCTTCCCATGGTGCTACAATGACCTTATGGTATGTATGCCCCGACCCC
>JARVXP010000437.1:600000-932605 GCA_029856935.1 Cyclocarya paliurus
GGCCCTTCTTTTGTTGGTTGCGATTCTTATCTCTGCTTATAATTGAACTTCTTCTAATAGGTCTAGCTATTCTTCCAACTGCCTATCGTTAGACTCTTGTTTGAAGTGTTGAACTCTGTAGGTGAGGATTCTGATCTCCACGGGCGGCATCGCCTCATGGCCATATGTGAAGGTATAGGGGTTTCCCTATCGGTGTTTTCACCGTGATTCGGTAGGCCCAAATGGGGAGTTCTTATGCCCACAGCCCATTTCTATCGTCGAGCCACTTATTGAACATTCTCATCAGCGTTTTGTTGGTCACCTCAACTTGCCCATTAGACTGCGGGTGTCCTAGAGATGAGTATCGGAACTTGACCCCCAATTCTCAGCACCAATTGCGGTAATGGTAGGAATCGAATTGCCTCTGGTTATCCCATATAATGGTGCGCAGGACACCAAACATGCAAACTACCGACCTTCATAGAAACCGCGTGATGTTATTCATTGTGATGGTTGCTAAGGCCTCAGCTTCAACTCACTTGGTGAAGTAGTCCACAACCACCGCTACAAACTTGACTCCTCATTTGCCCGCGAAAAGCGGGCCAACCAAGTCGATTCCCCTTTGGGTGAAGGGCTAAGGTGTCATGATCGACATCAATTCCTCCAACGGGGAATGGGGCATCCTGGCGTATTCTTGGCATTTTTTACCATGCTGCACGTAGTCCTTAGTGTCCCACAGGGCCTGAGGCTAGCAATAACCTACTCTCATTACCTTTCAGGCCAACGCCTGTCCCCTTGAGTGTTTCCCACAAATCTCCTCGTGTATTTCTGCCAATACGTACTGCGTTTTTTTTGGAGAGATGCACCTCAGAAGAGGTCCCGAGTGACCCCTCCAATGCAGGACTCCATTGATTAGAGTGTAGCGTGTTGCCCTATTTCTGATCTTTCTAGCCTCCTATCTAACTTCTAGTACCTCATTGGTTTCCAAATATCTAATTATGCCTTGTGCCTTGTCTGGGGCTCCAGGCCTTATTTCCATTACCTCTATTCCCAAAGCAGGTGCTTCCACAGTTCGAATCACCTTTCTTTCTGGCAGGTGGGAGTTCTCCTATCCGAACGCAACACGTGCCAACTTGTCTGCTTGTTTATTTTCTATCCTCAACACTTGCTGAATCTGGAAATACTTGAAGTGGGGTGTTTGGCCTCTACTAGCGCTAAATATTTCTTCAACTTTTTAATTTTTACAACAAACTATCCTTGCACTTGATTTATCACTACTTGAGAATCGGCCCGATGGCGCTCAGAAACCTGGCTAACAATGGCCTGAAAGCAGCGCTTCGTATTCTGCCTCCTTATTCATCGTTTTGAATGTCAACTTGATGATGTAATTGTATTCTTCTCCTTCGGATGCAACGATATGCACCATCACTCCCCCTTCAGCCCAGAAAGATGAGCTGTCAACAAATACTTGTCAAGGCTTTACAGGAGGTGCATCATCATTCTTTGCCGAGAAACGAGTCTTAACGACAAAATCTGCTAGCACTTGCTCCTTTATGGTGTTCCATGGCATGTAGTACATGTTGAACTCGCTCAATTCCACTGTCTAATTCATAAGTCAGGCTAAGGCGTCCGGCCGTTGTAGCACCTTTTTTAGGGGGGTTTCTATGAGGACCCGTACTGGGTGAGTTTGAAAGTATAGACGCAACTTTCACATAGTTACTACTGGCATAAAGGCCAGCTACTCTATGCGGGGTACCTTGATTCGGCCCCCCGAGGAGGCAACCTAAGAGGAGACCACCAAGTACAGGGTTAGCGTTTCCCCACACCAGGGTTGGTTGAGGAGCAGTGGGTTCGTAAGATACTTCTTGAGGGCTTCAAATGCCTGGTCGCACTCGCCATCCCATGCCTTTGCTTTTCGCAAGACTTTCAAGAAAGGCAAAGCATTTGTCAATGGATCTTGACATGAACCTGTCGAGGGCGGCTACTCACCCAGCCAACCTTTGCACTTCGTTTATGTTTCGAGGTGGGGTCATGTTGAGGATGGCCTCCAACTTCTCAGGGTTGGCTTCGATTCCCCGTTTGGACACCATAAATCTTAAGAATTTTCCTGACCCGACTCCGAAAGCACATTTTGCCAGTTCGGCTTCATTCGATACTATCACAGTATCGCAAAAGCCTCCCTTAAGTCGTTTAGGTGCTATTCTAGGGTCCCAATCTTAACCAGCAGGTAGTCCACGTAAACCTCCGTGTTTCTTCCTATCTAATCTTTGAACATACGATTGACCAACCGTTGGTAGGTGGCGCCCGCGTTCTTAAGTCCGAAGGGTATTGCCTTGTAGCAATACAAGCCTCGGTATGAACGAAGTTTTCTCTTCATCCTCGGGGTTCATGCATATTTGATTATACTCAAAGTAGGCATCCATAAAGCTAAGCATGCAGTGACCCGCCGTAGAGTCAACAATCAAGTCGATGCGAGGGAGTGGGAAACTATCTTTTGGGCACGTTTTGTTGAGGTCACTGAAGTTGACGCACATTCTCCATTTGCCGCTAGGCTTCTTTACGAGCATTACATTAGACAGCCATTACGGGTAACAAGCTTCTCGGATGAACCCTGCACTTAACAGACGGTCCACTTCCTCGGCTATGGCGACATTCTTTTCTACGCTGACGCGTCAACACTTCTGCCTTACTTTTTTGGCCTTTGAGTCTACATTGAGGTTGTGTTGTATGACTTCGGGCGCTATCCCAGGCATATCCACATGGCTCCAGGTGAACACATCCTGATGCTCAATGAGGAGTTGTTGCATGGCGCTCCGAGCTTCAGTCGCCATTTCGCTGCTAATCCTTGCCCTGACTTTTGGTCAATCTGGGTTAAGATGAACGAGGTCCAATGGCTTGATTGGTTTTAGTTTCCTGAACTCCTGCTCATCTCAGACGTCGCTTACACTTTCCATGTGATCAGGAGCTGGCGGCAAGATGTAGTCATCCTTTGCAAGATATGCTCTGCTTACCCTGCTGCCCGTAGGCATCTCCTCGTGTGCTTGCGTATAGCTTCCTTCCATTGTGGCCTTCTCACTTTCAAGAACTTGATTCTCTTGCTGACTTCCATGTCACTAGTAATACCAGCGAGCTCCCGACTTGCCTGAAATGTGCGAAGTACACATGAGACCTAAAAAAGATCTCACAAAAGGCGCCACTATTAACGTCGTATTTCGCACATCTTTTGGTCAGGATCCAACAACTTAGGTCTTTCGAAATGGGCCTGCAAAATATGGGAGAGGATACAATTAGGAAAGGGCGGCCTTGGGGTTGGAGAGTCTCCGATGCCAAAGTTAGTAAATATTCTTGAAAATTTGTAAATAAGTAAGAGAGATTTATCATACCTGGAGCTTGCTATTTATACCATGGGTTAGGGGAAGTGCAGATTGTCTTTGTCTCCACAGAGTTCATGTCTCTTCTAATGTTTCTGCTGTCAGAGTCCTTTAATACGGTGTGACTCTACGACGGCACCATAAATGTGGCTTGTAGCTCGGTAGTGGGCCATTAGTGCAGCGTGGTTCCTAACTTTGCGTCTATCCCTTATGAGCCATAGATGGCCTGATATCAATGGATCGAGGGCCGTCTGTATTTCTCATTGTGCTCTGTGCAGGTCTCTGGGTTCTAAACGCGTCCGTAGGATGTCAGACTAACTTGTCTTATCGATTACTTAACTTCGTTCCCTGGTTGATGCTTAGCCCCCTACGCGGTCCTGATGGCCCTTGAGCTGGGTATTGGGCCGAGGCCCAGTGGGCTTTGTAAACGGGGGGGAAATCTCCTTACACAACTATTTTTTTCCTCAGCCTAATTATCCAATAGTAGCCAGTGGGAATATTTTTAGAGTAAAATTTTATTTTAAAGATGAATAATTGCTAACCAGATTTGGAAAAAGGGATGACTTTAGTTTAGATCAAAAGTGGAGCATTAGAATTTTGACTACTCCAATGCAGACCACTTTTGAGTTAATTAGCTAAAATTTAGCTAGACACTAGTATTTGGCTAGGCCAATGCCAGTGCTCTCAACACAAAACACAGGTTGATACTACTTTGCCCTCCATGTTACCGTTTAACATGGTCGTAACTTATGGCGGCCACGTGACTAATTATTAGAAAAAAAAGTACTGAAATAAAACCAAACACGAAACGCTCTATACCACACATATTTCTTATGTTTTTATTTTTTTTCTCTTGCCAAATGTGTTGTATATGAATGATTAATAGAAGAACTCAATTAGTTTAGGAAGAAAAAAATAAAACAAAAAATTTAAAATTTAAGAAAATTAAATAAAATTAAATGTGATGTATGGTATATAAGGATAATGAGTAGCAAAACTCATTATTAAAAAAAGACAGAGAGATGCAAACGAAACAGACCGAAAAAATCATGTTTCCGGCGGCAAACCAATGAACCAAGGCACCTTATCAACCGGTTTTGAGCATTTGGGGCACACCATTTCTGGCACACACCATTTCTGATGATATGTCTGACGGCAAATTATGGACAAACCAAGCCACTAATAGAACAGAATAAACAGAGAGATAGAGTCTGAAAGTATTTCATTTTCTTCATTGAGGAATGTTTGATACAGATTGTTATTTATACACATAAGGTAGAATATTCTTTGCAACAGATTTTATCACTACAAATAGAAACATTACACATGTATAACAGAAAGTTATTCTTGAATATTCTGGCTTGGTACGCCTTCTGCCTTTTCTGATGTGGTGTCCTTTAAGAGCTGATCTTGAGTGGTAATGGTATTACTGATACACCCCTGCGAGCCAAGCATGTCTGGAAGAACAGTGAGGCTCGATCTTAGTGTTGAAAATCTGGAGATAGATAAGGGCTTTGTAAAAATATCTACAAGCTGATCCTTGCTTGAAAGAAATGAAACTTGAAGTGCTTTTGCTTGAATTCGATCCCGTACAAAATGATAGTCAATATCAACATGTTTTGTACGAGAATGCATCACAGGATTCATGGACAGGTAAGTAGCCTCCAAATTATCACAGTAAAGAGTAGGAGGTTTTGATAAAAAAAATTCCAATTCAGACAATAGAGATTGGAGCCACAACAACTCACAAGTGGCATGTGCAAAGGCCTTGTATTCAGCCTCTGTACTTGATCTGGCTATAGTAGACTATTTCTTTGAGCTCCATGAGACCAAATTTTTTTCATAAAAAACACAATAACCACCAGTCGATTTCCTATCATTGGGGTACCCTACCCAGTCCGCATCGGTATATGCAGCCAGAAATGGAGTTGAAGATGATTGGAGAAATAAACCATAATGCAGTGTATGTTCAAATAACGTAAAATCCTTTTAACACTCTGCCAATGAGATAAGCATGGGGCATGCATGAACTGACAAACACGGTTGACAGAGAAAGCAAGATCTGGTCTAGTAAAGAGTAAGTACTATAAGCTGCCCACTACACTGCGATATAATGTAGGATCTTCTACATATGTGGAATCAAATGCAGACAACTTAGTGGAAGGAGACATAGGGCTGCTAACTGGCTTACAGTCCAACATATTCACCTTCTTAAGTAAATCCAAAATATACTTCCTTTGAGAAATCATGAGTCCAGTAGTATCACATCGACATTCAAGACCCAAGAAATAATGTAAATTGCCCAGATCCTTAAGAGGAAAGTCAGTTCTTAACTCAGAAATAAGATGGGCTAAAACATTCGGACTGGAGCCAGTAAGCACGATATCGTCTACATAGACTAGAAAATACACAACCACATATTGATGTCTATAAATGAATAGGGAGGTGTCTGATTTTGAAACTACAAATCCCAACTCAAGTAACTGAGAATTGAGCCTCGCATACCAGGCACGTGGAGCCTGTTTAAGGCCATATAAAACTCAGTTGAGTTTACAGACAAATTGGGGAAATTGAAGGTGTATAAACCCAGGAGGCTGAGTCATAAAGACATGTTCATCAAGAGTCCCATGCAAGAATGCATTCTGAACATCTAACTGGTGAATCGGCCAACCAGAGGAGACTACACTGGAGAGAACTAACCTGATAGAAGTGGGATTGATCACAGGACTAAAAGTTTCATTGTAGTCCAAGCCTTCAAGTTGACTGTAGCCCTTAGCTACTAGTCTCGCTTTCCGCCGTTCGACAGAGCCATTTGACAGATACTTGGTTTTAAAAATCCATCGACAGCCAACTATATTTTGATTAGAGGCAGGAGGAACCAGCGACCAAGTATTGGTGGACATAAGAGCGTCAAATTCCAGCTGCATTCCATGCCTCCATTCAGGAAATTTGGAGGCTTATTTAACTGAGGTGGGTTCCTCTGGAATGGCAATGGAAGTGGCATGGGCGCATGGTAACGGCCATAAAACTGTGTCGTCAGTTCTTATTTTGGGACATGTTTTGTTGGCTTTAGCTCTGGTTTTCATGGGATGACCAGAGGTGGGAGTGATTTCAAAAGGAGAAATCGCGATGGGAAGGGAGAAGTTTGAAGGTGATACGGGTAAGGGTGCCCTAGAAGAGTCAATGGGTGGGCTTGATGGAAGAGAGGATTCAGTGAGGCTAACGAAAGGTGGGCTTGTGGGCTAAGAGTTGGAGATGAAGGTATATTGGAGAAGGGTGATGAACTGGGCCATATGGGATGTTGGCTATGAGAGGAGGAAGGCCCGTTATTTTGAGAAGGAAAAAGAAACGGTAGCTGAACTTGAGATGAGTTAGACCGAGAAGTATATTCTGGAGATTTGTTTGATTTAGAAACAGAGAATGGAAAATTATCTTCATCAAACAATACATCTCTTGAAATGTACATTCTTGCCGTAGGAATATGGAAGCACATATAGCCATGATGAGAAGAACTATATCCAAGAAAAACACATGGGAGAGACCTAAAGCTCATTTTGTGATTATTATATGGCCTAAGGTTAGGCCAACATTGACAACCAAAAGTTTTTAAAAACATATAATTTGGTTTTTGATGGAATAGAACTTCAAATGGAGATTTTTTATTTAAAGTAGGAGTGGGAAGTGGGTTAATTAAGTACACGGCAGTGACAAAAGCATCAGACCAGTAAGAGTGAGGTAAAGAGGAGTGAGCAAGTAATGCAAGACCCCGTTTCCATAATATGTCTATGTTTTCTTTCTACCGACCCATTTTGAGAATGAGCATAAGGGCAAGAGAGGCGATGAGAGATACCAAAAGAGTGTAACACATTATTAAGAGATATAAATTCTCCACCCCAATTAGATTGTAATGCACGAATTTTTGTATTAAAGAAAGTTTCTACATGACGCTTGAAAGAGAGAAAAACTGTGACTACATCAGATTTATATTTTAATGGAAAGATCCAGGTAAACCTACTATAGTCATCAACAAAGGAAAGATAATATCTAAAGCCACCACGAGATAGCATTGGTGCAGGACCCCACACATCTGAAAACAGAAGATGAAGAGGAGCAGGTGATCTATAGGAGGATTGGCCATATGGTAGTTGATGGAGTTTGGCCTTGCAACACGAAGAGCAAAATCCCGAGGAGGAAGATGACCCAACCGAATATGCCATTGGGAGGAGGAGACACGTTCACCAACATGAGCTTGAAGAGATGGTGATGTTTGTGGAAACACATACATGCCATCTTTAGTGGGTCCTTGAAGAAGAACATTCTAGGTTCAAGAATCCTTCACATAGAAAAAGGAAGAGTGAAATTCAAAATATAAACAATTATCTTCACAAATTTTTCTGACTGAAATTAAATTTTTAGAAATGGAAGGAACATGATAGAGTTTTGAGAGAAGAAAATTGCCATGAAAAGAAGGAATGGTGGAGCTGCCAACATGATGTATTGGAAGAGAGTTACCATCACCTATACAGACTTGTTCATCACCCTTGTACTCCGATGGATTAAGAGATATGTTAGAAAAATCATGTGTGAAATGGTGTGTAGCAACGGAATCAGGATACCAGTTTGTGTCAATGGGGTGTGAAGGTGATTGAGTGTAGTGAGGTCCTGAAGTGAAATGAGCCGAGAGGGAGGGTGGAGGTGGTGTTGAAAACTGAAATCAAACCTATGGTAGCATGTGCTAGCTGTGTGACCTTGCTTATGACACACTTGACAAGTGGGTCAATTAGGTGCAAAGACATGTGGGGAGGGGGGGAAACCACAGCCACCATTTCTGCCACGACCACCACGCCCTCTGAAACTTCCCTTGCCATGAGAGAAACCACGACCTCGAGAGAAATTATTCCCAGTGTGTTTCTGAGTAGCATTAGCAGAAAAATCAAGAGATGCAGTAAGACCATTGCTCTGATGGAGTATTCTTGACTCATGAGTGAGAAGATAACTATATACTTGAGCTGGAGTGAGGGGATCCACACGAGTAGTAATGGACGTGACTACAGAATCATAGTCAGTACCCAAACCCGCCAAGAGATAAGTAATGAAATCATAAGGTGATAAGATTTTACCAACCATAGCCAGTGTATCTTGGAGAAGCTTAGCACACCTATAGTATTCAGCAATGGAGTCCGAACCCTTCTTGAGGGTATTAAGTTGCAGCTGCACTTGCATGGTGCGAGCTTGTGAATTTGCAGCAAATAATGCTTCGAGGATATCCCATATTTCACGAGAAGATGATGCCCCTAACACATGTGCAATCAATGGTTCAGATAAAGAAGAAATGAGGATACTCATGATGGCTTGGTCCTGTTGTTGCCAAGCAAGAAAAGCAGAGGTTGGTTTAGAACTTGCATCGAGCAGTTTGGGGGAACAATAGTCCCATCAATATACCTGAATAGGTTCTGTCCTCTTAGGTAAGGCATGATTTGTGCCTTCCACAGAAGATAGTTTTCATTATTTAACTTGACAGTAATCAAGTTAGATGGGGAGGAAAGAGAGATATTAGAAGTTGGTTTTGGGGGAATCGGTGGTGTGGGAGTTTCAGCCATGGACACAAGCTTAGTGCACTCTGGACTAAAAAACCCGAGAAAGAAAAAAGATGGACGTGAGTCCTAAAAAGCTCTTGATACCATAATAGAACAGAATAAATAGAGAGATAGAGTCTGAAAGTATTTCATTTTCTTCATTGAGGAATGTTTGATACAGACTGCTATTTATACACATAAGGTAGAATATTCTTTGCAACAGATTTTATTACTACAAATAGAAACATTACACGTGTATAACAGAAAGTTATTCTTGAATATTCTGCCTTGGTATGTCTTCTGCCTTTTCTGATGAGGTGTCCTTTGAGAGCTGATCTTGAGTGGTAATGGTATTGCTGATAGCCACCATATCAATCGGTTTTGAGCATCTGGGGCACACCATTTCCGACCCTCACCATTTTTTATGACATTTCCGATAGAAATCTGGGCGGTTTCATTTTGTGATTTGTATTAATAATCAACACAAGACACCATATCACTTTCGTCCCTCCCTCACAAGTCACTACCGTCCGAGCAAGAGACCTCGGACGAAGCCACCAACTAAAGCGACTGGTTACTAGCATCCCAAGCAATTGAAAATCCAAACCCCCTAAGCTACTCTTGTCCCAAGCATAACGAAACCGAGCAATCTTTCCTCATTCTCGTCCTCTAAAGCAACCAGTTTTGTTTAGTGTTTTTTATTTTAATAATGATGTAGCATTTTTATTTTAATAATGATATATTGCTACACAAATAGATTATATAAAAATAAATTTATAAACTAATATAATTTTATGGGATCTGTTAAATATATTTTATAATAAAAATATTTTATAATCTAATTATAAATTTATTTTTATATAATTCTTTTGTGGTTAGAATATTTTTCTTTAATAATTAGCCACATGGCATGTCACGGAAATACGAAGGCAGCAGAGTAGCTTTTCTAAAACATACTTCAAAAAGCTTTTATACAAGATTCTCAATTTAGTTTCTTAAAGCACATAAAAAATATATATCTCAAAGTTCTTCTAAAAAAATTTAAACATTCTCAAAATTATACCATTTTTTATTAGGCAATTATTTGTAGGGAAATCAGCCCTACATGTGTGTAAACCCGTCTGTTCAGTTACGCGAGAGGTCATGACCATCACATCTATCTATCCCAATTTGGGATTCAATGTGGCCCGGTTCGATCGCGCCAAGAATGATCTCCACTCGTGCGGTGCTATCGGCCTTAAAAATAACAAAAAATAGAATCCCTAGGGTATATATACAAAGCATAAATCAAAGAATAATCAAAGCCATAATAATGTTATTTTCTTAGAGGGAGAAACAGCTCTAGGTCAAGGCCTGCTTCCAGTTCATGGGCCCTATGTACGATGATCCGAGACATTAAATATGTAGGCTAAAGGCTTTTGAGTTTGAGATGTTGTGGGCACGTTTTCGATGTTACATTTGGCCCATTCAGTCGTACACGTGAAAGCAATTATTCTCCCAATGGCCCCCATGTTTTGGACAATTTTTTTAAGGGTGGAAAAGAGGAATAGATAGCATCTTGAATCCATTCTCGTGGATTTGCAGCTTTTTAGGTCCAACACCAAAAACTTAAGGGAAGAAACTATCTAACCCAAAAGAAGTGACTTATGGAGTGCTGCAGATTGTGAGACCTCAAGTCTGATGATCATATGAGTGATATTGAAGGCAAATGTCCCAACATCGTAAAGAAATTTAAAAAAATATATATTATTCACTTGTACTCGAATGTTGTGGTGGAAAAATTAAAAGAGAAATATTATTTTTTTTATCTTAAATTTAGTATCGTCGGTCATACCTCACTACAAAAAAACTACTTATTTACCAGCAATTATTTCATTCCAAAATTAATGATTATTTCCTGCTAAAATAAATTTATTCTAATCACATATAATCATTTTCACTGTAAATAGCTCGTCATAAATGCTCATTTCTCTTGTAGTGCCGGTTGATATAATATATTTTAAGTTATTTTATATGTCAATTATTTAAATAAATAATCATTTAAAATATGAATTATTATTAATAATAAAATCTAAAATAAAGAGTAGAAATTAATTGGAGTGTACGAAGGCCCTGAAGATATTACACAAAGAACTAATATCTCGAATGGGCTTGATTTTGAAGGCCAAGCCTTTTAGGGAAAAAAAAAAAACATTGGGGCCTGAGTCAAGAACTGGGCTTGTTAATGATTAAATAAAGAAAAATACACTCTCCTTGATTGAGCTTGGATATGGTTGATCTGGCCACGCCGACCGAATCACCCATGCACACAGTTTCCTTCTGCCAAGAATAATAGAAATAAAGGGCGCCTCAACATCAGCACCAATATCCAATGATGTTTATTTTGACCTAAAATAAAGCTGGTATGAGTTCAAAGACACCAAATAGAGCAATAATTATTTGATCCAAAATGTTACACCTCATTAATGTTCCTTCCTGGAAATCAGGCAGCAGGTGTCGCGCGCTACCTCATGTTATGCCATGTGCAGTTGGTGTCCTATAATTCAAAGTACGTACTTGGTAGTGCTTTTCAGACAAGAAATGCCGGTTCACCTTTTGCGATGCTGACTCAAACTAGGTTGTATCCCTCTGTATATATAATCAGAAATAAAATTTCTTCCCAATCAGTCACTCTTTATCTCACATTTTATAAAAAATATATCCGCATCTTATAAAAAAATACTCACACCTCTTATGAAATAACTATATGTATAGAGTATATAAATAAATAATAACTGATGCATAACATTTCTCATAAAAAATTATATTTTTTAATAAGATATATTTTTTTACAAAAGACTTACGCGAGACTTATCTAATTATAGGATTTGTATCTAATATTATTGAGGATTGCTACAACTAAAAAGAGATTAAATAAAAATTTCATATGATCCAATATCAAATCTACTTTATAATAAAAGTAATTTTATAATTTGACAAATTAACCATATCAAACTACATCAATTTATGATATTACTTTTATATAATAAGTTTGTGGATACAATATTTCTCAACATTATTCATATATAATATATACCACACAAAAAATAATGCTTGGAACGAGGTTTCGTGCGTTCCCTGCCCCAGCTGGCAGGTCATGCATGCTAAATTATAAGTAGATCCAAGGAAATCCTCTCAGGTTGCGTACTGATCATTGAAATATCCACATGGGGAGGTCCATGCATGCTTGATGCTTGCTTGCTGCATAATCACACTACGTAACGCATGCAGAATAAATTAAGAATATATATATATATATATATATATATATATATATATATATATAGGAAACTTTGACAAACTACGTACGTGCTGGTTAATGATACGTGTTACATGATTATAAACGTTATGCTCGATAACCATCGATCGAGAGATCAAGAAAGATATTTGAATTTGAATTTGAATTTATAAACAATAAACCATGCTTGCAGAGCACTGTCAGGTGATATGATTAATCATGAAGCTAGACAATTAGCTAGGCCGGTTTGAAGAATGACCTTAATTTTAATTAGAGAAAAATTAGGTGCTTGATGTGCCTAATTAAGCTGTCATGCATTCAAATATTAATTAAGATCATAATTAGGCATTCCCATCACATGATCATATATGTAATTAATATAATAAACAAATTAACAAAGAGCCCGCGGCCATGATCGTTATTGTGTAGATCATGACATGAGTGCCCTGTGGGAAAATAAATTCTCGGCTATTTGTCTATCCCATTCGCAATGGACATGGCACATGAGAAGATTAGCTGCCTCCTCGATCCCATGCATATTACTTCACATGGTTCCAAGTTTCAAATAAACACAAATTAAGGAAAGAAATATATAGATATATTATCATCTAGCTAGCTGTTGTTAAATCTTAAGGTATAAAGTTCTTCATTTTCTGGTCGATTTGCTTACATTCCTGGCATGCACGTAGTTCATGTACCCTTTTCGTGAGTGCATTGAGGACAAAGAAAACTGGCTGGACCAGGCCATATATGCACTAATTAAATGTAAGGCTAGCTAGCTGGCAATAATTATAGGGTACTGATTTTGGAGATTGGTGGATCTAAAGGGTCCAAGTACTAGTACCATATATATTAATATATGTAGGTATCCCGTTGCTATCTTTGACAGGTAGTTCCCACACCTTGACAAATGAGTACAAATTTCGATCGTGAACAAGAGTTCCCAAGTCTGCACTACCTTTTTATGCCACGTGCTCAATGATCCCAGGCCACCTGGCCTCTCTTATCTGTGGCTTACTAGCAGATAATTGTATATATAATTCCAACCTAATAATTAATGAATATATAACATATAGCAAAAGGTCTTGATGATGGGAAAGCAACGTATATATTAATATGACCGTTCACAATCCCCATCCAATATTGAGATTAATTGGCTTGTCCACAAAACACTCATTCTATTGCTAGCTTATGTACCCGCTCTATATATATATATATAAAAAAATGAAATGAAATGAAAAACCCCTCCTTCATATTATTATAGCCTCATATATATAGCTAGGCCATAGCCTCCAGTGTTCATTTTGGACTTTTGGTGGGGATAGGAGGAAACGCACGTACGTTTGCAAAAGTGGGCCCACTTATTTTGCACCGATGAAGTGTGATGGGAGTGGGGCCCAGCCCAACTCAACTTCCGCGTTGGGCCCACCCGACTAACACATCGACCTTTACTCAGTACAGCTCGGATGGAATTAACCACCCCACGCCTGGCACCAAGGACATCGCCACGTGTCCGGCCGACCCGCCGGGCGATTTTGGGGTTCAATAGAAAAGCAAAGAGGTGAGTGAGTGATGGGTTGATTGTGGTTATACTTTTAAAGCATGCAAAATCCAAAATGATTAGTATTAAAAATGTAAAGTGGGATCGTGAAAATATGCAACAGTGTATCGGTAAGAATGAAACTCAATAGCGGAGGGATTATTTATGGCCTGGCCTCAAAAGGTGATGCCAAAATGAATAATTCATGAAATGGGATCAAATATTTGGGAAATCGCTCCCTTGCACTGATTCATTCAACTGAGCAGTTCGATCGGTTCAAAATGGACCAACCGCTTGGATTTTATTAGACCTATTAACTTCTCGTGTTTTTTTTTTTTTTTTTGTTTTATATAGAATGTGAATTCAGCGACCAACCTGTTCTGGTTTTTTTTTTAAGAACAGTAAATACATATGTCCTAGCTAGTACTACTACTAATAATGGAAGCGAAGCAGGTTTTGATTGTTACAACTTAGGATCATCGATCAGTACGAGGTACGGTTTTTGCAGTGGCTTTCGATCGATGCTCATCTGTAATACGATGGTGTCTTGCAAACTGCTTAAAAAAAACACTAACATCATCCGGTACTGGTACGGTGACAATTATGTATGAGGTAACGATATTTGTATATATATGGACATTATAAAGTGACTTTCCATCGGTAATTTAATGTCATTTAAAAGACTGAAAAAAAAAATAAGAAGTATAAACATCATTTTTTTTAATTTCGCCAATGGACAATAAATATATATATCTATATATAAGTAAAAAAAAATAGAAAAAATTTGTTTGTTTTTCATTGGTAAAAATAGTTGCTTGAGAGGAAGAATTGGGGAGAGTTTAAAGTATTAAACGTCACTTCAAAAATAAGTATGTTTTAATAATCCGTGATGTTGAGGATGGGACTCATGATTGGAGTGACAAAACTCAAAAGGGCCCGGGCATGAAAATATATATATTATATAAGAAATTAAAGAAAGAAGAAGAAGAGAGGGAAAAAGTTGCATGCATGCATGCATATTGGGACTGATTTTGATTTAATTTTCTCCAACTTTCATGCGACGCCAAGTGGAAGAGTGTAAAATCACCTCATTATCTTAGTTGTAGCTGCAAGGAAGGAACCCATCATCATCGTTCACGCAAACAAACAAAATAAAAATTAAAACGGTTTAATATTGTGGGCGTGAAATGATGCAGCCAGCGAGCCAGGCGCAGTCAGTCAGTCAGTCACACGCATAAACACACACATATTATTCGATTTCCCTTAAAAGCATCTCAACCCCCCATAAAAAGCTAAAACCCGAAACCATAAACAATTATATATCATTTGGAAAAACCAAACCCTTAAATCAACAACTTTAAAATTAAAAAGATTTGAATCTGTTGGGAGAACCCCCCCCAAAAGCGAAAAAGCTACCAATAAGCAGCTTAGACGTTTCTGGGTTTTTTCTTGGACCCTGCACCTCAACGGACGCGCTCCATGATCTCTAGCTAGCTGGCAGCTTAGCTATCTAGCAGCTCTGAGTAGCTCTGCGTGAGAGAGAGGTCAGGAGGGCCTCAAAACACACAGGTTAATTTTGGACAGGGAAAGAGACATCTTCTTCGTCATGTTATAGGGAATATACGGTGGCAGCTGTGTGCTAGCTACTTTAGCATGGTCTCTGCTTTTCTTGCAGTACTGAAAAAGAAAGCAAGCTAGTATTTATTTATTTATTTAGTTTTTTTTTTATTTTACTTTAACTTTCATTGTTTTTAGAAAATAATTAATATATAAATCAAAAAAGCAGTGTCTGATTTCTGGTTTAAGGAATTTGGAACCAGTAGTAGTAGTAGTACGGATGGTTGATACCTTGTTTCTTTTTTCTTTTCTTTTTTTAGTTCTTGATGTCAGGAGCCATGTTTGTTCTCTTTGTTCCCATGAAAAGGAAGGTGGGTGAGGCAAATTTCAAGATTCAAGAATTATGGGATTATTCCTTCCATTCTTGCAATTTTGAAAACGTGGAACTGAATGTTTTGAATTGAAATAATATACCTTCTCAAACACCTTTATTTTCATCAGTTTGATCAATGCTATACTACACCTACAAAAAAAAAAAAAACAAGTAGGCATGCATACATTTCATATATATATATATATATATATATATATGTATAGGTTTCTTGCACTCAATCTATTGAATTTCTATATGTTGTCAACATGTGAGGGGGGGAAATTAATAGAATTAACCAGCTTGTTAGATTTTCAGAGAGAATAGTTTTAAGATATTAAAAGAAAACGAGTTTGACAGAAAACTAACATCGTTAATTCTATTGAACAAAAACATGTGACTCTCATATATATTCTAAAGAACCACACACAATAATTTAATTGACCAATTTTGAAGATTTTTTTAACCAATTTATAGAGTGTTGGTTTAGATACAGAGATGAGATGAAGTGATTTTAAATTAAAGATAAAAGTTGAAAAAAATATTGTTAGAATATTATTATTATTTTAGATTTGAAAAAATTGAAATAGGATTTGAAAAAATTGAATTGTTTATTCTATTTTGTGTGAAAATTTGAGAAAGTGGCAATGATGAGATAAGATGAAATGAAATACTTTCTGAATCTAAACTGGACTTGTCCAACAACTCTAAGGGCATGTTTGAATATTTGGAGTATCTCCGAAAGTGTGAATAGTATTGAAATAGTTCAAATAAAGATGTTTTATTGGATTTTTGAAAATTATAGAGAAAATGTTGAATAAAAATATTTTAAAATTAAAATTTATTTTAATATAATATTTAATATTATTATCTGTTTAAAAATTTGTTAAATTTGTATTTTGTTTTGAAATTTGTAAAAAATAGTATTGGTTTTTGTGTTCAAATAAATTAGGTAATAACTAAATAAAAATGTTGAAAATTTAAAATTGAAAAATATTTTATATTTAAATGACATTTGAGAATAAGATTTTGAGGATTTTGATTATTATGAGTATTCTCATGTATAGTGTCCAAACCTATTCCAAACCTAGTCACCTAATGTCATTTGGACGATACTATTGCGCCTCTCAACTTTTATTGTTGGGCGTGCCCCTTTATTTGTTTTCAAATATTTTTTTAACGTTTTTCTAGTGTTTGAAAAATAAATAAATACACAAATCACTATGGTAATTTTTTAAAACATTTTAGAAAATAAGATTAAAAAAATAAAATACACTAGTGATCAAACCTAGAAGGTAAATCTAAGGGCCAAGGGGCATACTAGCATTTTTCATGACATTTTCTAAACTCTAATATACTTTTAATTAATTGGATCAAGATATTTAAGTTTTTGTTGGCATTTAAGGACTCAAGTGCAAATGAATTGGCTTTAAACCATTGATGGCTTATTTCAATATTATCCAAAACTTTTATACCAACAACAATAAAAAATACTGTAAAACATATTGAATGTATCTTTCTCTTTTACAATAGAGGGTATCTTCTTTCTAATCATTGTCGACATTCAATAAGGAAGAGTATGGTACTTTTAGGCTCTGTTTGAATATAAAAATCGTCTTATCTAATTTAATATCATTTTATTGTTATAATGTTTTTAAATTTTTAGATAAAATATCATGAATAATTTAATTTTTTTAAATCTTAAAATAATAATAATATTTAAAAATAATATTCTAATAATATTATATTTAACTTTTAATTTTGATCTCAACTCATTTTATTTTAACTCACTATATTAATCATACTTTAATCTCAACTCAAGTTGTTAATTAAATGTTGGCGAGAAAGATTAATCCAATTTTAATTCGTTAAACAAGAAAATAATAATAATAATAATAATAATAAGTGATGGAGGAGAGGAAGGATATAAAACCTTGGGGAAGGGGACCTTATCTCTTAGGGTGCGGCTGAGAAGAACACGCGTCGTTTGGGGGGAAGAGGGATGGCAGGGTAGATTAAAAGCGGTCAGAGAGTACTCAGAGTAGAGAAGCACTCGACAGAGGTAAACCTGATGAACGGTTGGCATCACCCGCTTTAAAAGGAGAGCTTGAAAACGATCTTGGGCGCCCTCCCCACTTCCCTCCCCCACGCGGAAGAATTCTGCTGTATAGAGTTATTTTTATATATTATTTTTATATAATTAGTTAAAATAATTATTTTATATTAAAAATAATAATACAATCAATCATATCAATAAAATATATAAAGAGTAATTAAAATTAATTACACATTAAATTTTTGCACAAGAATCCCTCATTCCTCTCTCTCCTTATTTTTTTTTATTTTTTATTTTTTCTATCTCTCTCCTCCTCTTCTTCTTCTTTTGCCGACCAATAAACAATGTCAAGTGATAGATTATCTTTCTTGATAAAATTTATTAAAAAAAAAAAGAAATAATATTTACAGTTGTGAAATATGTAAACACTGCACAATCATTTTAAAAAGGTAAGCAATTCAGAAATTTATATAAAAAATAATTTTTTAATAATAAATCCTAATTTTTTTTAAAAATTATATAACACTTACGCACTCTATAATTGTATCTAGTATCCCTCCAAGATAAGCAAGATTCAATAGTTATTAACATCCTTCACTTTTGAATTCTAAACTAATTTCTTTGGGCCGATTCTATTCAGCTTTAAATATAAGGTAGAATGATGTATCATCTCATTCATATAAATTAATATATCGGATTTTTAAATAATTTTTATTTAAAGGGCTTTGCTATCTAATGCCTACACCGTACACTATAGCTATTTTAATTTTTTTTATTCTTATTAAGTTAATTGAGTTATTCTACTCATTATTCCTGCACCACATATTTATTAAGAAAAAAATAAAAATAACAAATTTATTTATCATCCTTTACATCACATATCAACATGTGATTTGTCATTTTTACTATTCTATTTAAACACACAAATATTTATGTGTAAATATATGTATTTAAATAGAAGGATAAAAATGTAAAATTACATGTTAGTGTGTGATATGCAGATGATAAATAGTATTTCTCAAAATAAAACGATCAAAAATCAAAGTAGGCGTGTAGTATAAGAATGACAAGTATTATTTTTTCTTATTTAAATAATACGATGGAATGCAAGAGAACAAAGTCTATTATTTTTCAAGAAAATTTTTATTCTCAAGTTCGTGTGTATTGAACACACTAAATATCAAATAAAACATCTTTCACTTTTATACAGATGATGGAACGTCTCATCCCAAGAATGATGAAATAAAGATAGTTAAAAATGATGATTTCTTTCGTTTCTAGATATCAAATTGAATTTGAACTATAATCTTCGCATAGTTGTATTTTTAAAATTTAAGAACAATAAGTGCGTAAAGAGAATTTTTCTATGATGAGACTTTGTTATGGCAATGCCTATAATTTGGAATAAGAATTTTAAAGTAACAACCGTACTGCATGGTCTAGGGAAAGAGTAGGAAGTAGTCGTAATTAATTAGGTCGAGTTAAATCTTATAAAAAAGCAAAATGCGCCACGAATGCTCTATCTAGCTCAAGGCTTTCAAATAAATCAAAATTAAATAATAAAAGGGTCATTTTTAGGTCAATTCATGCAAGTGAGACATCAAATGCTTTAAGCATACTTTATTGGTATTTCATGCAAATGATAGAACACTATGCATTTATTTATTTAAGAATGGGATGTACATCATTTTCCTTGTTTATAAGGTTGCCCACTTGGCCAGTTTGATACTAACGTGGATAATGACAAACAAGAGCACACAAATAAAAAATTAAAAAGGGCCTCATTGAGAAGAGGGAATTTTAGTTGATAATTTTAATCAGATATCATTTGTCAAATTATATAAAAATAATAATCTGAATTTAAAAATGTTGCAACCATGACCTAGATTTAACAATTAAGATCAGTACTTCAGTTTTCAACATCAAATGTCATCCAATTTAATGCACAAAGATGACATTCTACTTTATTTAATGTCAATAAATTCCAAAGTTTTAATTTTCTCTTTTAGAATAATTTATTTTAAGAACTTATTAATTGGCCTTTCAGTTTGTCAATGATTCTCTGCATATAAATAATGAAGATTGGAGTTTGTTACAACCATCCATCTTCTTCTTCTTCTTCTTTTTTCCTAATCAAACATGCATTTCGTAGAAGAAATAATAACAATAAAGTTTAGGGAGGGTCCTTCCTACTATCGATTTACAAAATACTAGGTGAAATATTAACTATTAGTATGCTACCAAAACTAGAGATTTTTAAAGCTTCAATTTCTATGAGCGTCCAAGATTTTTGCAATATCACCAGTTGTGCATCTCCTTCTAATAAGGTTGACAGGTATCCTAAGTGTTTCGTCATTTTTATGGCTAGTTTACTAGTGAAGCTTTTGCAATCACTGGGATTGTGGTAGTATTTTTCTTTTTATAGATCTCAATAATTCTAACGTCTCTATATTATATATCACTTATATAACATAATTTAATTTGGAATATAAATTTTAAAATTTGAATATTACAAATTACATCTTTCTGTTTAAATGATATGATCTATACACCAATTTGATAATAAAATAACTTTTTAATCTTATTAGAAAAACTAAATAATTATTGGATAATGTTGCGTTAACACATTAAAATGAAATCGATATATAACTATAAAAAAAAAAAAAAACATTCTCCACTAATTCGATAGTGGTGTTTACTTTTTAAAACAATAATGTTGAATACCTAATATTCATCAAATGAAAAGGACCAAAATCAAATGGGTTTAATAGTCAAACACAAAACATATTTTCTCTCGAGATGTTTGGTGAAAAGAGAAAACATTATAAGAGCTCAATAATATACGAGAACTACTTGAAACTACTTCAACCCACCCTTCCTTGTCGGGGCTACCATTTCAATTAAAAAAGTCAGCCATATTTGTTTCAAAAAAAAAAAAAGTCAGCCATATTAAGCTGGAATTTTCAAACTAATTTGACATTTTAAAAAAACTAATAAATATAATCCCCAGCTGTTTTTGAGTAATTAAGTACGGATTTGACTAAAGATTTAAAAAATAATATTTACAGTCATACAGTGTCGTGCACTTTTTATAAAAAAAATAAAAAAATATAAAATTTACATAAGAAAGTTAATTTTTTAATAATAAATTTTAGTTTTTTTAAAAAGAAATACATAATATTTATACATTACTAGAGGATTTATACCAGTACAAACAAACGGCCGGGGTGGGTGGGGGGTAGAAAGGGGCCTCAGAATGATGAAGTAAAAAAAGTGAAACAGTGGGGCAGTAACTTTTTTTGAGGTTTAGGTTGACTGCTGTTACTTAAGAGTACATTTGATGCTGTTGGGTTAGTTAATCCTATGTATGAGCTGGATCCACTCTCCCAGGACTGACCCACACCCTTTTTAATATTATATTCTTAATAAAGCACCCAATTAAATAAAATAAATATTTATAAATAAAAATAAACCCAAACAAAAAAGAGAGAGAGAGAGAGAGAGAGAGAGAAAAATTATTCAGCTTGGATTGAAGGTTGAAGCAGAGAAGAGCAGAGCCTTGGTTTTCCACTTTCAATTCTCTCGCTGGGGAGTAGATAATATATTATTTAGTGAGAAGCTCAAATTCTCTTCCTCTTTTGCTCGGGTTCTTTGATAACTCTACGGGGTTCGTGGAATTTCGAACTGGGTATCAAGCTTTTGATGCCAAGTTCCAGTATGCGATTCGGGTTCTTTCTTTCTGCGTGAATCTCTTTCTGTCTCTTTTCTTTTTTGTGTTCTGGGATTTGGGTCTCTTCTTTTGTTGGTTTTGGAGATATGAATCCGAGTAACGGGAAGGGATCGATGTCAACGGCCAGTTCAAGCTCAGCTTGGAAAGCCAGTGACGTGGTTCCCGACCAGTTCCCGGCAGGGCTACGTGTGTTGGTCGTAGATGATGACCCCACATGCCTTGTGATCTTGGAGAAGATGCTCAGGGCTTGTCTTTATGAAGGTATTCTTCTTTAATTTCTCTCTGTTGATCATAATTCTTGTTCTCTGACTCGCTGTTTGCTTTTGTTTCTCGGGCTCTCTCGGTTCGTTTTGATGAAGAAGGTTTTTTTGGCTAATTTTAATCCAGATATATGTTTGCGTGAGTGTATTTTCTTTTCTTCTTTCAATCGTTCTGTTATAAAAGTTCTTTGTGCGTGTGCGGGGCTTGTGTATGGAAGAGGGAATTTCTGAAGGAAAAAGCAATGAAATGGGTTCTTTATTTCTGGCTATAGTTCTACATCTTTAAAATTTTCAACTGCAAATTGATTGCTATAGTTGACTTGGTTAGAGATTCTGATTTGGCTGAACAATAGCTTATATTGTACAAATTTCTCGTGCTTTTGAGTGTTTGTCTTATCTCTGAGATCAGGTCAGCTTTCAATTTGTGCATTCAGAACCATAATTTTATTTTTTCTTTGTCCCTACAGGTTTTCAATTGTTCAAAGTGCTTAATGATTGATTAAATTTGTTTTTGAAATTTCAGTTACCAAATGCAATAGAGCGGAGATCGCATTGTCGCTGCTTCGAGGGAACAAAAATGGGTTTGATATTGTTATAAGCGATGTTCACATGCCTGACATGGATGGATTCAAACTCCTGGAGCACATTGGGCTGGAGATGGACCTGCCTGTAATCAGTACGTACCCTCTCATAATCAGTGTGAATAGGTTTAGCAACCATGAATCCACAGTCTATCTCAAGCTAGGGCCTGATATCTTATTTATGTAATTGAACAGTGATGTCAGCAGACGATGGGAAAAATGTTGTCATGAAGGGCGTGACTCACGGTGCTTGTGATTACCTAATCAAACCAGTGCGGATCGAAGCATTGAAGAACATATGGCAGCATGTGGTTCGGAAGAGAAAGAATGAGTGGAGGGAATTGGAGCAGTCAGGTAGTGTAGAAGAGGGAGATCGGCAGCAAAAACCGTGTGATGATCTGGATTATTCATCCTCAGCCAATGAAGGGAATTGGAAAAGCTCGAAGAAGAGGAAGGATGAGGAGGAAGAAACAGAGGAGAGGGATGATTCATCCACATTAAAGAAGCCCCGGGTAGTTTGGTCGGTTGAACTCCATCAACAGTTTGTGGCTGCTGTTAATCAACTAGGCATTGACAGTGAGTATTCTCTACCCTCATCTAACAATTCACTACTTTATTCTTTGTTGCCCGTCCTCTCAAATAGCAAAGTACCCATAATTTCCAATCTATTTCTCAAGCGTATGCTTCTACTGGAATGTTGTTACAGTGGCTCAATGAATTGGATTGTATCCCTTCTATTACATTCCATTGCAAGTTTGATTCATTTGCAATTTCTCTTTATTTACATGTTAGTGATTGTTATTAAACATGTCTGTTCATTTTGTATTTCGAGTACCAATTTTTTTTCCTTACGTTATTATGTGTGATATGCGAGTACAGAGGCGGTCCCTAAGAAAATTCTGGAGTTGATGAACGTTCTTGGGCTCACTAGAGAAAATGTTGCCAGTCACCTTCAGGTACGCTACAATTGCCCTTAAATGGTAGTAATATTTCAACCATCGTATGAAGTTTGTGCGTCATGTATGTATGTATTTTTCTTTCATGGCTGATTAAAAATTTCAAGTAATTTAAGTTTCAACAAACATGAGAGTTAGTTTTTAGCGATAAGTATATTTTTTCCTCTCTTTTATGTCTTATGTATGCCATGTTATGGCTATTTTCCAATCCCTGCCATTCTCTGATAAAAACTGACTGTTCAACCTCTTGGTACAGAAATATCGCCTGTATCTTAGAAGGCTTAGTGGTGTTTCACAGCACCACAGTAGTTTGAATAATTCTTTCATGAGTCCAGAAGCAAGTTTTGGACCGATGTCTTCGCTCAATGGGCTTGACCTTCAAACACTTGCTGTTACTGGCCAACTCCCCGCACAAAGTCTTGCTAATCTTCAAGCAGCAGGACTTGGTAGGTCTACTGCAAAATCTGGCATTCCCATGCCGCTGGTTGATCAAAGGAATCTATTTAGTTTTGAAAGCCCCAAGTCAAGGTTTGGAGAGGGGCAACAGCAACATCTGAGCAGCAGCAAACCAATGAATTTACTTCATGGAATTCCAACAACTATGGAACCAAAGCAGCTTGCCAGTTTGCATCAATCTGCACAATCACTAGGGAACATGAATGTGCAAGTCAATTCCCATGGAGCACAGAGTAGCTCTTTGCTGATGCAGATGGCTAAAACACAATCGAGAGGGCATATACTAAATGAATCTGCTGGCAGTCATCTTCCTA
The DNA here is from genome assembly GCA_029856935.1 of Cyclocarya paliurus. Classification (NCBI taxonomy): domain Eukaryota; kingdom Viridiplantae; phylum Streptophyta; class Magnoliopsida; order Fagales; family Juglandaceae; genus Cyclocarya; species Cyclocarya paliurus. Next base: position 624,024 of record JARVXP010000437.1, read on the forward strand.
CGCTTCCATCATCCATTGGGCAGCCCATTATGTCAAACGGGATTGCAGGTGGGGTTATTGGAAGAAATGAGATTGGTGACAATGGCAGAGGGACAGGGTATAATAATCAAGTTGCCCAAACATCTTCAATGTTAAGTTTTCCTATGAACCACACCACAGAATTAGCTGGCAACAGTTTCCCTATAGGAAGTACTCCTGGGATATCCAATGTCACATCCAAAGGAGCATTTCACGAAGAGGTTAACTCAGAAATAAAAAGTTCAGCAGGATTTGTGCACAGTTATGACATTTTCAATGACCTGCAACAGCAAAAATCACAAGATTGGGAATTACAGAATGTTGGCTTGCACTTCAATGCCTCTCAAAATGCAAACCCTGTACAGGGCAACCTTGATGTGTCACCATCAGTTTTAGTTCATCAAGGATATTCTTCTAGACAAGGTAGTGGACAGAACCGGAATATACCGGCCATGGGCAGGACAATGTTCTCAGGGGTGGAAGCTACTGGTCAAGGGAATGCACAAATTATGGATCAACAGCTTAATAATCTTATTGTTGACAATCCTGTCCGGGTCAAGTATGAACGATTTTCTGATACAAGTAGTCAGAATGCCCTCTTTGCAGATCATTTTGGTCAGGAAGATCTCATGAGTGCACTCCTCAAACAGGTTTGTTATATAGATATTTACGTTAGGCTTTTTATCTAAGCAATGTTTTCAATTGATAACAATCCTCTGTTTTCCAGCAGCAAGGAAATACTGGACCAGCCGAACCTGACTTCGACTTTGATGGATACTCCATCGACAATATTCCAGTATAGAAAATGCTGCCAGCTCCAGTTCATTCCATGATTGCTGTTTATGTTGTACATACTTGCTACCACAGATGGAATTTAACATGCAATCACCCAATGGAGATTCTATTTTCTACCTGGAAAGAGAGAGCTGCATTATTTCAGTTATTCGCATATTCCAATGTGAATAGCTTGCTATGCTATGCTATGCTGGCTTAACTTAACATTTAAAGATCAGACGAATGGATAGTTGAGATGATTGGGTTAAGTTGGAACAAATGATGAAGCAGGTAAGATACCAGCGCATGATATGCAAAGGTGTACATGCAAATTTTGACTGCTTTTAGTAGCAGAATATAGCAAGAAACTACTAGTTTTAGGGTGGTTGTGAAGGTGTCAATTAGTTTTGGTCGCACGTGTTGATTTTGTTGGGACAAGGTTTTGATACATCTTCAGATTTCTAGGTTCTCTTCTAACTCTAATAACATGTCAAACTTTGAATGTTTCTCTCTTAAATTCCTCTTCATTTTTTTCCCTCTTCTTCGGCAATTATGATGTACATATTCCATTCTATGCTCAAGACACACCTGGGTATTCTTTTCTTATTTTTTATTTTTTTGTTTTTAAATTTGACAAGAACCAACAACCACTCTGTGATATGCCCAGCAGTGTTCATTTTTTTCTTTTTTCACTCGTAGTAATCTAAGAGATCTGGTTTCTTGAATTTGGTTGATATTTTGATTAGATTGGAGATTGTCATTTTGATAAACATGCAACATGTATTTGAAAATACAACTGGAAGCCAAGAAATAAAGAAGTTTGGATTTTCCAATATCACTCCTCTCCAAGCTAAGCTACTGGAATGTTTTAAATGGAGGATGCCATTATTGTTAACCGACCTTTCTATCACCATATATATAGATACACGTCAGATATGCATGCATGCATGAATCATGATTATTTGCATTCAAAGCATGCTGTTCGAGGGTTTCACTCCTGGACAGCTTTTTGTTTTCTTTGCCTCCTTTTTCGAAGTCTCCTGGACGGTACATTTTATAGCTGGGGGCTATTCAAGTGAGACAGCTTTGACGCACTGAGGAGTATAGGACCTGGATAGATTTTAGCCCCTATGAAAACATAGGGAAGACTTGAAGAGGTGAGGCACCTACTTTACTAGGAAACTCTGCTGCCCGGAATTTATTTATTTATTTTATTTTGGGTAGATTTGGAAGAAAGATAAACGTTTAATTTGTAAAGAGATTTTATAAAATTAAATTTATAAATTAAGTTATTTTAAATTATTTATATTTTTAAAATTAAATCTAAAATATTATATATTATCAAGTCAAATTATAAATTTTATTTTTATAAAATTTTTCTGCCAATTTTTCACCTCTCACGTCTTATTTTTACAGATGGTCTAAGATTCTCTTTAGAAATATAATTATTTTTAAATATTTTTAGATTATCTTATTATTATTTATAATCAGTTTATTGTTATTTCTAAATTATTCATTATTATTTCATTATACTGTATAAATTCTCTTATTATTTATAAATAATTTAAAATATTCTATCTCCAAACAATAGACATGGTAGATAGGACCTAGATAGACGTTGCAGAGAAAACACAAACGAAAGAATCATTCTAATGGGTCGACCCATGAAAACACGGGAGGTCGGCATGGTAGGGAAAGCACTGTTCTTTCGAATGAATTTCGCATTCATGGCAATCGACGGTCGACCTGATACCCCGAGAAGTCAATGTTTTGACTCCTTCCTTTTTTCTTTTTTTTTGTTCTCAGCGTTTAGACTCCTTCCTTTTTGCCAATAACAATGATCATTCACTTGCCTATTTTAGGTAGGAAAATGGTACTTGATTCTCTCATATTTACGGTTTGAATATTTTATTTTATTAATAATTAAAGAGGTGATTATTTGTAAATTTATATATTTTATTATTTTTTTAAAGATTAAAAATGTTAAAAAATATTTAAAATAAAATAAAAAATAATTTTTTTTACATTAGCAATACACCCAATGAAAAACGATCGGCGGCCGACTAGCACTATCCTTTTTAGGTATGGATGTTTAATGGGGATATCTTTTGTAGACGGGAGAAATTCACGGGGTTGGTGCAGTTTTTTTTTTTACACTGTTAATGCTCTACGTGTTAGTAGCCCGTGAATCTATCACCACTCATGTTTTATGTGCTAGGATTTTAAGATAATTCCAGATGATTGTCAAGCGGTTCCTAGGGTCAACTAGTAATCAGTTAGTTATTAGATTTTTGTACATTTTAAATTGGCTGTTAATATCGGTAAATATAATTAGGGAAGACAAAATTTAACATAAACAGTGATATTTCTCTTATAAAAACGTAATACATTCTTCCCACTATTTTCAAGTCAATAATGAAATTATTAAAGATTTCTTGAGAAAAAACATGCAATGGATGGCGGAAAAGAGTAGCTTCACCCATGTAGGCCACTTGCCCCTCTCGGAGTGGATAGGCACAACCCAAGCCAGAGTGGCCTCCACCCCGAGAGGGGCAGCTTAGCCCTAGGTTGGTACAAATACAACAACCGTTGGCATATACTCGCCCCGTGTGGGGGGCTCTAACTAAAAACTCATCAAGATGCGCAACATCAAACGATGATCTATCCAATTAAGGTAGTGTCTGAAACATGAAATGTAATTATGTATGGTATGAACAATCAAGCTGATCAGCAACAGAGTTCAATGATGTTTACACAAAATACAAAAATTCCTGCTCGCTTTATAGACTTGCTCGTCATTGTTTTCATTTCCCTTCTCACCATAGTGAAGTGCTTGAGCTTATACCTTTTTCACCTTTTAAGAACTCGAGTTATACCTTTTGCATCTTTTGATAAAATCTCCTTTGACAAAAAAGAAAAAGAAAAAGAAGGTACCGTATGTATAATAATTATAGTGTACACCTCTTCTGTTGAGGAAGAAACTGTCAAATCTCCTGGTTAAGCAGTATCAACATAATCACCCAACGAATAAAAAAATCGGCAACAAATACAGAACCCAACAATGCCCCATGTTCCCTTATTCCCTGGCTATTGCTAAATGAACATGGACAGAAGCGCTAGGACTGAAAGAACTATAAGTGGACCCCTTCTATTTCCACCACCGGTTGGATATACTGAAGGCAATGAACACTCCTCTCCATTGAAGTATACTTTAGTGGGAAACCCATCTCCATTAGTCACACTAATTCCAGGGGTCTTTTTCTTAGTGAAGGAGATCACAGACTGTTGTTTACCAGGCACCCTGGGATCCTTTTCTGGGTTAGCTGCATCTGTTTCTGGCACAAGATAATTTAATCCAGGATTACCCTGCATGAATATCGTATTGTTGACTCCATTTAAGGCCAAGGTTGTTCCATTGAATGAGTACATCGCTTGAAAACCAGGTGTTGCCTTGTCCAATTGCACCGCAGCAAACCAATCAACAAAGCTAGTTTCATCCCAATTGAATATTGTGATTCTTGCGCTCCATCCGTTATTGTAGTCTGTGTACAAATGCCAGTTAATACTGACTCCACAGTTGTCTCCACAGGGCATTGGGTTTGGTACTGGTTGATGATTAAGTTCAGCCCAAGCTGTGGCCAAGGCAGTCCGATTTTCGAAAGGCAAAAGAAGTGCATTTGATGGAAGAAGCATAGCTGGAGTTGTTGAACTGCAAGTACGAGCTGTGTTACTAGGGCACCCACATGCACAAGTTTTGCATGGAATGATAGACTCATTATAGTATGCTGAAAATGAGACGCAGCATTTGGGGCTCTCTCCCTTGGGATGTGTTATATTGCAGACGACCTGCCAACTGGCAATTGCAGTTGAATTTACTGGTAAGCCACTTCGATCTGGAAATTGGCTAGGACTCACCCGCACTGGCTGGCCACATTGATAATCAGGGTTGAGTGTACCCTTGATCTTCCAATTCACTGGTGGAATAAGCCGCGATCGATTGAGATCTGGTGGCATTTTATACACTTGAACCTGGAATGCAGAAATTGACTTGCTTGGGTCCATCTCTCGTGGCAAGATCGTACCATTTCGGCAACAATATGGGGTCAAACCAAGGGTTGAGTCGTTGTACTTGGTTGGAGGCAGGTCAATTATGGTTGGAGTTCTTTCACAATTTAATACAGTGGAGAAGTCTAAATCCTTGTAATATAAACCTTGCTCACCGAATAGGCATTCAGAAGAATCGACAACAGATGGATATGCCCCTTTCATCGCATTGATGAATTCGCCGCTTGTCCATTCCCAGCTCAATTTCCAGTTATCAAGACGGCCAAGAGAGTTTTGGTTTGAGAGTGTGACCTGTGCCCAGTAGTTCGACTCATATGTTTGGATCACATCATACATAATAGTAAGGTCACCACTCTGGCGAGGCAGGAACTCCTCATCTAAAGTCATGTTTGATTTAGCACTCGGGTCTTGTGTGCAACAAACTTCAGTAACATTCCCTGAGAAACCAACATTCATGCTCATGAACACATCCAATTCAAGCACAAACCCAATGCATCATAAAAACTTTATGTTGTCTTTTGTTTATAAAAAAACCAACATCAAATCAAATAAATTCTTGAGTGTGGAGAACTTTCTTTCACTCTCCATGTCATTTTACCGTAACTATGCCTCGGAAAGACTTTTCTTCTCAATGAGGCAACTAAAAATTCATCAGACAGGTCAACAAACTGAGGCAAATTTACAAAAAATATGGTCGTCTCACACAAGTTGATATGGTCCACTTCATAATAGCACGCTATGTTGACAAAATCTTGATCCAATTTCTTAACCAAAGGAATTCAACTCATACCAAGAATTATTTTGCATATTACTGATATTTTCTATCATCTTTTTGGGCAAACCGATAATTTTGTAGAGAAAGAAAATAAAACTGCCACAACTTTAACCCTTTACATTTTCTTTTTCCTAAATTCCAAAGAGATCAAAGAACTCGATCATGGTGGTTTTAACGGAGTTAGCCCAAAAGATGCCGAGAACTCAAATCTACCGGAAAAAACACTACTAAAACTCAATAGAACGCAACGAATATGAAGAGCACCTACTACCCATATACCACAGTATACACGAACAAGAATCCAAGGAAACCGAAAAAAATGAGCCACCAAATCCCTGTTTCAAAAATAACCAAGTGAAATCAAGATAGAAAAAAAAAAGTTACCTTCTGCAGATGAGCTAGGACAAAGCCAACCATCATTGGCAAGCGAAATGTTAGAGGGCAACGGAATCTCAGGTGGAGCAACACCGAACTGCGTCCCCACCAGGTGGACCTGGACCTCAATCTGGGTCAAGTCCCCCGCGGTCTCCACCGCCGTTTTGAGGTCCGTCATGGGGTACCCGGCGAAAACGGTTCCGTTCTCGACACTACCGGGGATTCCGGCGCCGTCGGACAGAACGGCGTTGGAGGCAGAGACCAAGTACTCGCCGTGCTTGAACCCCACGAAGACCTTCCAAGACTTGAGCTCCACGAGCCCGTTGTTGAGCACGGTCAAATCGGACTCGAAACGGTAGGGCTGTTGGCTCAGATCCGACGTAAGATTCGGCATGAGCTTCTTTCCGCTGATGTAAGTGTAGGACAAGTATACGCCGTTGCACGAATCAGGTCCTGTCGAAGGAGACTGAGCGGCCAAGAATGGTAAAACGGCGAATAGAACCAAAACGGTGACGAAGTGACGGAAACGATCGGACATTGCGCTGGGGGTGGGGGTGTCGTATTTGGTTCTGGAGTTTGAACTTGTCTGAACAAGTAGAGAGAGAGAGAGAGAGAGAGGCAGCGAAAGAGAAGATTTTTGAAGTGCTTTTTAAGGAAAAGAGAGAGAAAGCGGAGACGCGTTAAGGGTGTGTAAACACACTAACACAGCTTATTAAGAGCTGGTGTTTTGAACATGTGTCTCCCTATCTACGTATCTTCCTGTTTTCTTCCCCTCCTTTCTTTTTAATATTTTCATACTTATTTATTTAGTTAATTGTATGTTATATTTTTATTTTACTCTCTTATCATTTATTTATCATTATAGAAAGTCGGATATAGACGTAAATAAGGGACGTAAATCAGTCCAGTCTGGTCCAATTCGGTTTGGAGGTGATAAATTGAAATTTTCATCATTTTCCCGAACTAAACCGAACATCCCTAGGGACTAGATCGGCAACTATCGGTCCTGGCCGGTCTGGTCAGTCTGTTCGGTCTAGTCTAATTATTTTTTTCTTTTTTTTTTAAATAAATTAATAATAAAATATTTAAAATACTAAATTAAAATTAAATAAATTATTAATGTGAATTATGTAACTAACTCAATAAAAAAATATTTTATATGGTTTATTTTATATGATCAATGATAATAAATTAGATGAAAATTACATTCTTAACTTATATAATTAGTTAATTGATATTATACATTGGTTAATTGATAGAATATTAATTTGTTAATAACATATTTAAAATTTTATATTTTTAATGATGAAAGGTTAGATGAAAATTACATAATTAATTATACAATTATTATATAAATAATATATAAAATATATATTTTAAATTCGGTCGGTTTTCCCACCCCAGTCCTGGACCAAAAAGTTTCGGTCCTTTATTTTAGGGACTGGTCTTGGTCTCGGGTCAGTCTGGTCCAGAACATACCAACCGGTCCAGTCGGTTTTTTCAGTCCAAACCGACCAACTTTCACCCCTAGATGTAAATTTCTGGTTTTTTTTTTCCTTCCTTTTATTACTTTCTTATATAAATTGTCTATTCATCATCTCAAATCTCATAAAAAACTTAATCATCTACTGTCACATCATAAGATAATGAGAGGATGATAAGAAAATAAGTAATGAATAATTTTTCCTAAACTGTTGGGTGGGTGCAAAATTTGGCATTAATATTAACATTAGCTCTTACTTTTTGAAATATAGAATGATGAGTTTAATAAATAATGGAAATACCATATTAATTACATAACTATACAACATATTACATATTTACCATCGAGTTTTATTTGTTTGTTGGTCATGTGGAATGGTTCAATTTTCAAAAGAGTTTGGTTTGATTTGGTTAAACTATTGGAGTCGTGCAAAATATATTAAGGAAAAAGGTTGTGTTTCACGAAACATAGTCAAATGCGAAACGGTGTTTTGAAGAACAATTCCATCGTTTCGTATCCTTTAATTTGAATTTGTAAAAGGGAGCAAATTGGCATCGGAAGGTGCTTTTGGGGGATACAGTCAAATTCAACGAAATGGAATGATGTGGATCGGGCTTATTTGGACATCTATCGAAAAACTGCCACGTGGGCTGTCCTGACTTTTTCAATTTCTTTTATTTGGATTTTTTTTTTTTTTGTTATTGGTTTGATTATAATAAATTGAAATGAAGTTGAAAATTGAATAAAATATTATTAAAATATTAATTTTATTTTATATAAAAATTAAAAAAAATCTTAATAATTAGATTAGATGAGATGAGATGATCTATCAAACTAACCAATCCTTAATCTATTAATTAATTAGAAATTTAATTTATTTTGTACTTTTTTAGAGAAGTGCTATTAACCTACTGCATTAAGTCACATTAATTTATAGGTTTAATTTTTTATAATTAAAGTATTTTTTTTTAACGTGTATTATTTCAAATCCATTGACTTTTTCCGCCGACTAGGGATGGAAAAACCTCGGGGACAAACACGCAATTTCAGATGAATGTTGACGTGGGAACAAAAAGACTAACAAAAAATAAAAAAAAGGAAAAATAGGGAAGGGTGATTCTACTCCCACCAGGAGCTTCCGTTAGTTATTTTATTTGCATTTTTTTTTTACTGTTTTTTAGATGTATTTTTTAACACTTATAAATTTTTAGAAAAATTCATAATATTAGTAAAAAAATACTTATTTAATCATTAAGTAAAAAGAAATTAAAAACAAAAACAAAAAACCAGCGAGAACTAGTAGAGTTTTCCAATAGAGAAACAATGCGGTGAAGGCGATTTCCCCATCAATCGGGGTACGCATGCATTTAGACTATTTCGTTTTATATTATACGAGCCGTCGGCGTGTCGCTCCACCGTGTGTCGAAAACGACTACATAATTTGTGTAACAACTTATAATCTCATGCTAATATAATATATTAAAGATATGCATTTTTTTTTTTATCTCTAACATTTTGTATCTTTCTATGGTACATATGCATCATCGGACCGTCTAGTTTGGGTGTCAGAATATTTTTTATTATTATTTATTACTCTTCAATATTTTATTATTATTATTTTATTAATTTTTATTATTATTCACATAATACCTCAAAATACGTTATCATCCAGACCCAATCTAATTACACAACTTTCATAAGCCCGGCTCAAGTGCAAGCCACTTAGGCCATTACATCACAAAGCTCCTAAAACTAAAAGTGAGATTTTTTTAATTTTTAAAAAGAAATATTTTTCAATGTATTCAAAACCTCATGATACTAAATTTAATATTTAACAAAATGAATAATTTATATTTTCAAATAACTTTTTCTAAAATTATTTTAAATTGAGGCACAAAATTTACAATAAAGCATCATTTTAAATTGTTGTATTTAATACAAATTCAAAAATTTTAATTTAAAAATTTTAAATAAAATCTCATTTTATTAAAATTTTGAAAAACATTCAATATAATAATTTACATTTTATTGTATTATAATTAAAAATTATTCATTTAAATTTAGCCTTAGCCACCCTTGCTTTCATGTTCAGCTCACTACTCATCCTTTTTTTCTTTTTTCTTTTTTAAAGGAAAACAACATATTATTGATAAAAGTCATTACATATTGTTTTTATCAAGCCAAATATGGCGAGAAATAACTCTTTCTTTGTGTTTTGAACATTTTTTTAAATATTATTTCGTAAACAATAGCCAAACTAGTAAATATATCGGTATATAAATTGGTCTCCATTCTATCCTTTCCTCATTTTGTAGTTTATTTTTCTTTCTTTAAGGTCAAAAAATTTAGATCTACAATTTTCCGGCAACTCTCGAGAGACACACATAGTACAAGAATACTCCTAGGCCACAAATTGTTTGGAAGATAGTGGCAATTTTGCAGAAATCACTGCGTGTAGTCCTCACCCATCACCCCTTTCGGCAGCTCTTCTCGCCACACGAGTCGGATAACTAGAATCGCCACCACCAGATATTTCAGATCTGACTTTTGTGGCTGAAAAGAGACAAATTTGTTGCCTTCACGCGTCGGCAAAGTCTACCAGAGTTGTTCCAAATTGTAATACATCATTTTTCGTTTTTGTTTTCCTTATTATAAAGTAAAAATAAAAAAGGAATTTTTCTCTTAGACGGTTTGTTTGTAGAGATTGAGTCCTTTATTTCTATGAAGGTTGAGGTTAAGTCTATGTTTAGGCAGATGTTGTCTCTTGGATGTTTGTTTGTAGAGAGTATTAGTAGCAGTGAAGTCCAGACCAGTCTAATAGTATACTGGTGAATCTCCAAATGGTTGATATGGAAATATCCTCGCATGTATCCGGTCATAAATGTAAGTTTCTCTTGATGAATAAATGAATGATGACATTTTCCATAAAAAAAAAAAAAGAAGAAGACAAATCTTAATAATCTAATTTTATAATTAGTCGTGTAATAAAAAGGAACCGCCCATAGTGGAAACCCTCCCCTTCTCAAGGCATATAAATGCTTGAGATAATATATGAGTTATGCCAATAAAAGACTAGCTCCTGTTTGGCTACAAGTAAAGTTTTATTTCATCTCATCTCATCTCATTTCATTATTATAATTTTTTTAAATTTTCACACAAAATATAATAAATAATTCAACTTTTTCAAATTTTAAAATAATAATAATAATAATAAATAATATTCTAATAATATTTTATTTAACTTCCAACTTTTATCTTAACTCATTATTCAAATAGTACCTAAAAGTAGCATAATGGCCTTTTATGACTAGACTTAAATGTTCAACCGTAAGTTATAAGGATGTGGCTATGTAAATACCCCCTCCACTGTTTGGATGAGGCACTTCAAGCATAAATCGAAAATCTCTCTCTCAAGTTTTTTTTTTAGTTTTGACATTTAGGCTATAGAATATTATGTTGCTCTAGTCTTATCATATAGCACATTCTACTATGGACGAGGATGATTTCGGATAAACAACAATAATGAAAAGGTTGTGACACAACTGCATCAAATCCAAGATTTACCGCTTGAGATAATATCGCTTTTGTTGTATTCTGAATTAGATTTTCTAACAATTCGTAAATCACGACTATATATTAAAATTATATATTTATAAATTTTAAAAGATTTTGTAATTCATCATAATAACTTTTTGTGAGGCTTGTTTTTAAACCACATTTATACAAAGAGTAATGCTATATACTACACTCTCATTCTACTTTTATCCCACTGTATAAGATGTGGTACATTTATCAACATTGGATGATAAATGTGTCATATCTTAAATAGTATGATGAAAGTGGGATAAAAGGGTAGTATATAGAATTTTCCTTATACAAATTGTTGTAATACGATATGCAATAGTAATTCCTTTGGTTTTTTCTTTTATTTTATAAATGTAATATAGTAAATCTATTTAGTTCAATCATATCCCAATAAAAGATTCTAAGATTTTTAAAATTTCGAGGTATATAAATAGAGTTTTGCTACTCATCATCTTCACACATCAATGAAATATTATATAAAATCTAAATGGGTTTGTAACTCTATCATTGCTCTTAATTTTAGGAGGCGTGTTTGGAGCTCTCCTTCATACGGTTGTAAAGCAACATAGATATTTTGGATAATATTTGTTTGTTTTTTTTTTTTGAAATATTGGATAACATTTGTTGTTTGATTTGTTTGGTCTGATCAATGTGACAATAAAAATTCATGGTACAAGAAAAATAATTAGAATTCATAGCTAAAAAAAAACAAAAGCCATATAATTTTTATGAAAATAATAATTTTTCCCTATCATTTTGGTAAAAAAGGAAGACTTTCGTAGAATATAAAAGTGGAAGTTATTGGGACATAGAGGGAATAGAACCTTCTTTTCCACTCATAGCTCCCAGACTCCCTCCCATTCATTCCCTTAAGTTAGAGATCTATGTTTTTTTCCTCTTCTCATATCACATCTTTTGGTAGTGCATGCCATAGACCCCAAATTTGTGGTATGCACTCACAAATGACTGATACAGGAATTTTAGTTTCCAGTTAAAATATATTCTGCCAAGGTACTCAAATGTGCTAACAGCATTGTATCCCCTCATGTTCTTGAATGGACTGCGGCTCCCTTTTTGCCGCCCCATTCAAGATGTTTTGGATTATATTGCTTTGGCTCCTTCGCAACTTCATCCTAAAGCTTGGAGGATCCTTCTGTCATGTTGCATTGTAGGGCGCTTGGTCTTGGGAACCGGCGATGAGGATTAACCCAACTTGACTACCAAGGAGTTTTTTACACCCATGGGATATGGTGCCACAAAGGTAATTTGTGTAGTTCCTGCTCCTGAACCAACTATCAGGTAGCTTGCCTAGAATCCCACTTTTCTTGTGTCAAGGACTAGTTTAAAAGATTATTTTTCATGTCAGATCACGGTTGAGAATTCTTTGCCGGTGAGGCTGATTGCCAGCAGTTTCCCATTCGAGTTGTGTGGGGAGTTGTTCCAGACGACATGGTGTTTCTCTGAATCTTTCCAACTGGGAGCAGGCTCGCTTAAAGAATGTCTATTCTTGGGTCGAACGACATTAGGAATAAGTTTGGACTGATGCCTTTTTTACTAGAGATAATATTGATCGATTCTTAGTGATGTTAGACCAGTTGTGTGTTAGTAGTCACTTTTTGCTAAGGGAGCCATTCGCTTCTTGTGGCCAAAAGAGGCCTTCTGGCGCTCCATCAGAAGGGAAGGAGAAGAAACCTCATACGGAGGACGAGGTAATCCACGAATTGACGAGAGTTTGAGACCGTCTAGGGCCTGAGCAGGAGGCTCCCCTTCCATTTGGTGGCTCTAGCCACTTTCAGTGGGCTCACTCATTATCGAGGGCTGGCGGATCAACTCTGCGTGAATCACCCAACCCGAACAATCTTGATGACATCTTGGAGCAGGCGGAAGTTGATTTGGCTATAGATCTAGGTTTCAAATGCCCTACGCCTAGTCTTCATTTGGCTCCATCACCTTCCTTGATTCTGCATTCTACCCCGCTAGGTGATCAAGGGGTGATTGAGGCTTCTAGCCAAGACGAGGAGGAACTTGAAATAACTTTTTACTCGGCTTTCCTCAAACCTGTTCTGAGGGGTTCTCATGAACCCGTTCCAAGCATGCAATTTGAGGATATTGGCAGAGATGCCCGCACTTTTGGACGATAATGTCGAGGCATGCATGAAAACTTCTAGGGTGCCTTCCTACTCGCCTGTTGACGTTCCCTAGGGAGGTGCTGACGGTGGCACCCACACACCCTGCTTTATTCACTCCATCGTTTCTAATGGTGAAACCCTGACCCTTCCCTTTGACCCTAGGGATTTGTTCCAAGACAATCTCTTGATTGTGGATTATAGTGAGGATAGGGTCTCAATACCTTCTTCACCCTTTAGTACCATTTCGAAGTCTGAGATTCCTTTGTCAGCGGCTATGAAGGAAACTGTGCCACCAAGTCCTCTGGCGGGTGATGTAGAGCCTCTAGGTGAGCAAAGGTCCGACGCTCCTGGGAGCATGAATCTTCTGCCTCGGGCTCATTCTCCTACTCCTTCCTACCAACTTGGGCAGCAGGGAGGCTTGAGGTCAACCTCTCAGGGCGAGAGGCATGATTTCTTTGGATTGCTCAGGCCCTTCGGAACCCATCATTCTGATTTAATATAATCACATGATTTAATATAATCTACATTAATAATGACTAATTTTTTATCATTAAAAAATAATGAGGGAATGTTGGTATTTCTTAATAGATTGTATTTGTTAGTAAGATTTTTTAGATGCTTGTTGCATTCCTTCAAACCTTTTTTTGTTGAGGAAGGATTGCACGAAATCATTTTTCTTCCGTTATGGAAGATATATTCAGTATTTTTCGGCATCCAATATTTCAAAGTGAATAACCGTCTAACAAAGAAATCTTCTAATATTTGCTTTTAACAGCTATGGAGAAAGCCAGCTGTCTGAATCTTTTTTCTCTCTTATTTCATTACCGGTTTATGTGTTTAAGCTCATTTTGCGGCTTTTGTGATTTCTTTTAGGCTGTCTTTATTCTCTTTATTTTATTTTTCCGTTTACGTCTGAGGTTCCCCTTTTCATTCTGGTGTGTTTCTTTCCGTTAGAAATAGAGAGAAATTGATTAAAAAAAAAAATCAAAGTGTGTGCGTAGATATTTTTTAGAGATTTTCCAAATAAAAGATGAGTGCTCTTTGGGTGGTGTTTTGGACTCAACTACTTGTGCAGAGTATGTTTGAGCTATACGACGATAAATTGGGCTATTGTATTCTGGAGGAGTCAATTCAAGAGAAATTATGTTGCACTGGTTAAATTGAAACTTTACATATCGTAAAAGACTTGAATCTTCTTAAAAAGAACGAGATTTTCGTGCCTAAATCCAAACTGATTTCGTTCAAATGTTAATTCCATTATAATTTTTATTACATTATTATGTATTTAACTAACACTTAATTATACTTAACACTTCCTTAACAAGATTACAAAAGTGATTAGACGGAAACCCATTAGTTGTTATTATCTCTTTCAATATCAAGGGGCTTGTCTTCTACATATATAGGGGTCGAGCCTGTCTTCTATTGGATGTTGACCATGCGGTCTATCACTTGCAATATTTACACTAGCTGAATTTTAATGTTGTGTATACATTGGAGTGAAAAATGAAGATTGTGACTGCTTTGGTTCTTGTTTAAAAGAAAAATATATATTTTTTTCAGAGTACATAATATTGTTGCCACCTCGTATACATATATTGAAGTGTTCATGCTCAGTTTATAAATGTGAGACCCGCTTGTTAGAAAAAAGCTCAACAGTCGAGAGGACCTACGCTAGTAATGTGGATCGAGATTATCAATCTAATTTAAAATGAAAGAAAAGTCATGATGTACGTTAATGGTCAAGTCATTAAATATGAAATGTCGTGCATTGATTAATTAAGTAGGCAATAGATGTGAAGAAGATATCCAATGACTTGAAAAATCAGCACCAGTAGTACTGAAGCATGTTTTCTATGACCTATCGATATTTAGGAAATCTCTTGGAAACCGTTTGGATTTATAAGGGTGTGAAAACAAATTAAATTCGTACATACATGGTTAGATTTTAGGAGTGGAATATGATCTAATTTTATTCAAACACGACTTGAGTTTACTTGTTGTACATTATTCATAACCTTATAAAATCATCACTCAAGATTTTGAAATAAAAAAATATATATAAAAGAAAAAAAATGAAAAAAAAGAGCTTTTACTTTATAAAATTTCTTATGCATAAAAAATTATTTTTGTGAAGGCTACATGTCTTATCAATTTTCGAAATCCTTCTCAGCCACTGCCGCGGATGAATGATAATTTTTAAGATGCCCATATAATTTCATTTTGCTATGTTAATTATATTTCGTTTTATAATTTTGTACCAGTTTACACATCAACATTATTACCTAGCCTGCCTCTAGTATTTTACGTGAGCACATAATATATATATATATATATATATATATATATATATATAATGCAATGTGTTGATGATTAGCAATTATGAAATAACATAAAAAAATCATAAAAGTTATTTTATATGACATAAAAAATTAAAATATATATATAAATTGGTCAAGTCTGATTTGGTCTTGTGTTTTACTTATCATCTATACATTACATTTGATAAAAGAATAATATATATATATATATATATATATATATATATATATATATATATATATGACATGTGATGTATAAAAATAATAAATAAAATTTTTCATATAAATGTACTAAAAGCCCAACCCAGATGTAGCGCAGGAATCATCGCCTTTTGTTACGGCCACGTCTTTGTGGGACGTGGAAGATAAAAATGTCTATTCCACAAAATTTGAATCGACAACGACCACGACCACGACGTACATATTTATCTTTGTCTATAGTGAAAAACATATTTGGGTACGTTAGTGGGCTCCCTCCCATATCAGACAAATCTCATATGCATTTGCTTACCCAACCTAATACTTCCTTAATAATCATATGATTTCTTTAAAACAAATATGCCACTTTATTCATTCACCAGCGGGAGTTATAGTTTTTGTTGTATATACAAACCTTCTTGCTTCTGCTTCAAATATTCCAAATTAAATGAAGTGCTCAGCCTCAATTTCAATGAACTTTTTTTTTTTTCCTTTTTTTTAATGAGTAGTTTAAAACTTCAGATTTTAACTCAGTTCTTAATAATAAAAAATACATTTATTATTTTCTAAAAATCATTATATTTTAAAAAATGCCACGTGACACTATGATTAGTCTGCATGATTTTTGTTAACGGTAATGGACGGAAAAATAGATGGAGATTCCAATCTATTACTATATATAAAAGCCAAGTTCGGGTTTTCCAATGTGTAATTCATCCCATGACCTTCGGATTTAGAACACGCACTTTCGGTTTTAAACCATTTCACCAATCATCGTGATGGCTTCGTCCGAAACGGCTTTTAAATTTTTTGCACTTTTGAACTCTTCTCCCTTTATATAATCCTTAAAATCTCTCGGAAACCTATGCATATTCATCGCAAGACAACACACAAAGCACAGGCATCGACGCCACCAACGAAGTCTCCTTCTCTGTCCATTTCTCTAGCGACTTGACCAACCATTTCTCCGCCGTTTCATCTCCGACTTCAAAGTCTCCCATGATCTGTGGTGAAGAGGTCCAGCGATCTGTGCAACGATTTCAGGACGTCAATAGTGGAAATGATCGTTGAGAAGCAGATGTTTGCGGCCAAAGATTTGGAGCAACTCTTGCAATATTTCCTGTCTCTGAATTCGTAGCATCGTCATAAGATCATTGTGGAGGCGTTCACCGAGATATGTGAGACTCTGTTTTGTAATTGGTCTTGAAGAAAACTGTCTTTGTTTTCTGCGTTGTTTGCATTGCGCGTTTGTATACAAAAATTTGTATATAAACTCAACGATCAAAAGGCTTCAGAATTCACAAAGAGAATTGAAACCAGTCCGTCAACTCTAATGACAAAACCAGACCCTGGGAAAATTCCATCTCCGATTCCACCCGCTCTTCCCCTCCAAAAAATGGTTGTATGGCAATGAGCCATGGAGATTCACCCGTTTGAAGTTGTACCCGCCAACCCTAACCGCAACGTGGTGGGCCAGATTCCCTCCGGCACTCTCTCTGGCAAGGAAACAACGCCCAAGATCAGCGTTGGCAGGTAGATCACGGCTGTCCATTTCGTCGATGAATCTCAACGCGTAGAACCATGTCTTCGTATTTCGCAAGGAAACCTCTGCTGTGGAAGAGTGCCGAAGTGTGTGGAAGGTGCTTGCCATTCAATCAAAGTCTCAAGTTTCTAAGACAGACGACGTCGTTCTCATTCAATCAAATCAGTACAAAGTACAAGGTGCTTAACACAATACATTTTTCACACAGTCATGGACATCGGTTAGGGCTTCCTCTATTTGCTTCTTATTTTTAATAATTTTTCTTTCAGATCGATTTTGGGTTCTTCTGATTTTATTCAGAGTTTCATTTTCAGAAATTAGATCTTTAAATTTTCAGTTTTGTAGAAATTTTTTTTTTTTGGATTTCCTTCCAACTTTATCTGTATCATACTAATATAATCTATTTTACATTATTTAATATATATATTTTACATTTTTAATATTATAAATTGATTATGAAATATTTATTGGTAAAGTGAATTCTTTTATATATTTATTTTATATTTTATATATATTTGATGTACATTTTTTAATAATTGAGAAAGTGATTATGTATAAAAAATTACTTAAAATTATAAAATTCAGTATAAATAATGATCCGCGCGTTGCGCAGGTCATAAGCTCGTTTCTAATAAACGCATAGCATATAGGGTTATTACTAAAAAAATGCACAGAACGCTGGATCAAAATAGGCTCAAGCACAAGGTGTTCTATCAAGATTTCTTGAATTTTAATAATTTCTATAATTTTGGGCATAGACTTTATAATCACAATTGGATGTGCGTGTGAATGCATGCTATCATATATATGGGCCCGTTTAGATACTCGGAGCATTTCATAATTTTGTAAATAGTAGTAAAATAGTTTGTGAATAGTAATGAAATATTTTTAATTAAGATTTTTTTAGATTTTAAAAAATGCGAGAAAAAATTGAACAAAAATACTAAAAAATTAAAAAATTGTTTGAAAATAATTTTTTAATATTATTTTTATTTTGAAGTTTGAAAATATTCTATTGATTTTTATGTTTTTGTTTTGAAATTTGTAAAATTTATAATGATTAGCTAATAATTAGATAAAAAATTAAAAATTATACATTTATCAATGAATATAAATTGGTTTAAGTTTTTACTAGAATTAGGGCGGTTAGATAAGATATGCATATTTTTTTGCATTCAATTAAAGAGACATGTATCCTGCATCCAATGAATTTAGATTTAAAATAAATTGAATTAAAATCAAACTCCATTTTGAGATATTACCTGGCAATGTACACATCACCACGGTCCTTGTAGATCATTCTTAGGTATGTATACCATGAAAAGTAATGTTACTCATCATCCATTTTATTATTATCATGTTGTTATCTTATAATGTGATATTAAATAATTAAATAATATTTATTATGTTTTATTTGTAGACCTATCGCTTAATATCACATCAAAAAATATTAAGAACATGATGATAAAAATGAACTCTACTGAGCAACTTCAACATGTTAGATAAATTAGATTGTCCCATTGGGGCCATGCCTGTTATTGGGCTTGTCCACAACTAGTTAGAATGTTGGGATTTCTCTATAATTCATGGAGCCCAGTCAAATTGCCTATTAAACCTTGTGTATAAATGTAGGCCCACTTAATTCTCAGTTGTTGAGGCCCGAGGGATAGAAATTCTGATTGCGGCCCCTTCTCTGGATCAGACAACCCATACCAATCGGCTCAGAATAATGAAATATAATTATTTTAGGATCTATTTTATAGCAGTCAATGTAACGGTGTTTTTTTTATTAAAAAAAAAATATAAATAATTTTTTAATTTCTAAATTTCTCATTTGATTTTAAGTTGAAATCTCCTATAAATACCGTCTTCCTTTTTCTCTGCTATTATAAAAATAATTTGTAAAAAAAAATTGTAGATATAATACCATTACTCCGACCTGCGGGCTAAACTATTTCAAGAGAACCTTTTTTTATTTTTTTTATAAAAAATTCAGATTATATATATATATATATATTATACATTTAGGAAAATGATAGACATACAACTATTTCTACAATAATTTATATAATTATATTTTAAATGAGAGATATTTTTAAAATATCTACAAAAATAAAATTATTTTACATAAATATAATCTATATTTTAATGTAAAACGGTGGTATAATTTATCCATATGTCGTTATAGAGCGAGAATGGAAATGGAATTTCCTCTTTCGCCTGACTTTCTTGATCTGCAGGAATAATGCTCACAAGAAATAGACTACGTGCGTCATGGTCCTACTTTTAGAAAGAGAGAATATCATCACCACGTGAATGCAAGATCAAATTTAGGAATACAGCTCACGATGCATGGACCATTATTCTAAATATTCTTAAGATTAAAGTCAATATTGTATACAATATACATGACTTGGGTTATTAATTATAAGAAAGCTGGCCGGTATCGATGCATGGGACCCCATGCAGCCCCAGCCCCATGTATCCAATTCCACTTGCCATGCAAAGACAGAGCCAGAGATATACCGATCGAGTTTCCAGTGAGAGACTTCAATTTCTTTTAAGAAAATAATTTTATAATCGGTCTAATGATCCCATGCATGAACTGCCTTTAATTTGAAAGGATGGCTCAATTCAAACTTGTGGCTCTCACAAGACAAGAAAGTAACCCCCAAGATTTCTTCAAATTCAAAGCATGCACATATATATATATATATATATAACATACATGCATGGCACATATGGGATCGATGATGAAAATACTCTGATCACTGTACTGAGTTAATCCTCTTCGTACAGGTTCATGATCAGAAGGCCAGGAAAGCAGGCCTGTTAATTCATAGATCAGGGTCCCAAGATTTGTCTTGACGTTAGTGCATGTCACCATATATACATGATAGATAGAAAATATAAAACATAAATAATTGAAAAGCAGATGGAGGAGAGAGAGAGAAAGATAAGACTTTGAAGTTTGAATACTACATCTTTACTATTCTCAATTATTTTGGATACAAAATATTGATTCATATTTGAGGAAATCTTATAGCCGGCCCATCTACTCCTCTTAAAAATACCCTCTAATCAAAACTCGCCACGTCGTCCACCCATGAGAGAGAGCTTGAGGCACACAACACAGAAACTCATTTTAATCACATACCCTCTCCTTGTTCAGTGTTCTGATTAAAGTTTTAAATTTCGTTTCGTAATTACTGGTACGGCAGAAATACGCCGTACTGGCCGGGTAGCCGGTACAGACAAGTATGGTGTTTTGTACCGGCTAAAATTTTAGCCGTATCGGCCTGTTTCGACTGGTATATCGACCTATACCGGCTGATATATCGGATTTCAGCCTATACATCGAATTTCAGCCTATATACATTTTTCAGCCTTTACATTTTTTTATTCATTTCTTCAAACTGCAGACTCATTTTTGGATCCCTTCAATTTAGACTAGACTATTTATAATTTATATACATATATATATATAATTTATTCATATATATACTATTATTTTAGAATATAATTTATATATATAATTTATTCATATATCGACTATTCCGAAACGGTATCCGAAATGGTACCGGTACCGAAATATCTCGTTTCAATATCTTGACCGAAATGGTCACCGAAACAGTATTCAAAACATTGGTTCTGATTCAAAACCCAT
Source organism: Cyclocarya paliurus (assembly GCA_029856935.1). NCBI lineage: Eukaryota > Viridiplantae > Streptophyta > Magnoliopsida > Fagales > Juglandaceae > Cyclocarya > Cyclocarya paliurus. The sequence goes on from JARVXP010000437.1 coordinate 644,957, forward strand.
CCCTCGGCACCCTCTCTCCCTTGCAAAACCATTGTGACCCACGGAGCCAGCCATCACACCAAAACAAATCGCACCCTCAGCACCCTTTCTCCCTTGCTTACCGACGTGATTGTCGTGACCCACAGACCAAAGCCAGCCACCCTTTCTCCGTTACCCTCTCTCCTTGCCGTCGCCGTCATGGCCCTCTCTTCTAATATCCATTCTAAAAGCCAATGTCGACACTCAACGCATGTAATTTTCTATGAATCTAGCTTTGTTGGCCATTTCCTAGACCTAGATTGGTATCCAAGTAGATATAAAAGTTTCATCTAACAATTTATATGCCCACCCCAAAATGATTGTCTTCAAAACCTACTACTAATATATTTGCAAGATCCAGTACGTGGTTAGGTGTTAGAAATTTTACCTATGGTTATCACAACTTATCAGAATCATTGGGCTTACTTGAGGCCTTTCAAGTTATGAATTCTCATCACATATGTGAATCTGGTTTTTGGGACATTGGATATTGTCGTGCGTTGTGCAACGATCAGGAGGGGGTGCGACAGAAATTGTTCTTCTCTAAGATGGAGTTTTGTTCTTCAGGAAGGGGTCCCAAGCCATATTGTGTTTTTGTGTTTTCAGATGATGACATTTTCAATTTACTAAGGTTTGATGCAGCTCATAAAATTAGTGTATGGAGTGCTTAGGTGTCAAGCTTTTATTGGAGGGTGTTAAACCCTTGAGAATGGTCCATCTGTTTCAAAGAGGGGCTGTTCCTATTTCTAGAGAAATTACGTGATGTGATAAGATAAATATCTTTAAAAATCAAATATTTTGATTCAATAATTATGAAAGTCAAATCAAATTAAGATAATACTAAATCAAATTATTCATTTGATATTATCTCCAACATCTTCTCTCAAATTCAAGATGAAGAACTTTGAAATCTTAATTTTTGAAATTTGAGTGTAGACTTCAATTTAATTGACTGATCACCAATGAGATGATAAAAGTAATATTGGTGATGAAGTGTCTGACAACTAAAACATCAAATTTGAAGCTATTGCCAATAATGGACTATATATAGCCTTGGTTAATTATTGGTCCATAATAAAAAAATAGACGTGAGGGTTCAAATAATTTTTACTATAGACCAAAACCCCAATAACTAATAATGATACTTCAAATCATGCATAGATTTGAGATGAGACATAGTTGAATGACGATGAAAATTTTGTGAGGTAAAACTAGTAATTTTAAAAAATAAATCCGTTAGCTAAGGACTTTAATATCATAATAGAAAATATAAAACATATATAATTAAAAAAAGATGAGAAGATATAAATAAATATATATATATATATATATATATATAAATATATATATATATATATGAATATGATCCTATATATGGAAGCAATGTCATTCGTGTCTACAAGCTAATTAGTATGCAGAGGAGTCCAAACTCCAAAGCCATTTTGTCAATTTTAGTTAAGCTGGTGCTACATGACAACAGTTGGTGATCCTGAGTTACCTACCTAGTCATGACCAAACATTAACAGAATTCATCCACCACAACCACCTCCTTTATAATATAATTATATCCAACTAATTTCTCCGCAATTCAATAGGCGGTATGATCAGATGATTCATATTGCTTCAACTCAATGACTCCTCCTTTGTCACTTTGGTTTTGGTTATAGCTAGCTAGCTATATAGCTAGACAGGGTTTAAGAGTTCGGTAATTTGTTGTTAAATATGTTAGTGAAGTACTCCTCGCTATCGTGCTAACAAAAATTAAGTCCCGGTAATTAATTACTTCGAGAATGTTGATTAAAATTGTAAGCTTTTGGTTTTCATCCAATGTAAGACTTAATTTATTAGTCCCATCCTACTAGATCCACTACAAGAAAAATAAAAATTTATAACGAGTTATTTATGACGAAAATGACTATTTATAAAGAAAAAAAATCTCATTTTAACAAAAAATAATTACTTTTATAAAAAAATAACTAACAACAAATAAGTAGTTTTCTTATAATGATAAATAAGTTGCATGTTCTCATCCGATGCCCAGCTAGCCACAAGAAAAATAGACTTTTGCGACTAATTTATTGCAACTAACAGACTGAATTGGTTGCAAACAGTCTGTATTTTAGTTGCAAATAGTCTGTTAGTTGCAATAAATTGATCGCAAAAGTCTGTTTTTCTTGTAGTGGCGCTTCTATCCAGGGCAGGCAAACTAATACAACTTGTGCAGAAATTAATGTCTTATGAATTTAGTATTATTTAGGTTTAGGTTAAACAAGGTCAACTCAATAAAAAGACACAATTAATAAATGAGCTAATAATAGTTTAATCCGTAAAATCCACTATTGACTCGTATAATCTTAAAATTTATAAAAACCAATTTATTTCTATATATAATTAGATATGCACGCGCAGAGAAGTTAAGTTATATATATATATATATATATATATATATATATATATGTTTAGTACAATTGATATAACTTGTACTTCTAATTTATCAAATTTATTAATTATAATGATAAATCGGATATTTGGATAAATTCAGCTCATTTATTTAAACCACATACTCTTTATCCACTCAAATTTAAAATGGTCCAAATGGGTTGAAATAGACCATATTTTAGTTAATCTAATATGATCAATAGTGGATAACATCAAACAACTCGTTCATTTAATAGGTCGTGTCAAAGCTGAGAGTTTTTACTTATTTGATTAAAAGATCGAGTTGCGCGAAAATTATATAAACATATATTTATGATTTGACACGATAGAAATCTAACCCATAAACCCGCGTTACCACCCTTATTTAATGAATATCTGTGGCCATATTCCTGTACGTATTACACTTTAGGCATCTCCAAGAAAGGCAATCATGCTGCTGGGAAAGAAATTGGAAAAGGTTCATGAGGTGTAGAAGCTCCCTTAAGCAACAAGATCAAGAGAAAAAGGAAGGAGAGTAAAGTTGAAGGTTCTTTAAGTTTTTTAGTTGGAGCTTTTGAAAAAACGATTTCCCCACTCTGAACTTCATACCAATCAGTTACCTTAACTTGGTCTTGGAGATGTCGGATCGGTGGAATTTTAAATGTATTCATAAAGAAATTAATTCCGAAACTAACAATACTATTATATCTTGAAAATTGATGACTATAAACAGACATTTAAAAGAGTACTCATTTATGACGAATGATGTCACGATGATAACCCAAATTATATATATAGTTACAAACATTATTAATTGTGGTAGCTAGCGAATACCACAGATCGAAACAGCCTGGAAAGAAATTAGACCATGCTGTGGACGGCGCTAGCTAATTCCATATTATCATATTTCATAGATCGGGCAGTCTTTTGTCACCGAAATTATGTCTATAGCCAGCTTATATATATAAACCCTTCCCTTGGCATTTACAAGCTAGCTAGTAAAACCATGCATCCATCGTCCAAATAATTCTTGGATCGATCTTGTGTACTACTTGTTCCCTAACACCGTAAACCCCTATCTATATATGGAGTTTTCAAACTTACCGCTCATGTATTTTAATTTTAATTTTAATTTTATATTTAATAATTAAAAAGTGATTATTAATAAAATTATATATATTTTATTTTTTAAATGATTAAAAATGTTAAAAAAATACTTAAAAAAGAAAATATAAAAATTTATAACTAGCTGGACAGCCTGCTAGTATGATCTTCTATATATATATATATATATGCCCGCCCAATTTCATGCCACCATTAACGTACACCCAATAATAGAGCTAGCTTTTTAAACATATATTAACACTTCACTTCACGTTTCTATATATATATATGAAGTTTATAATGAAAGAAAATAAATAAATATATATATATATATATATATATATATATATTTGAGATTAACACATGATTTTTTTTAATAACCAATTAACAAATGATTTGGAGGACGCTCAAGAGGTTATTCTGGCCTTTGTAATATAATGTGAGAGGGAACACTCCAACAGGAGGAAAATACGTCCTACGTAGAATTCATGATGTGTCGCATTTTATCAGTTAATTATTTTGGATTTCTTTTTAATATAAATGTATTAAGAGACCCATTTCACATCTAAATGAATGTTTAGGGTGTATTTAGTTATTGAAATTAATTTAAGTCATTTTAATTCATTTTAAATTAATTATTAATGAGATTTATTATTTTTTTTATTTTTTATAAAAAAAATTTAATACATCTCAACTTATCTCATATATTTAAATATATATCTTAATCTATTTATGTTTAAACACATCTTAATAAGATTTATAAAATATTATTATTTGTGTCATGAAATTTCCTAACAGTTGGACACTAGTCTATTTACTTCATCAAGAAGGGGACTAGTACCTCACCCAACAAGGCTGAGGACGACACGGTGCACCACTGCAGCTTGCGTCTTCTTCACGACTACGCTCCCCCAGACCACGTCACCACAAGAACCAGCCAATTTAATGCTCCCACGTGTGAACATCTCAACTACATGTCAAGCCTAACGACTCCGTATTAATGTCATTATTTTCCTCTTTTTTCTTTTGACCTCTTTTAACGGTCATTATTAGCTTAATTAGCAAGTAATTACATATTGATATCCTTTCCTTTTGATGAACTGACAGATCCCAAGTTTAATCCTTAATCATTTCGTACTTGTAATTTCAGTATGATTAAGGTTGTATTCAGGTAATGAAGTATTTTTAAATATTCTATAAATAATAGTGAAAATATAATGAAAAAATAATAAAAAAATAAAAAAATATATTAAATAATAATAAATAATAAAATATAAAAATAAGATAATAAATAAAAATTCTCAGTACCTCTTCTAGACCTAAATCCCCATACTAGCCTCTCAAATTTAAACAGTTGGTCACAGTTAGGTTATGCTTGATAGATGAGATAAGATGAAAATTTTTAAAAATTTTATGAATAATATTAAGATGAAAGTTTAAAATATTATTTTTTAATATTATTATTATTTTAGAATTTAAAAAAATTAAATTAAAATTTAAAAAAATTAAATTATTTATTATATTTTATATAAAAATTTAAAAAAATATAATGATGAGATGAGATTTCTCATCAATATCTCAAACATAACCTTAACCTTCCATTAGGCGTACAAGAGTCTTCAAATATGGCTGCAAAAGTAAAACGTGTCGGTGTCAACTTTTACGACTTGTATATCACAGCTTTGGCTCCTCTTTTTGAGGTTTTTTCTTTTTTTAACCCCTCATAAAAAGGGTATGGGAACACTTTTAACACTCGCTTGGCCACTACTCCAACCCTCTCTGTCTCTCTCTCTCTCTCTCGCTCACAGCTAAATGCACTCACCCTTTTGCCCATTTTTAAGTCTCCTTCAATCTTCTGAAAATCTCATCCACAACTTCATCCACCTCTTCTTCTTCTGCTTGGTATCTTTACTTACATTTTTCAGGATCTATCGAAAACGTTCCATCTCTTTCAAACAATGGAAAGAAGAAGCCATGTATTAACAAGAGTGTATCCGATGTCCCTCCAGCTGATCCTGATGATCATGTCTATGCAGGCAATGGCAAGCCCAACAGCAGCCACCTCGTCCAAGTACCAGATCGAATGCACAATGTGCTCAGCATGTGAGAATCCTTGCAACCAAGTTCCCTCACCCCCACCACCCTCCCCGCCTCCACCATCCCCCACCACTTCCAACTGCCCACCTCCGCCATCCGCACCGAGCTCTGGCGGCTCCTACAACTACTACTCTCCACCCCCACCATCTAAGCCCACCAACACTTACTACTCCCCACCGCCACCCGTCATTGGTGGCACTTACTATCCTCCGCCAAATAATTATAACAAGAACTACCCCGCGCCGCCGCCACCTAATCCAATTGTTCCCTACTTTCCATTCTACTACTACAGCCCTCCTCCTCCATCTATTGGCAAGTCTATCAAGTTGACGGGTTCTTTAGTTTATACGATCATTACTGTTGGGGTTTCTTTTTTCATTTCCTTGTTTTGATGGTAAAGAAAAGAGGGTGGAATAATGATGCAGGTTGGCAGATCTAGGAACTTTGCAGGTGAGAGAAAGAAAGGGTCTTGATCTTCAAACTTCAAAGAAGAAAAGCAATTTGGTGTTGGGACTTGGGTTGTTGCAGTATTTACGAAAGTTCCATTCTTTTACTCTGCATCAAGAGGTGAACCATGGTTTCGTTGCACTCGGACCTGAAAACCAGGAATTCTGACTCGTTTCAAGTACTCACTCTCACCCTCTTTCTTTCTATTTCTCTCTGTCCAGAGACCTGGTCTGTAATTTGTTGACAAATTGTACCAATTTTTATTTCCGTTCAATACAAAATGTTTTGTGCAAGTAAGAGATCAACTAGCCACTTTTCTTCAGGGATTGTAGTCCCCCATTGAACTCTTAAAGCATTCGTGATTATATGAATTACTTTCATTTCGTTCAGAATCCAGATGGTGATGGACGTATTGTAGTTCAGTCAACCTAATTATCAATTATTCAGTGATGCTAAAAACAGTCACTATCCTGACGATTTTGCTTATCTGATGCTGAAGTGGATTTGGGTGCTGATCTGAATTTATGGCCAATAATTGCAGGACCATTCCTGCTGCATATAATTGCAGATCACATTAAATATACAATTCGTGGTAGAATAGTCCTACTTTATCATTTAATGTAGGGTGGCTGATGATCAGATGCAACATAAATCGGTCCGACTCCAGAAATTTCTGAAGAACTTGAAATCTCGTCCAACGAGTCTTACTTCGCCGAGCAGTTAAAAGTGACGATTCTAAGAAATTTTATTTTTGTAGACACACATCAGCCGTAAGGCAAAATATATCACTGTTAAAAGATGCTCTTCGTATTGGAATTTTTACAAAAAACAATTTATAAGTCTCGTACTTGATGCTCCACATTCTCGAATGTCGAAAACTTTTTGCCCAAAACAAATTTTTATCCACACCAAATAGCTTTGTATTATTACTATTTTCTATAAACTTTGAGCCAGCCCTCCTTTCAACATTTCTTTCCCTCTCTTATGTATTCCGCAGCAGTGAAACCCATAATTTTTGTTGAGATACAATGTAGTTCCGACCAATCACGTACGTTGTACACAAAGGATCCTGGAAGGAAGGTTCTATTCTCTGACATCGAGGATTCTACATATGGGACTGTATAAACAGTGAAATTCATGAACCGTTGGCTGCTGCAGATTCATCCTTTAGCTCCTCAAAAACTAAACCTCAAAAGTTGCAAGGGTGGCCACCATCAATCAAATGCTGAGGCACCTAAAACAGTAAAAAAAACAAAAATAAAAAGGTTGATGAGAGGACTTCTTGTTTTATTACTGTGCTGTCACGAATATGGTGCAACAAAGTTGTGCTTTTCTCTCAAGTTCCATGTGCAGCAGAGTGGCCCTTTTCTCGGCATGAACAGGAAATTAAGGGGGAAAAAAGGCATAGGCCATAGACCCTTTTCTTAAAGTGTTTAATAAAGTGGTCCATATATATTTTATAAGCTCAATTCGTTCGTACACCGTTTGATCATGAATGTATTGCCTGCGTGGTGGAATTGAGAAATCTCAAATGCCATCATGCCACATTGGCAGGGAGCCAGCAAGTGTGAGCTGCCAGACACATTCTGATTGGAGGAAACAAACAGAAAGAATGAAAGAAAGAAATAAAATGTGGATGGGAGCAAAAGAGGTGGACAAGTTGGAGGTACGATTAGGTGGAAGGCTGGTAAGATGGAATGATGGATGGTGGAGGGAGGGGTCCAGGTCTAGGGCATCCAAACAAGGCAGGCACTAGCCATCAATTGAACACTCTAAGATGCGGTTTAATAGTGAGATAAATGTGATAATTTTAGATAAAAATTAAAAATTAAAAATTAAATAAATATCTAAGAAAAATATGATTCTAATACATGGCCATTACGATTCGGTGCCTCTTTATGATCCTTTCTCTGATAGGAAAAGATGAAAAAAGGTTAGTGACCGATACAAGAAAGCAAACAAAAAGCACCACGCATTTGTACAAAGCTTAAAAAGAAATTGTCTGTAGGCCAATAACTGGGACAGTATGTTTTAATGTCAATAGGGTTCCACCAAGATTTCTCAATTCTAATTGCCTATTCTCTCTCTCTCTCTCTCTCTCTCTCTATATATATATATATATATTTGTGTGTGTGTGTTGTGCAATAATTCAATGCAGTAGGCTCTGTTACATTTGTGCTATTTGTTACAACTCCCATGGCCAGTAGACCAAATCACTTAAAAGGGCTTGAAATATTTTTTCAACTAAGTCATTACTTTCCACGTCAGGATGGAGCATGAAGGCTGTTCCAAGTACATGAGGATATTGCGTAATAATTAGAAATAAATTTCTAGATCGTTTTCTCAGAAAAAATTAGTTAAAATTAAACTCGTTTAAAAAAGTGACAATATTCACAAAGAAAAAATAAAAATGGTGGTATGTGCAATGAATGAAAGAGTGCAACGGAAATGAAAAGGGCACTAGTCATGGATTAGATTCATGCTTTTAGATTTTTTTTTTTAGTGTCGAAATGAAATGTAAAAGACTAACAAATTGAAATTAACAATCAAGAAACCAACTAAGCTAAATGATTTCAATTAATTAGAAAATCAATTAATAAAACTGAAATTAATTAAGTCCTAATTACCTAATATGCAATGGAACTAAAAGATTAACAAAACTAAACTAAGAACTAAGCTAGATTAGAAAATAATTAATGCAATATGAGCTAAAAATTGAAAAGCCCTAAAATCAAAATTCTAGGGTTCGTCCTTGTATTTAAATCATAAATTCTCAAAATCAATCCATAGCAATTGTAATCACTATTAAATGAAAACTTAAAAGAGCAAGAAAAAGAACGACATTAAGTAAAATAAATTGCCCAAACTTCTAAGCCAAAAATCTTAAAAAGACTCCAAATAAATTGAAATTAAAAAAAAAGTAGGAAATGAAAAGAGCGAGCTAAATGAATGGAGATGGAGGTGGCAAGCAGTGGAAGAGAAGGCTGGAGCGGCAGTTGGACAAAGAAAAGTGTCATACCTCAGAGAGAAATCAGCGCTTATCTTGGATGGACCATTCAGAGGGCATTTGCTCAATTACCAAATAGTTGACTATGTCAGCAAACCAGGGAGCTTTATGATCCACAAATAGCTACTCATCCGGGAAACTATCATCAAGAGGAAGGCTGACATTTGAAGAAGAGGATGATGACAACCTAGAGAGGTGGTCAGCTACCACGTTTTCAACTACTTTCTTGTCCTTAATGTCGATGTTGAACTCTTGAAGTAATAAAATCCAGCGGATTAAGCATGGCTTGGCATCTTTCTTAGTTAACAAATACTTCAAAACATAGTAGTCAGTGAAAATGGTAACAGGAGAACCAAGAATGTAAGCCCAAAATTTATCAAGTGCAAAAACCACTGCAAGCAATTATTTTCATTTTTAGTAGTGGTGTAATTTTTCTAGGCATCATTCAAGGTTCTACTGGCATAATAAATCATAAAAAGTTTATTATCCACACGCTACCCCAAAACAACACCTAACACATAATCACTTGCATCAGTCATAATTTCAAAGGGAATGTCCCACTGCGGAGGTTGCATAATGGGGGCAGTGGTAAGCGATTCTTTCAGGGTATCAAAAGCTTTTTGGCACTCATTAGTCCAAACAAATTCAATATCATTTTGTAAAAGAGTGCACAAAAGTTTTGCAATAGAACTAAACCCTTGAATAAACCGCCTATAAAAGGCAACATGGCCAAGAAAAGAACAAATATCCTTAACCCTCCTAGAGATAGGAAGTTTAGATATTAATTCAATTTTTGCATTGTCGACCTTTATACTTTCAGAAGAAACAATATGTCTCAAGACAATGCCCTGAGTAACTATAAATTGGCATTTCTCCCAATTAAGTAATTTTTTTTTCCTCACATCTTTGAAGAATACGTGCCAAATTATGCAAACAAGTATTAAAAGATTACTCAAAAAAAGAGAAGTCATCCATGAATATTTCACAAATATCCTCAATCATGTCAGAAAAAATATTCATCATGCATATCTGAAAGGTGGCTGGTGCATTACATAAACCAAAAGACATTCTGATAAAAGCAAAGGTGCCAAAAGAATAGGTGAAAGTGGTTTTCTCCTGGTCCTCAGGTGCTACAGCAATTTGATAATAACTAGAGTATCCATCCAAGAAGCAATAAAATGCATCCTACTGGCTAAATTAAGTTTTCTATAATCAATGCACATTCTCTAGCCAATAACCATTCTAGTTGGAATCAACTCATTATATTATTTTGAACAACAGTTAAATTAGATTTTTTTGGTACCACTTGAGTTGGGCATACCCACTTATTGTCTGAGATTGGATAAATGATATCCACTGCGAGCAACTTGAGCACTTCATCTTTGACAACTTTCTTCATGGTAGGATTGAACCTACGTTGAGCATCACGAACTGGTCTAGCATCATCCTCAAGATGGATTCTGTGGGTACAAATATCAGTATCAATACCTTTGATGTTGGCAATTGTCCAACCAATTGCGTCTCAATGCTTTTTTAAGACTTCAATCGACTAGGCTTCATCCTTCTTATTTAACTTTAAAGAAATCACCACAGGGAAAGTGCTATCTTCAGGACCAAGAAAAACATACTTTAAATTTTGAGGAAGTGGTTTCAGTTTCAACTGGGGAATTTCTTCCTTTGAAAATTTAAGTATGTCTGGTGGTGGTAGAGTTTCAAACTGGGGTTTCCATCTTGTTTCTACAAATTATACTTCAAGTGGTAGAGAAGAATCTGCAAAATAGTCCAAAACTTCAAAGACATTTTCATCAACATAGTCAATTTTTTCAGCAAGTAAAAATTTAAGTGTCTGAAAAATGGAATCATCATCAGAGAAAGGAAAAGTCGAGCAAATAAATTATGTTAGTGTCAAACTCTCTACAACATTCAAATCACTTGTGTCATCAAAATGTGCTGGCATCTTGCAAGCATTGAAAACGTTCAATTCAAGTGTCATGTTCCCAAAAGTAAGTTTCAGAACTCCACTTCTGCAATTAATCAAAGTATTTGACGTAGTTAGAAATGGTCTTCCAAGGATAACAGGAGCTTGGTAAATAGTGGAGGCTGGCTACTACATATCAAGAACTACAAAATTCACTGGGTAGTAAAATTTATCCACTGGACCAGCACATCCTCAACAATACCCCTCGACACCTTAATTGATTTGTCAGCCAACTGAAGCATGATGGAAGTCCTTTTTAGCTCACCCAATCCCAACTGCACATACACTGAAAACGATAGCAAGTTCACACTACTCTCCAAATCAAGAAAAGCTCTCACAATGCGTGACTCACCGATCATAATGGAAATGTTGGGAGAGCTGAGATCTTTGAACTTCTGAGAAGTTTTTCTAAATATCAATGCACTGACTTGCTCAGTTAGGAAAGCTTTCTTCTTTACATTCAGTTTCCTCTAAACTGTGTACAAGTCCTTCAGAAATTTTACATATAAAGAAACTTTTTGTATGGCATCCAAGAGTGGAATATTAATCTTTACTTGCTTGAAGATCTCCTGAATCTCAGTGTGATATTTTTTCTTTTGGCCAGCTGCCAATCTCTGAGGATAGGGAGCCACAGGTTGGTACCCCCTATTAGTTTCAACATCTGCACTCACAGGCTTCTTCGACTCTGGTTTAACTACCTCTGGTTCTTTTTCAATTTCTTCAGTCTCTGTTACATCTTTAGGTGTAAGAGCAACCACCTATCTATCAATGTTCATCTCTAGTTGGGGAACTTTATTTCCACTTCTCAAAATAAGAATGACCTTCGTTGTCTCAATAATATCCCCTGAAATATTATGTACCTGTTGTGGTTGTTGCCGGTATATTTGAGGATTTGGAGGAGGATGTGCTTGAAATTTCTCTCGAGAGAGTACTCAATGTCGTGCTCATTTTATTGATGGTACCCCTCAAGTCATTTATGGCCTGAGTGTTCTAGTTGTTTGTGGTGGCCTAAATTTATATGAATTGCTGAAGTGTATTGGTCATCTATGCCATATTCTCATCTAGAGACTTCTTCACAGATGATTGAGGCTGAGAACTCTGTGCAGCTACATGAGGCTGAAATCCTGAAGGTGCTACAAAAGGATAGCTCTGAGAACTCTGATATGGCTGATACTGGTGTTGAGGAGCAGCCTGATGAAATGGCTGCTGAGAAGGTGGCAGAGACCGGCCAGGCTAGTCATTCCTCCATGAGAAATTTGGATGATTACTCCACCCCGGATTATATGTATTGGAGAAAGGCTGATTTTGTGCTCTGTTTACCCAGTTCACTGATTGCATCTACTTGACCCATTCTCCTGAAATACTGGCATAATTGGGCAATCCTGGGTCTTGTGATTTGAATCAACACATAAAAAGCATGCCTCTACTGCTTTCAAGGCCTTCACTTTGTCCATATCCATGACCTCTAATTTTCTAGTCAATGTAGCTATTTTGGCTTGAGCGTCAGTGTCCTCATTAAGCTCATATCTGCCTTACTAGCAATAGCCTTTTGTGGCTATGCTGTCAATGAAACTCAATCAATCCGAGTATTCCATTATTGTGCGCTCTCAGCAAGATAATCAAAAAATGGCAATGCTTCATCAGGTTCCTTGTTAAAGAATTCTCTATTGCACGTAGTCTGAACAAACTGCTTGCATTCTGGAATGAGACTAGTAAGAATAGTGCACCAGCCTTAAGGGTTCAAAATCATGATGTGGACAGATGTTCACCAAATCCTTAAATCTCTCCAAGCAGGCCTGGAAAGTTTCATTAGATTTCTGATTGAACTGGCTGATCTACTCTTGTAAATACTAAGTTCTCTGAAAATGAATTTTTTTTTTTAAGAACTCACGCTACATATCAGACTAACTAGAGATAGAATTAGGCCTCAAAGAATTAAATCAAACCTTTGCTTTATCCTTTAAAGAGAAAGGAAATAAAAAAAAGTTTAATAAATTCATTAGTAGTGGCTTTATTGATAAAAATAGTGCAAGCCAATTAAAAAATGAGCAGCACGAAGGCTGTCCTAAGTGCAGGAGGATGTCGCGTAATAATTAGGAATAAATTTCTAGATCATCTCCTCAAGAAAAGTTAGTTAAAATTAAACTCGTTTAAAATGGTGACAATATTCACAAAGAGAAAATAAAAATGGTGGTATGTGCAATGAATGAAAGAGTGCAACGGGAATGAAAATGGCACTAGTCATGGACTAGATTCATACTTTTAGATTTTTTTTGAGTGTCGAAATGAAATGTAAAATACTAGCAAATTGAAATTAACAATCAAGGAACCAACTAAGCTAAACGATTTCAATTAATCAGAAAATTAATTAATAAAACTGAAATTAATTAAGTCCTAATTACCCTAATATGCAATGGAACTAAAAGATTAATAAAACTAAACTAAGAACTGTAACGACCCGATCCTAAGGTTAGGCCATAAGATAAGTTTTCTGTATTTTTTTTCATATAAACTATAAATATCTTATTATTATTATTATTATTTATTTTATCAGATTTTACAGTTATTAGGTTTAATAATTATTAATATTATTTTTATTATAATTTATCAGATTTTACATTATTAATTTTAATAGAATTATTATCGTATTGTCTTTGGTATTTTATATGTAAGACCCGTCAGATTTTGCAATAGCCACTAGATTTCTTATACGATTGAATAATTATGTTAAGAAAGGAAACCTATTTTAAGAATTGAGATTTTTATGACTTACTTAAAATAACCCAAATATTCTACTAAGTTATAATATGTTATTAGTACTTAAGTAATTTAAAATATCAAGATTTATTGAATATGATGTTAAACAAAAGATTTATTTGACTATCTTCTAGATTATGAATTTAATTAAGTAGGTTATTAGTACATGTTGATTCTAGACAGATTTAGTGACGTTTAAATATTGCATATAGGTGACGAGCTACAAATTGAGATTTAAGAAGAAACGCAGTAAGGTAAGTAATTTGATCACAAATTATGATCATTACAGTTCAGTTTATATATATTATAATTATTGTCAGTTCTTTGACAACCATTTTTATGGACAACTCATGTCATATACAAACATGTCATCCAGCATAGCATACAATTATGTCATTCCGCACCATGTTCAAATTCATAAATTATAATTATGTATGTATTAGGTCATGCATCTCATGTGTATAAGACACGTAAGCTATCTTAAGTTTAAGTGCAAGATAAGATCAGATCAGTTAATCAGATGGTTATTTAGATGCATGGTACCAATGCAGTTCAGTTTCAGGGTAGATGTGCAAGCCACGGACTCAAGCGTGGTCCACCATAGTATGCCAGAATACTATCAGCGGCTCCCCTCGCTGCCGAGGGACGTAGGGCCGATGCAAAACCTTGCACACAGGGTTAAGTGTGTTGGAAAGTCAATTAAAACAAATCAGACAGTTAATTCAGATAAATCAATCATGCATAGCATAAACATCAGTATGAACACTCATGAATTTTAAACTCTCAGCATGAAAACTTTATGAAAACCTTATGTTTAGTATGTTAACTTTGTGATGAATTTCTTACTGAGTATTCGACTCATTTTAGTTTATTTTTATATTTTTAACCACCCAGGTGAAGATGATGAATACGAGCAGGCGGGCCAGAATTAGAAGGAACAGTTATTTTAGTTTCAGACTTTCTAGAATAAAATTGATTTTTTATTACATAAATTTATTCAATTATTCTTTTAAGTTTTTTTAAAGATATTTTATGAGACAAACCTTTTAATGAAATAAATGCTAATTGCATATTATTAAATATGATATCTCTTGCCGAGTTATTTTATGAAAGATACGTGATACTCCTAACCTACGAGAAGGGGGTGTTACAATTAAGCTAGATTAGAAAATGGTTAATGCAATATGAGCTGAAAATTGAAAAGCCCCAAAATAAAAATTCTAGGGTTCCTCCTTGTATTTAAATCATAAATTCTCAAAATCAGTCCATAACAATTGTAATCATTGTTAAATGAAAACTTAAAAGAGCAAGAAAAATAACGACATTAAGTAAAATAAATAGCAAATAAATTGCCCAAACTTCTAAGCCAAAAATCTTAAAAATACTCTATAAACTTTAAATTGAAATTAAATAAAAAGTAGGGAATGAAAAGAGCGAGCCAAATAAATAGAGATGGAGGTGGCAAGCAGTGGAGGAGAAGGCTGGAGCGATAGTTGGACTCCAAAGGAGTTCTTCAATTCACGGTGCTAGAGCATTCTTTCTATCCCATGCGGCGTGAATTCCTTTGTCGCTTCTAAATGAAAACCCTAAAGAGAAATTAACGTGAACTCCCCGTGTGCATTAGACTCTAACGTCCCAGAATTCCCTTTCGTCAAAACTCTTAAAAGTCCCTCAAGCCTCTCACGTCCATGTGTTTTGGGTCTTTAGTGCATGTACTTTCCTTAAAGAGCCATATGTGTGAGTTGAGAGAAACCAACTTCCATACAAAAAAAAAAAGTAATGGGTCCCACCTGCAAATGTGACTTTTCTCTTTTTCTTTTTTTTGATGCTTTTCATTTCTTGACCTATAAAAACAATAGAAATTAGAAATAAAATAAAATAAATGAATAATAGAATATCAAAAATATTTTGTGCATGTGAATGAAATATTGCCCCATTAAATCACAAGGTAAAAAATTAAGCATATTCTATGCTATAAATCAATTTAAATCACAATTTGGATTTAAGCCTCTTAACTATTTTTCATCTAAAACCAATAATAATGTCATAAAATAATTGAAATATATGGGTTCTAGATGTATAAAATATATAATAACTCAGCTTAATCAATGGACTATACATCTTGGGTATTGATCAAGTTCCTATGGATTTTTTTTTTAATGGATTTTTCAAACTTTGGGCTGGCTGCCGGGTTTCGCCTACGCTACTATTTCACCAAAGCCCCGAGCTCCGGATAATGTTCGAAAAACATGACATCTCGCGAAAGGTGGAATCGCCATGTCACTTGGCCCTCTCGTTAAAGGGTATGGTGAAAGGCTCATCATATATGACTTTGAGCCGGGTCATTTGCGGTAAGGAACTAGGACAGGTTTCCTACAATGGGGATGACCCCTCCTAAAACTTCACTACTGCTGCCATAACTAGTTCAGAAGATCCACTTTTTCTTCTAAAACTCTGGAATAGAAAGGCGATTCGTGTCGTCTTGATACAAAATCTCAGAAAGCATTGTCTGGTCGAATTCAAAGCCCTCCACCTTTCGTCTCAATGACCGGTTCAGTAATAGTTCAAATCCTTCTAACTGGCTAGTGCATTAAGGTGGAATGTCTTACTCCAGACCAATAGGAGGTCTATAAAGTCGACAAAAAGTTGATAGAGCAGCTGAGAGGTTGAAGGCTTGGTGGCCAAGGCATATCTATGTCTCATTCTTGTTCAAGGCACTCCTCACGCTTTTTCTCAAATCTTATTTTATAGGGGGGTGCTTGTGATAACCCGGACTTAACCAAGTTCACGTCCATTACTTTTATTTTGATTAGTTTAACCCACTTAGTTATCTTTCCAAATTTTGGTAAGCAGAAAGTATAGTAAGCATCAAGGACCTTGTTATCTTAAAGAAGGGAGCTCAAGCCCACTAGGATGCCCATCATGGGCTAGTGTGAATTGGCCACTAAGGGCCTAGAGTTTAGGAAAACCCTAACTAGGGTTTTGCTTAGGTGGCATCCACATGGAAGAGGGGAGGAGCTTTTAGTCTTTCCAAGAAATTTCCATCATTCGGAACCTAGGAAAGGAACACTTTGGTTAGTACAAGTGATGTCACGTGGCCAACATCCAAACCAATACCCTGAGTACATTGAACCTAGACATGAAAGTGGAAGAAGGGAGAGAAAGATAAGAGGGTTTCCGAACCCTAAGGGCCACATGCCACACACACATATGCACTTGTGTGAGGTCCTAAAAGGTGCAATAATTTGGGGTGCCTAGGAAATGTGCAAAATAAGAGGCACAATGTTCTAAGGGGCTATATGGATTCGGCCATAGGAGAAAATCAACAATCTTTTGCCATTTGTCAAAAGCATGAGAGTTCCAAAGAGTTGGCATGGGAAATGACGCAAGGGGAAGCTCATAGGGTCGAGACATAACCCACGAGGACTAGGGTTTCGACCAAGGGAGATGCAATTTGCCATGTGTTACACATGCAATCAGGATCGGGAATTCTAGAAGGATCTAATGATGAGAAATGGAAGAGGCACCTTGGGACAAGTCAAAACCAAGTCCCTAGATTCGGCCATCCACACATGCACCCCACACTCACACACCACCTAAACCTAGAGAAAAGTAAAGGTCAACTAGGGAACCCACATGTACACACCACTCAAGTTTAGGGTAGAGGAAAAGGTTGGTGGGAGAAATGAGGAGTTCGACCAACCCCACACACACACACGCACCACTTGCCAAGTGGAAATCATGCACATGTTCATCCTCCCAAGGATGATTGAGAGTTTGCATTTTGACCTTTTTACCATTGGATACATTGAACTTAGACACATGAGGAAAGGTACTTGGAAGCTATAGTTTCGAATGGAGGGATTCACGCCACTTGTTTATGATGTTTTTATTTTCCTAACACAACTCAATGATGGGGAAGATGAAAGGATTTTCTACCATGGTGCCAGATGGCACCCATGCATGAATCTCTTGCTTTTCCAAGGAAGGAGAGGATGTCTAAAATGGGAAGGGCCAATGGGTGAAAGGTCTTTTTGGACAAATTTTGGATTCCCACTCTTGTGTCACTTTTCCTCCCACACGGCTACACCATTCTCTCCCATTCTCTCACATTTTCTCACCATTTCTCTCCAACCAAATACCATACACACACCTTTCACCTTCATCCAACCAAACTTACAAGTAATGAAGAAAGTGGTAACACCATCTAAAAGGAAGGAACACACACGGTAAGAGCCATACGCCCATCCTCATCTAACACACACACATGGCCACTTTGAGTGAGAAGGTGATCCATGCTTTCTTTTGCACATGGACACCCAGGATAGGGTTAGGGTTCTTCTCAAAGGAAAAACCAATCCACCCATAGCATTATACACGTGAGCATATGTTTTTGGATGAAGATAAGGTCATGGCCACTCTCTTGAGTTTGAATTAGGATTCTTTTCTCTATCAAATTACACCACATAAGTGAAGTCTGAATGCATAAGGAACATATCTAGCTGTGAAAAAGAGCTCACGAGCCATGAGGTAGTAAACCCTAGACATGACACACTCACACATGCATCCACTCAAGTTA
The DNA here is from genome assembly GCA_029856935.1 of Cyclocarya paliurus. Taxonomy (NCBI): domain Eukaryota; kingdom Viridiplantae; phylum Streptophyta; class Magnoliopsida; order Fagales; family Juglandaceae; genus Cyclocarya; species Cyclocarya paliurus. The sequence continues at coordinate 663,362 of JARVXP010000437.1, forward strand.
GGGTTTTTTGTGTCCCCATCTAATGTTGTTTAATGTATTTTCAGCTTACTATTTGTTAACTCATCAGATTTTCTATAAGTAGACTCTTAACCTACTTTGGATAACATTTGTATATGCTGTGTGAACGTTGCATTTTTTATTGCTATCGTATGTACTTGTTGATTGATGATAATCTCTTGATTGTAATTGGATTCACGTGATGATCTTGCCATGCTTAATTGTTTATGATGCTCTCAGATTCTCTTGCCTCAAGTTGTTGGTTGTATCATGTTTTTGCAAGTCTCAATAATTCAACCATATCTACATGTATGTACTCGGGTTTAAACATTGTTCTTCCTTTTTGGCATATGTTGAGTGCTTTGCCTATGTTGTGGACTGAGTATTCGAATGTTCTAATACTTTCAAGACGTAACTTGAGAAAAGTTTGATTACATAATTTCATAACTCAAGACATTCACATGTTCATATGGTCCATGAAAAGAAAAGTGTTACAAGTCTCGTGTCACATGCATTTGGGTTGCAAATTGTTTTCAAAGAAAAGAGTCTATACATGTTTTATCACGACTCTAAAGGATCCTAGTGGAACCCTTATGTCCACTCTGAAGTGTTTAGAAATCAAATGGTAGCTCCTGAGTTGACAAAGAGTCGTTTCCAGACCTCGAATGGATCCTTGTGGAAAGGTTACCGGAGCGAGCTAGCACCTAAAGTTAGTGAGTGCAACACATTGAAAATACTGTAAAAGCAAAATATGCAAATTGTCGTATCATATTGTATATGCGATGAAGGCGAAATATGCGAACTGCCGCATAAGTTAAAGATTATGACGTAATCACCACGGTCAAGTAGGCCGTTGGATGTATTAACTAATGGGGAGCTAGCAGTTCATAGGGGAGTTGTGAGGTATCCAACTATATGTTACAAGAAATGAACAAGGCAATAAGCTCAAAATATGTTACATGTTTAATGGTCAACATGAAAAGATGGAAAAAAATGTTTTATTTTTATGTCAAGTATATGTCCATGCATTCATTTCATGGTTTGCCTTTATATGCCTATGTTATCTGTTGTGTGTTTACTTATTGAGATTTCTCGAAATCTCAATGTGGTAATTTTCACTACCATTCTCAACCCAAAATAGTAGAAGTTGTCGTAGGTATGCAAGATCTTATAGAGCAATGAATAGATTAATGATCTGATAGAGGACGAGTTTATGGTAGAAGCCATTATAATTTTGTTGCCGCCATATTGAAGCTCACGGTACAGCATCTTAAAGATATTCTAGAAGCCCTTAATAAGGATGACAACGGGATTGGGTTACCTGAGCCTGAAGAGGCCTCTAAGTTAAAAAAGCACATGAATTTTGTGATGGGATATCTTAAATGAGCTAGAGATTTCTTTGTTGAGGCAAATAAAGTTGCTTCTAGCTTGGGACTTCTTGAGCCAAAGCCCTTGCAGACAAGGGGAATTTTCTTAAGTGTAACTAGCAATGGGACCTTAGTGTACTGAAGTTTCCCATTTCTTAAATTATGGTTTAATCTTGGAGGCCCCTTTTTGTTTCAGGAGATTTTTAACAGTATTTATTTTGGGAGTAACTTGAACAAGTGAAATCATTTTGGGATAAATAGCTTTTGGTACCATGTTATTTTTCTGAATTGCTTTAAATCTTACTTAGATTTACATGAATATTATCATTGCGATTTATTGCATACTGCTAAAATATAATAGGTACATTACATCTTATCTGTCATATAACAGGGTATGCCTTGAGTTACATGTCCCAATGCTTCAATCACCATCCAATCCCAAGCGCCTCGGGGGAGGGGGGCTGGGGGTATCACATGGCTCCTTGTGCGTGCCTCTTCAAATGAAGTTGATCAGATTGGAGCAAACACACAATACACACAGTGGTGGGAATTGAAGTATAGTATATATACATTAAGGCCAACCACCAAACTTTTTTCAGAGTTGGTTAGGAATGGGCGCCACTATCTCAGCCCGGATCCAACCAAGTTCTTTTGATCATGTCCCCTTTCCCAATATTTCTACATTGTCTTGCGGGATCTTTATTACATCAGTTCAGAATTGATTGCTGGACAATGGACAGAGCTTTTAAGCTATTAGAGCACAAACTGAAGGGTGAAAAAACTCAATCGGTTATTAGAGATGATCAAGGGCCAGGGATGCACTCGACGTCTGTCCTGGTCATGGAGCCTTTCTCGTGTTTGCTGGATGCCAAAATTCAAGAAGGGCAATTTGAATTCCATTCCAAGTGTAAGAAAGATAAATTTCTCACCTTTGCTTAGCGCCTAGCTCCCCTAGCCCAAGTCGTGCTATCCTCCTATAGGTCATTGCTTTCCCCATGCTTTCGCAGTCCAATGTCAGTAGGAACCCAGAAAGCTGTAATCGCAGCTTACCATCTTGAAAAAAACAACCTCGTGTCTGATTTCTATCTTTATGCTTATTCGCTTTGTTGCCACATGAGTTAGCAGCAATAGATTGAGCCCTGGAAGTCCTCTCCTCGCGGCTCCTTGTGTTGATATTCAAGGGAGTAGCTCTCTATTATATTTGGGCGAACGACGGGGATTGAACCCACACGTGGTGGATTCATAATCCACTACCTTGATCCACTTGGCTACATCTGCCCCTAGCAAACTCAAATTGTGCGATGAACTCATCAAATGAACTACTACAAGAAAGAAGACCAATTCGACCTTGGCCATTTTCAAGGGGGAATGAAGGTCTCCACTTATTTCATTCATTTAGTGCCTAGAAGGGTGGCTGTGGAATAGCGATTCCCCCATTTCCATTGAAGTAGGGAGGGCCTTATTTATTTCTTAAAGGTGTTACTCATTTATAATAAATATTGAGGTAAAAAACGTTTAAGTTTTACTATAAATAATCTACCGAAAATCTAATATAGGTGGCATATATTTGAAGTTAAATCGAAGGCAATCATGAGACTTGTAACTTAAGAGAACTTCTTAGTCAACTGGAAATTTTATAAAAGTGATTATAGCTAGTATCAACCAGTTTTATTCTATATTAAATTTCATAATTAACTTTATTTTCATGTTATCACTATCAAATTAGGGTGTAAAAACTTAGGTTGACGTAGTAGTTATCATAGTTTAAATCGGGCCTGGAGCCTGTCAAAGTCTCATCGAAAAAAGTGCACGGACAGACCCAAAAGTTAAACACAAAACTCTTGAGATATTATTTGATCCTATCCATAGAGAGTCATGCGATAGGCCTGAATGTTGGGCTTCTTGTTGTTGTGGTTCTTTGAGTTTGTTGGATATAAACCAAGATGGAATGGAGCTATAATGCTAGGGTTGGGTGGGTTGAATAAGAAGGGCTCCGCTATAGAGGCATAGAATAGGCCCAGTAGTTTGCCAATGGATTGGCTGGAAAACGAAATGTGTGTGGCTAAAAAAAAAGAAGTATTGGGCCCAAAAATAAGAATTAGAAAAAGAAGGGTTTAATTTTCTTTTCCTTTCCACGTTTAACTGGTTTTCCTATTCTTTAAAAAAAAAATTAAAATTTGTACTATTGTTTCATTCTTAGGATATTAAGAAACCAATAAAAATAAAAATTTTATTTGGCAATATCCGGATCTATGCTTCATTTGTAACCTCTTTAGGCATTCTATTGGTTATTCCGTGGTTCACTTCTTTAAACACTAGTTGAAGATGATGTGTTTTTTAATTACAAGCTAGTAATTGATGAAATGATCATGATATTGGTGGCGGTCATGTGTTTGTATCATGTAACACCCACTACACTTTTTATGAACATGTCATGAGAACATGTCATGTGCCTGATAAATTTTTGGAAAACTTGATAAAAAAAAAATACATTTTATAAATCGCAATAAAAATCTTATGGTTTATCTACAAGAAAAACTTGATAAAAACTAATTTTGCCCCCTAAAAATTTAATTGATCTTGTACTTTTCCCCATATTATATTTATGAACCCGCCCCGATGGGAAAATAAACAGAATCCTATGGCATTTTAGTTCTATTGCTATGCTGAGAAGTTTTTGTCTTACTTGTTTAATAGGTCGTTAGTCTTTGCTACGGTATATACAATCTTAGGATGTACAAGTTCAGTACACTTTATTTGAAAAAAATTTAATTCACATGAAAAAAATTGATCTTTTAAAAAAAGTGTGCAGAATTTATATACCTTAAAACTGTATATAATATTACTCCAAAATAATAGAAGCCCGAGAGGGGTAACATTGAAAGAACCTTAACAGAAATTCCTATATTTATCTAATAATTTGTTTACCATCATTAAACAGTTCCAATTTGGGACGATTAGGTTGATATTGGGCGTTTAACAGCCCCCATTCAAAACAAGCCACATATAAAGTTTTACACTAGACAATGAATCTAATCTCATCTGATTAAACCAACGAAACTCTAAATTTAGAAAAGAAACGAGTGCCCAAATTCAACACTACAAAATCTACACGGCCATAATCTACATAAGAACCAGACCGCCGCCACACCAAACCCATACCACCACCAAACCAAACCAAGTTCATTGCTGCCATAGCCGAACAACGCCGTCACCCCCATGAAGCTCTTTCTCCCTCGGCTTGTTCTGTCTCCCATGATAGCCTTTGCCCACCTGGGAAACCATCACCCGTCGTCCTCATCGACAGAGGTCACTGCCATCGCCTACCACAACTGTCGTCGTTATGGTTTGATTTTTACATTGATTTTTTCACTAAATGATTTTTTCACTTATTTTCCTCTCATACTTGCCATGCATGCCTCTGAAAATAACTGGGGTAATTAGGACTGGTTAGAAATGTAATGGAATAGATGTTTTTGGGTTCCATAAATTTCTTGGCAAAATAGAATATTGAATATTTCAAAATGGCAAAATATGGAATGAATGTGGAAGAAATTTCTCAACTAGTTACTTTTATCTTTTTTCGCTCTGCTTATTATTGGTTGTTGAGGGGTTAAGGCATAATTTTGGGGGTTTGTGATTTTGTCTCAAAATTCTAAGGTAATGGGTTGCCTTTTTGGCTGGCAACTGAAGTTCTTATTTTGTGTTTCTTATTCTACAATGAAGGATCAAATTTGGAGTTTCGATAGTGATGAAATTGGATGAGATTCAGATAATGATGAGTTACACGTGTAGAAGGTGAAGATCTACGGATTCTTAATCGAAATTTGCTTATGTATGTGATTAAGTCTTTTGTTTGTTTTTTTTTATATATTCTGGAGAAGATTTTTTACACTAGGCAATGTGACAGGGATTTTTTTTTTTTTTTTAAATTTAACTTGTATGTGATCAAGTCTTTTGTGATTAATGTGATCGGAAGCCTGTGAAGGTTGTGAAGCATTTGTGTTCTGAAGCTTGTGAAGCTTTTGTGGATTGAACTTTGTGAAGCTTTTATGGATTGAAGTTTGTGATTTATTGGTTTCTATTGGGAGGAGTCGATTGAACTTATGTAATTTTGGATTGACGGGATTGTTTTGAAGTTATGTGATTCTCATATTTAACTGTGGATTGAACTTATGTAATTCTGAACATAATTTTTAAAATTTAACAATGTGTTTTGAATTGTGGATGTTTCTGGATTGGTTTTTAGCTTTGTATAGTTATTCCAAAACTTGTCCATAACATGTCCAAAACCTATCCATAACATTTCAAAAATTATCCATTACATATTCATTCCATTCCAAGACCTGTCTATAAAATTTCAAGATTTGTCTATAACATTCCAAAACATTCACCAAGCATAACTCATTACATCACATGTTCATTACATTCACCAACAAGACTAATTACATCACTTGTTCATTATAATCAGTTGTCCAAAAATTTTCATACAAAGTACAACAAGTTATATGAGTAGTAGCACTATCCGACACACACTAATATTTTTTGGATACATAAAAGTTGCAGCACAAATCGCCAAAAAAAAAACCAACCAAGATGTCAATAACGCCTTCAAGGTTTCCTTATTCTTAGCTTGTTCAATTGTTACATGTTCATGAAATAACCTCTCATTCCTTCGTTGACCTAACTCCAACGTCATCTTGCAGCATGAATTTTGTTCACTTTCAAGATCAATCCATTCAAAAAATTCACATTGTTTATTGATCTTATAATTTGAACAGTTGTAAAATCTTCTACAAAACTATTACCCTTTCTAGAAATTCGTAGTTTTGATGGAATGTCACAGTAGCAAAATGGTCTATCCCAACTTGTTTTGTCTTTCCCTCTCGAAGTCCACGAACATAAACCGGTATTGGTATTGGAACTTGTCATTTACTGAAAAATAGATAAACATTGTCCAATTACACACATAGACTCATTCCAATAAATAATCGAAGTACATGTTCCACACCCCAAACTATCAAAACTATTTAAATGGAATAGGAAAATAGTAAATAGTGAGTTGTATGATGTTCTGGAAATATGGATAGCTAAAATAGAGGGGGTGCTTTTTCTTTGACTAACATTAAGCTAAACTTTTGAAGAATCTGAAGAATAGGTGGGGGTGTTTTGAGCTTCATTTGTTATTTTGTAAAAAAAAAATTAGAAATCAAAATCTTCTTTAATGTATATGTAAAAAATATTAAATCATCCCTAGTCTTGTTGCACTTACTAGCTGTTCTATTTGGGTGATTACCTGGGTTGAAGAATGTGAGATAGTCTAATAATTTACATGTAAACCACACTTCAATATAGTAACAGCACCATTTTAGCAAAATATATCGACTACTTCAGTATAGTAACAGCACCATTTTAGCCTAATATATCCATTATTTCAGTATAGTAACACTTTAATTTTAGAACCTCCTTTTGAGTTAAGTGGCCTAAGATTTATTTCATTTGTAAATTTGAACCCCAACTTCTCAGTTCTCTCCTCTGAGTAACCTAATACTGATGATATTAGTAATGTGCAATAACTTCAGCTTAGTAAGTGTGCACACTTGAACACACCCAACTATTGCTAAGATGTCCACTAGGGCACATTAAAGGAGTGACTCAAGCATTTTGACAAGAAAGGTTACTCCTGTAAGATGAAAACAACTAACTGAATTAAAGTTTAGTGAATTGAAACTAACAGGATAAATAAAAATTGTTGTAACATTCTTTATGTCCATTTGAATTCAAAAATCACTTGATAATGCTTCCTGGAATTGTCGATGTTTTGTTTATTAATTTATTAATTTTTTATTTTTTTTACATTCATATCATTTTATTAGGATATTGAAAAATAAGAGAGGATGAAGCAACAAACAACTATTCAAAAGATATCTTTGCCACCAAACGCTAGTTATGTGAATTCCAAACTCGAACAAAAGGGCATACCAAAGATTTTTGGGATCTCGTCGGCTGAGAATGGCAACGACACCAATCCTGACATCCAAGTGTCACATTGTTGGGGGTTTGGAGAGATGGTGTCGATTGATTTACACCACGACTCGAATCTGGAAGTCCACGACAGAATCTAGTTCACGGTTTGGTTCTGGGAGAGGGGGAGGTCAACAGGCGTCGATGGAGGGTAGGGGGCTTTGGTTGAAAAGGGAGAGGGTGATGGGATTTTCCCATAGGAGGGAAGGGGATTTTTTCACGAGGGAGAAGTTTTTTTCACATCTGATTATCAACTGTAGTCAGGCACATGGAATGTAAAGTGGAGAAGTTACGTGGCAAAGTTTTATTGGAGGGTTGTTATTTGAGTAACTGCAAATCGACCGGTGGGAAGATTTCTCCATCATTAAATATCTCCCTTATAAAAGATTCTAAATACAGATTTGCAACACAAGCTGTAATCACCGATCAAGAAGACAGGACACAATACAACTGTATCTAAGTCTCCTGCATGCAATCTCCCATCCATATTATACGTAGATCATTAGAGCACCTGCCCTCCCTCTCCTCTATTCTTACTCAAATATTCTATAATCCAAATAAAAGTCGCAAGAATTCTTATACAATAATAAAGTTAACAATATCGTCAACTATTATTATCCATCATGGATTGAGTAAATAGATAAAAATAAATAAATAGAAAATCTTATTGAGGGCATGTAGCATGATTCACGAGACAAGGAGTAAGGCCCGGATTGAATACATAGTTCATATGAGATGAGATATTTTAAATCTTAGTTAGATTTTTTGAGTTAAAATAAGATGATATAGTTTATAAAAAAAAAATGTATGTTTGGATAATGAGATGAGATAAGATAGTTTTGACTTTTTGGAATTTGAAAAATGTGTGAGTCCCATGATATTTATAGAGTACCCGAATCCTTGAGATTTTTTATTGTTCACGCACTGTTCACGTCAGGTTGTACTGTTCATTTACTGTTTTAAAGCATTCCCTGTCAATTTTACACTGTTCATTTACTGTTTATTTAAATGGGTGTTTTCAAAACTTAGAGATGAAATACAATATTTGGATAGGAAAAACTCTGAGACCGAACATCCCAAATGAGATAGTAGATACATATGAGATGCTTTGGTCATCCAAATCGGGCCTTAGTTGAGTACTTACAGTTAAGTGGCTGATGGGCACCAATATGGACTTAGTCTTAAAGATCCTTTTGCAAATTTCAGATGGGCCAATTATAAGGTCAATAGCCAAGAAGATCAAGGAGGCAATATAAGGATTAGTGCAATCCACTTGGGAAGAGTCTAGCAAGATCCGAATATTCAAGATGGGCTTGAGAGAAGGAGATTCAGTGATCATCCACGTGATATAAGCTATGGAAGAGTGCAACATAAATTAGGGCCTATTATTAGGTTTATGTGATTGAAGGCCTTGGACTTGTTTAATTAATTAAAGGGAATGATTTTATTAGGTATGGGAACTAGTCTAGAATAATTGGGCTTGAAAATGTTTGGCCCACATATGTCTTATTTCTTATGAAGTAAGATTTTTGGGAAAATCTTGTATTTTGGTTAAAAGCTTATTTGGAAAGTTACATTTTAAGAACTAGGGTTTAAAGAGAGGTACTGTAGTGATTACTGTAGCTGCGGCACTATTCATCCAGTGGTATTTTTGGAAGAAATGAGTTTATTTTAAGCTAGGGTTTCAATTGAGTTTTGGTTTAAATACTTTTTATAGCCTCATTTGAAGGCAGACAATATTGAATTTTTATTGTGAGTTGAGTTTACTTCTCTTGTTCTTGATTGAATTTTTAAACTTATCAAAAGTAAATTACAACATTTGTGGCTTTCCTCCTTGTAATTTGGGTTCTTGAGATGGGTTCTTCAATGGGTCTAGATTTTGATATAATCTAGTTTCTTGAAACGAGTTCTCAACGGGTCTAGATTCTCCATCCATTTGACTTGATTTTGACTTTCTTGGGTGAGTTTTCAAATTGATTATGTGTTCAAGGGATTCCATTCCCACGGGTTCATATCAGTGGCTTGACGTACTACTGTACGTACATCCTCGGCATTGAAGTTGTAGTTTATGAAATTGGGAGCACCTTTCGCCCCCAATTAGCATCCCACAATAATGGTCAGAATTAGGAACGACAACTCACTTTGCTTTCGTACTTGTCATGTTTACCAGAAAGTAAGCTATTATGATGCCTTGGATGGAAACCGACTTCCTTCCGTAGCCATTCCAACAATTTATTTAGAAAAATGATGTGTATAAGTTTTAAATAGACAAATCTCATATCAGTAATCTACTCCAAAGTTGATCTACCCTCCAACTCCACACACCAACTAATGTGGCAGACCAGGTTTAGGTAAACGGTCAAGCCCCCCGAATCCACCTCCCTTCCATATACGATCTCCCCCACTTCCCTTTTTGCCCTCCCCCCTCCCTCCTTCTTCTCCCTCTCCATCTGCGAATCTCTCCACCCCCCAAATCCCTCTGCATATCCCATCGAAGAACTCAAGATTTGAGAAAAACCCTCCCTTTCTCCACTTCACGAAGAAGCCCTAATTGGAGAAATCCTCGTGTGTGGTCGCATTTTGTATCATTTCTCAAAAGCATAGAAAACTCGAGTATTTCCTCACGTCGACTCTTCTCCTTCGTCTTTCTCTAAGAAGTGTAGAAACCTTAAACGCATAAACCCTGTCCATTTCTCTCTCCCGTCTTGAGTGTTATGTTGTTGTGCCCGTTGGTGCTCGTCTTCCACTCCATGACGGTCCCATGAGGGTAAGCTAATCCCTCTCTTATTCTATGTGGATTTTCTTTGCGTTGACGAGTAGTAATTGTAACAGCCGCTAGAAATTCAATGATGGAATTTCTATTGTCTTTAGGAACCATAGTAAATCCTATATGGTTGGAATCCAACTAAGAACCCATAAGCATGTTAGAAACCAAAAATCCTATATGGTTTTATCCAAAACCTTATTGAATCAGTTTCTAACATCGTGTTTAATCGTTTAATTAAATTATTTTCATATGCTATTAATCTTTTAAATTTGTGTTAGAACATCATTATCCAACTTAGTTAACCTTGGATATTTGATTGGGCCAATAGAAATCAGATTTGGGTTTGATAGCAACCCAAATCCTCTTAAAACCCATGAATTTAGGCCCTTTCGGTTTAAGCCCATTAAGGCCCACGAAATTAGCCACCTTAGCAATGATTTTGTCTAAGATATTTCACCCTCCACTTACCTTATCAGATTTATTCAAGAGCACTTAAAATGTTTTTGAAGTGGATGACTAAGTGGACACCCGACTCTTTCAATTATAGACTCAAAAATAATATCTTGTATTTTTTTATTGGAAGAAAAGATCAATACTCAAGCTCCATTTCAGATCTATCATCTTCCAAAACTTGTATAAATAGCCCTCCAGCTCCTTCCAACGAAAATCATCCCTCCTTTACACTTTGTTTTGTTAGATTACAAAAAAATACTCTCGGGCAGTTTTTATGAACTCTTTTGCACGCCTTATTTGAAGCTCTTGTATGTATTTTCTCACAAACTTTCCTTCATAAAAGTTGTTTATTTTTTAGTGTAGTTTACGTAGATATCTTATTTGTTCCATTTGAAGATCATTTGGTCAGTCAAAAATTGTTTAAAACCCAGAAAGGTCATTCTGGGCGATAACCAGAGAGTATGTTATATTTTGGAGTTTTTAACAAAGTTAATGGATTGATCTTGGTCCGAAATTATTATGGAGTATTGTTAACATAGGTATATGATTATGGGTTGAGGATTTGTTGCATGATTAAAAGTTTTGGTGAAATATTTTCTTAGATTTAGAAACTTCGAATCTGGAAGAGGAAAAACAGTTTCAGTTTTGATAAAGTTTAAATCTTTTATGGTCTAATCTTATTGCAATGGCTTTGATATTTTTATTTGAGGATCCTAAGCTTCTTATGTACATGATATAATGTTGCTTTGAAGATATTTGATATTAGTTTCAAAGATATGAAATTTTTATGCAAGGAGATATTCGAATGGGCCAAGTGATGATGTTCTTGGCTAAATTAATGTTTTGGTTGATTTTTAACCATGTGATCTTGATTTTAAAGCTTAGATCTGTTTTAGGACACCTTTTTAAACCATGTGATGTTTTGGTTTGAAGATCACATCTTTATAAGTCATGGATCAAGAGGTTGATCAAAACAAGTTAGAAACAAAAATCAAGGGAAATGGCCTATATAAGTTTCGGTTTTTATAGAATTTTAGTAGTTGTGTTTAGTTTTAAATTTTTCTGAATTCATATTTAAGTTCAGAATAAAATCTACATGAGATATATAAATTTTGGTGATTTTTAGAGTTAGGATACAAAATCCTTAAGTTAGGAATATAATGGTCTTTTTCCACATGTAGAGGGTGAATTAATAATTTTACTCTTAAATTGATATTTTTCTATATTTCTAATTGTTAGTGACTAAGTTATAACTTTTAAAAATCACTACTTTCAGTCTCTCGTGATCGCACTTGAGTTTTGCCTAGAAACGCGAAGACAGAGGTAAGTTAGCTTTTAACTTACTAGCAGTTTACTATGTATGGGTGATAAGTAAATGAACTACAGTATATGTATGTATGTTATTATATGTGCTATGCCAAGTCATTACATGTTTATATGTTACATATAATTTATTCTGTCATGAATTATTCATCTGCTACACAAGATATTCTGTCACGTATTGTTAAATATTGCAAGTAGTATGGATACATACGATCTAAGGAGATTCTGTCTAAGGAGATTGGAAATTTCTAAGTGTGTCCATCGTGACCCTCCAATCTTTCCTGGGAATCTAGAAGTTCTGTTTAGGAAAGATTGATCTTTCCTGGGAACTTACTTAGTGAGTACTATTCATTTCTACGATAAAAATTCATCAAGATATTATCAGAAAAAATGGAATATCATGTATGTTATGTAATGTATATTCACTGTTGCAAGCATGTTATGTTAAAAATGTATTGTTGTGTTACATCAGGGTTTTTGTCCTTTCATATTCAAGTCACATTCTGTTTCTAATACAGTTTATGTATTTCAAGAACAATCATGTTAAGTTATTCATGTCAATCACGATCCTAAGTACTAGGATGAGAAAATATCCTAGTAAAACTCTTTTGTTCACGCTGGAGTGTCTAAATAGGTGTGAAATTCCCTGGGTTGACGAAGTATAGTCAACAGGTTGTGAATGGGACCTAACTAGCTGGTCACCGGAGCGCACCAGGCACTAACGCCGATGGAGCCACATTTTATTTTAATAAGTCATGGGGCCACAACAACTGTGGAGCATGAAGTATGGGGTCACAGCAATTGTGGCACATACACTACGTGAGACACAGCAATTGTGACACGTAGAATACATGGGGCCACAACAAATGTGGAGTATGTATTAACGCACTCACAGCTGGTGTAGATACCTGTGTTGTGATGCGGTAATCGGCAGGGACACATGGCTCTAGGGGACCCATGTAGCACCCACATGTTACGTTAATCAAGTTAAATGAAAAAGAATTCAAACTCATGTTATGCTCAAGCTCATGTTCATGTTATGTTTCAAGTTCATGTCAAGTTAAGTCAAGTAAGATCAAATCCATGACAATGTTATGTTTCAAGTTCATGTCAAGTAAGTCAAGTCAGATCAAGTCTATGACAAGTAAGTCAAGTTCAGTTCATTCATGTTCATGTTATGTTTCAAGTTTAAGTTATGCCATATGCTATGATTACTTACGATTTTGATTATGTACTTATGCTTTTACTGTCATGCATGCATTATTAACCTGTGTGTATGTTTTATGTTAACTTGCTGAGATTTGTAATCAAATCTCACTATGGTAGTCCCAACTACCATTCCTCCCGAATGGTAGATTTTGTTACAGGATCTAAAGAAGAACTGGGAAACAGCCAACTGGACACGGTCGATTAAGCGACAGTGCGGCTTCAAGGTTAATATAGTAGTTAACTTAAAATTACTATATGTACTATGAAGTTACATCTTCAGTACTCATTTGATCACAATCATTTTGGACTAGTATTGTGATCTCTGATGTTTAGTATACCTTTATGTATGAAGTATACTTTAAGCATTTTGGGATATTTGAATTTGGTGCATAGTATTGCTAAAGAAAAAAAAAATTATCCGCTGCGAATATTGCATAATGCTAGATGTATGTTAAGAACATTGCATCTTATATGTCATGAACGGAGATACGTAACCTTGTGTTGTATGTCTCGACGCTTCAAATGTCCGTCCAATCCCAAGCGGAATTTGGGGGCGTCACAGTAATTCCACTGTTCATGAGTCTTGCTCGTGCGCTTAGATTATGTGCGTATAGCATTTTTGTAGTATCATTTTACATAAGCGGTGAAAATGGACAAAGAGAAGAATTTGGGTTCAAAGTGTCAAACTTGATATTCCCTATTCTCAATTCTAAGCGAGAATTGGATGGTTTGCCAATCTATGATCTGCATTTCCTTTTTCATTGGTTAAGAGCTCTAAGAAAGTCATTCTTGTTGATTCTTGACCTTTGTGTTCAAATAAGTTCCTTTAAACTTGTTCCTTGTAATATATTTGGCATCTTTGTAAGTAACACATATGTTCAAATAAGTTCCTTTACACTTGTTCCTTGTAATATGTTTTCGATGATGATGCATTTGAATATGCTCACTATTTCATTTAGATCACCTATGGCCTCGAGTCAATCATCATGTGCTGTTGATAAGTTGAAAATGGAAGCACCAACCTGTTGGTGTGGCTTGAAAGCCCCATTAAAGACCTCCCAAATTAACAAAAATCCTGGAAAGAAATGTTACACCTGCTCGAAATATAACACGGTAAAGCATTTTTTTTATCATAATTTTGTATTGCCTTTTAACTTGTCATATTTAATATTTGTCGAATTGACAATTTGTATATAGGTAGAAGCAAGGTGTCAATTCTTTATATGGGCAGATATACTTCAACTGGTAGAAGAGAAAATTCACAGAAGAGATAATGCAGTTCGATAAAAGGGAGACGATTTATTGTTACACAAGTATGAAGTTCAAAAAACGAAAGATAAATTATTTGAGAGAGAGAATGGCCTTTACAAAAAATATTCCCATCACTTTTACCAAATTATAGACACTTTTTTCATTTGGAGTCTTGCTATATCTCCTGACAATATTATGAGACAGAAAGAAGACGAAGATAATGATAAAATAAAGATTACGAGATAGAAATCGTTCTTAACATGTTTTCAACGTTAATAGGACTCTTGAGTTTTAATAAGCAAGTATGACATCAAAAACTTTTTGTATATTTTTCATGACAAGTATGAGATATTGCCAGTTATTTTGTACCAAAACAAGCCACATAGAAATGTGCAATGTCTAATACCAACTGAGATCAGGTTCCCTAATATATATAACTAAGAAACATTTCAAAAATTCAACCAAAGAGTGTATATTAAATAACGCATGGGAATCGGATCAACCAAAGTATGGACCTTTAAAATGATTCTTATCGCCGAAAGCAATAAAATGGATCTCACAAAAATGGGTGACCTCACAGAATTAACACAAAGTAGACGGCAGACAACACACGGACGAAGGCAGAAGAACGGTGGGAACCGAGCATGAGGGGTGAGGCAAAGTTGGAGGGAGAGAGAAATTGAATGGTCTGATTGAGGAAAAATGCATGTAGCAATTAAAATAACATAAAAAATTAAAAAAAAAAAAACCACATAGGTAGTATGTGGTGTTGGCTACTGTAGCGGCTTAAGTATAGAAGAACTTTAAAAGTTATTGTAAAAAAGTAGACTCTACTTAAAAAATATGTAAAAAAAATTATTTTTTACTAGTAAGACTTAGATTATGTTTGGAAGTTTCATCTTTAATAAAATTCTCATCTCATCTCATCTCATCATTACAACCTTTTCAAATTCCTATATAAAATATAATAAATAATTCAACTTTTTCAAATCCCAATACAACTTTTTCAAATTTCAATTTAACTTTTTCAAATCTCAAAACTAAAAAATAATATTTTAAACTTTAAAACAAAACACAAAATTCTCATCTTACCTTCCAAACATAATCTTACTTTTTTACAAAAAAAAATTATATAAAACTTATCTATTTACCTGATCATTTATTTGAAAATTTACCTGATAAAACAGCCTTTACCTTTTTACGATATTTATCATTAATATTATGTGTTTTACCGACCTTAATTTTTCAATTTTTTTAGCACACAGATTGCACAATTATGTTCATATTTTCTTTTCCAATTTTCTTATCTGGAAGGCGACAGGGCACTGTTGATTGGTCGGTGATGTTAAAGGAATAGCTCAGTAGGTTTTGATAATTAAAACATTAAACGACATGTCAAAGGAAAAATCACCAACATTGGTCAACATTTTGCTCTTCCTATGATAACTCGTCTAGAGGAAATCTGTGTCTGTGTATATAATGTGTACCCTCCGATATTATTTTTTTTCTCAGCATGTGTACCCTCCGATATGATGTTGAACCTATGTATTTGTCGCCTGCTATGTTTTGTCCCCAAGTTGGACAATTTTTATTAATCTCTTGTATACTGCTTATCCTTTTTTTTTTCTTTTTTCACCGAAGTTTATTTATCATATATCATTTAAACATCCGAGAGACATTTTATTCATAAAATCAACGGTATTAAATTTAAGTTTCTAAATGACAAAATAAAAGGAATTAACGGTACATTAAGACGCTGGATTAAAGTTTTAAGTGCTGTTTAAATAGTGAGTTGAGATTAAATAAATTGAAATAAAAGTTAAAAATTGAATAAAATATTATTTTTTTAATATTATTATTATTTTAAATTTAAAAAAATTAAATTATTTATTATATTTTATGAAAAAATTTAAAAAATTATAATTATAAAATAAAATGAAATGAAAATAAAACACTTCTTCTACCGAAACTAGACTTTATATTTCAAACAAAATATATAATTGTAAAAAATTCTCCACTTCATTAATAAAATTAAGGTAATGTACTGTTATTTAAAAAGAAAATAGAAGGGCAGTACAGAGATGATATTGGATTTTTTCAAAGAGTTGGGTTAGGTTATGCTTGGATGTTTTATCTTCTTTAAAATTTTTATTTCATCTCATCTCATCATTACAACCTTTTCAAATTCCTATATAAAATATAATAAACAATTCAATTTTTTCAAATCTCAATACAACTTTTTCAAATTTCAATTTAACTTTTTCAAATCTTAAAACTAAAAAATAATATTTTAAACTTTAAAATAAAACACAAAATTCTCATCTCACCTTCCAAACATATCCCCTAAACTAAACGTTGCTCTTTTTTTTTTCATGTTTAAATATTTTTAAAAAATAAAAAAATATATCAATATATTAAAAGTTACTTTCTTAATTATTTAAATAAAAAAAATTAAATATACAAGTAGTCAAAGTAGGGAGATAAAATGAAGAAACAAACTAATATTTTTCTTTCTCAAATAGTCCAGGAAGTGAAAAACAGCGGGAAATACAAATTTTACATTCCCTCCCCATTTCTGAGATACCAAACAGAAAGGAATTTGGAGCACACAGAATCGCAAAATATGTGAAATAACATTGAAAGGGACAACTTTAGCTGGCAATATTAGGATGAGGAAATTCCCAATTCTTACACTTGTTCAGACATTCACAGTGTCCCAAAAAACAGTTAGTTAAATAAATACTAAAACTAGCTACAGAAACAAAGAAAAAATTAATTTCCAACTACAAGGATAAATAAATAAATAACATTAATTAATATAGAAAATACACTTCCAAGGTCAGGATTCACATCCAACTCCTACAATTTGTAATACTTGTTTTTTTTTATACTTCTTTGGACAACCTAAGCATAAACAGAGCCATACGAGAGAGCCATCAACAACACAGCCGCTTGTTCCTCCTCGCCCAACTTCTTCCTCTGCCTCTCGACCGTCGATCTCTGCATCAATACCTCTCTTCCCAGAGCCAACCTCGGCTTTAAATTATCCCCTATCTTAGTATTACTATTGCTGCGACAAATACTTGCTTTCTTGGGCTTTTTGTCCTCTTTGTTCAAACCCAGAGTAGCCCTTCTCTTCTTCCTGCTTCTGATCCCACACGCATTGCACAGTGACTGCACAATCAACAGAAATCATGATCTGATCGAAACCAAAGCTCGAGTTTGATTAATCACTACTGCAAATCGGGGATTTTGGTAGCGAGGAGTTTATTTACCTTGGGACCAGCTGGGCCACCTCGCCATAAAGGGGTCTTGGAGGTGCCACAATCGGCACAGGTCTTCTTGTGGCTTTCTTCGGATGAAACCCCATTTGGGTTTTTGGTATTCATGTCCTCAGACTCCGATCCCTGCAACAGAGCACGAAATAAATCCGATCAGCGAGTTTAAAGATCAATATCACAGATTAAACACCGAAAGAAAGACTTGATCACTCACTATATCGCTCAGATCCCCCATTTCTTTGCAATATGTTATAAAGATCTGAACAAAACCCAGCTGAGAAAGACCAAATAGCTCAACTGGGTCCCGCTTATATGCTCAAACGAGAAAGTTGGTGACTACTAAAATACCCAACGATAGTCAGAAGAAACACAGAAGTATCAGGGTGAAAAGAGTAGATCAGAGATCACCCCAGAGAGCGTAATAGAAAGCGAAGATTATCCTCGATATGGACGACAGAGTGAGAAGAGAAGGGGAGAGAGGAAAATAGAGAGAGAGAGAGAGAGCGAGGGAGAGGGAATCTATGGTTGTTGAAACGGAAAGTATTGGAATCTAAAAGAAACCGACATGCAGGGATTGAATGACTGTGTATGCGCGAACAGAGAGAGAGAGAGAGAGAGAGAGAGAGAGAGAGCGAACCGACACACGCACCAGCCGCAGCAGATCTAAAAAAGGCCCGCTTATATAAACGGGACGCGAAACCCTAGCCCTTCCCCATCTCCCTCCCCAGGTTTATGTGAAATTACAACATTGCGCCCCACCCTCCTCGACAAAACCCAAAATACTTTTTGTTTTGGTGCAAAAGAGCACCCGCCAAAACCCAAAGAAACAAAATTAAAAGAAAAATAAACTAAAATTACAGAAGAAATGAAAGCAAAAGAGCGCCATTATCCACATGGAATAAGCTTTTCGGTTTTGCGGGCTTGATTATTGCGGCAGTGAACAGAAATGATTGACTTGGACTTGGAGAAGGATGTCGTTTTGATGGTGATATACTTACCATTTCCCATTTTGGGTCAGAGATGGATGGAATTCCAATCATTTCCAAAAGTCAACTCGGAGTACCGCATTTGCCTTCAAATCCTTCCACATTCTGGTTTATTTCCCTTCCCAAGTGTGTGTATATATATTAATTATTAATTAATAGATGTCGCTGTATTTATAAATATTGGAGTGAATTTTATAGACAATATTGTAATGCTCATTAAATATTATAGACTTCAATAAATACTATAGAGCTCAGTTTTTCCCTTCTCTCCTATGCTAAAGATGGCAAAATTTGTGCTGTACCCCTTTGGTCCACTTAAAATTAATCCAGAGACGACACAATTTTTTTCCCCTGGATGGGAAGTAATGTTATAAAAAGTATTATCAATTTACTTTTATTCTACTACGTAAATTGTAACATATTTATCATCAATAATAATAAATGTGTCATATCTTATATAATGAGATAAAAGTAAGATAATAAATTTCTATCTTTAAAATAGAAAATAATACTTGAACTCACAAAGTGTATGGATTATGCCCGAATGTTTTTTTTTTTATATAAATGTATGAGTAAGGAATATTTTTATAACTGATTTTTCAGAAAAAAAAAATTAAATTGAAAAAAATCGAAAAAAAAATATAATTGAGATCTCCTGAGAAAGTGTTTGTCCCAGACTCCAGTAGCATTATATTTATAAAATAATTAAGTCATTCGCTGGCATTTGTCATAAAAAAGAGGAATGTAGATCTCTAACGATTTCTATTTTCCAATAATAAAAAAAAAAAAACAGATAAAAGAGATAGATGATGCTACATGTCCCAGTTGTATCTGGAGCTACTACAACTTTTCGGTAGACACATAGATTTAGATAAGTCTAGGGATTGTTTGAAGGTGAAATATATTATGGTTGATAATTTTATAGTCTCTCCTGACTTTTTAAATCTTACAGTATGATGAAAAAAATAGAATTAAAGAGAAATTAAAGAAAATGATGTAGAAATCTCTGATGTCAATTTCTTACATTTTTTAGAGTAGTTGAGTACTACTTACCCATTTTGTCAACCTATTTTGTTGTTTTTATCTCTTCCTTTTAATAGACTAGGCCGTATTTCATTTTATATCCCACGCTATCAATAGTCAATTTCAATTAAAAAACAATGAAAAAAATGGACACTTGTATTCATAATATCTTAATTTGAGTATTTGAAAGTTAATTCTAGAACCTAATACAATCCCAACAGAGCACGTACATGTTGGCGGGAATTACAACTACCTTGGCGGGAAACTCTCCACAGACGTTTCCAAATTGTGGTGTTTTTTCTTTTTCTTCTTCTTCTTCTTTTCCTCCGTTGGATGAGTAGTAGTTGAGTTAAATAAATAAATTGCAATTAATCGAGGAAGGGGAGGATCATTCGTGGGTCGAGATGACGCATGTTTAGACTCTAGTGAGGTTGTGAAGTGGACCGTCGATAGAGATAAATCGTTAGATACTGCAGGTTCTTTTAAAAAATTAAAGATTAATTTTTTTTTTTTGTGGAATTTCATGTTTACTAATTTTTTTTTTTATTGTGCGACGTTTGCGTACTTTATAATTACAAATATCATTTCTTTTTATGAGTAGCTCGGTTCATTTTCTTTAAAAGAAAAATAGGACCCAAATGTAAAAAAAAATATAATAATAATAATAATTGCAGATTCTATTTTTTTTTTAAAAAAATACGTGAAACTTACACACTCTAAAATTATATCTAACAATCCTCTAATCAATATTTGTAATTCACATATAAGTCTCATTTTTACACGCTACAAAAAGGACGAGTGAGTCGGGACTCGGGACGATTGCATCAAATCAGGCCAACTATAATGCAATTTCTCTAGGGGTGTAAAAAAAAAAAAAATCTGAAAAAACAGTTGAACTGAAATCAGCCCGGTCTTAAATTGGTTCAATACCGGTTTTTATATTTTAAAAATTAGTTTGAACCGAATTCGACCCGATGTATATTTTAATTTTTTATATTATATATATTATATTATATGCTAAATTGTTAATTAATATAACATGAAATATTTTTATCTTATTATTCAAATTTATTAATCTTATAACATACAATTAATATAATATTTGATATAAGTTAGACACTAATTATATTATTTTAATCTTATTATTCAAGTTTATTATTAATATCACTAATAAGTTAGACACAACTTATACTATACCAATATAATTAGACACTAATGAATTAGATAATAGTTAACAATAAATACTAAATTTTAACAATTAAGTTTAATATTGAAAAAACTATGATACTAAAGTTATGTAGTGCCATAGATGTAAATGGTAAATCAGAAAACCAGACCGGATCAGACCAAAATCAAAAATACTAAAAATTCCAATCTCAGTGATGAATCCGTCCATATCGATTCTTAAATAATCAAAAATGGTGTATATAAGTTCAGTTTCAAGATTTGTCCAAAATCAGACCAGTTACACCCTTAAATTTCTCTTGTTTTATTTGAGTTTGACTATTAAATCTTGAATTTTATTTTGAATTTTGCTAAAGAATAATGTTACTATACCCCCTTGACGAGGCATGGTGCCCCTTGGCTTAATAAAAAAATTGATATTAAAAAAAATGTCATCCAACAACATAAAAAGATGAAGACTAAAATCTTAAATTCTCTCTACCATTTTATGTTTGTATTTTTAATTTTTTCTAATAAGCCACATGACACCACATTGTGCTGCCACATCAAGTGACAAAATTAATAGTATAAATTAGGAGCATAGTAGCGCTTCTCAAAAGGTTAGGCCTTGTTTGGGTGTTGAAGTATTCTGAGGTACTTTCAAACACTCTCACTACAATTTTCTACTTTATTATTACTTTTCACCTACTTTTACTACTATTCATGACTTTTCACCTATTTTTTACTACTATTCAATATTCTATTTTTACTTTTTACCTACTTTTTACTACTATTTACAAACATTCTTAAACACTTTCACATTTATCGTTTTGTGGTAAATGAGATAAAATGATAAATTCTCAAAACTTCTCGCAATTCTCTTCCAAAAAATCACTTAAATTTTAGAGAAATCCTAGGGAACGGTCCAACCGAGAATAGCAGCTCTCCATTTATACGGCGACACATAGGCAATTTATTATGTTTATTTTACATCTGCATACATTGGATCATTGAATCCATTACACCCTTTCTTCCTCACTTGTATGTTGCCCTTTCTACTTCTTCCTGAGAAACCTCAACGGGCTCAAGATCTCAACACTACCATCCCGCATGGCACTCGACCACTTATCCATTATCATGTTCTGACATGTATAAGGTGTTTAGTGACAGTTGAAAAATCACTCTACTCAAGCCAGCTTCTTTAGATTTTCAAATGCTTGTATGGTCTCTGCATCAAAATCGCCTGCAAACTAAACATTCTGATGGTTAGTTAGACAGACATTTAAGGTTGCATTCATTGTTTAAAGCCCCCATTGTAGCTGGTGTACTCGATATGCATATCAAACTCCTTGAAGCATGAGATTCTCTTCACCCGAGCATTCATCAGCATGCAGTTCTTTAGTTATCCTTTTCATGTATTTTCTAGTGAGCTTCAATGAACTTAGTTTCATCTGCTAACAGTAAGAAAAATCATGAACAGATTGACTAATTGGGAAATGGATCCAATATAGATATCTTTATGGGTTGCCTTTTACCGATTTGTATCACAGATCGGATTGAAGAATGCTTGTGCCGGTAATTTTTTTGACTATTTGTCCTTTTGGTCAGTTGCTGATTAGTGAAATGTCAATGAGGTTTTTTAGTGTTATAAAATGTCAACACAAACTATTAGTCTCTTATTTATTGTGTCCACCATCGACTCCCAAGGGATCTAGAGATCCATATACCTCTTGCTTGTGCTTTCCCTCAGCCTTTCTATGTTGTCAATGCTTTGCTCCAACCTTTAAGTTAAAATAAGATCATGTAATTAATCTAAAGAGTGGAATGAAATACTAAATTGTTATATTTTAGTTTGTACACGCTCGCCTATCTCGCAATGCTTGTATTCTTCTCAGAGCTTGGGTCAAAGGCTCTTTTGAGTTGTCCACAAAATGTGTTACTTCAGATTCAAGGCTCTTTAGATCTCAATAGGTGCAAGCAGCTTCTCTCAACGCATCTACTTTTCATTCTGGCCATTGTGTGAAATGCTTCAGCACTGCCCTTTTATCAACCAAAGTCACTTTCCTCAGCCATAAAAAGTCGTAACTTGCTTCAGTGGTGGCCGAAATCTGGTGGTCTGAAAATTTATTGAAGTGGTAACTTGCTTCGACGTCGAAATTAGATGGTGGTGGTGGAACCTTAGTCGGTGGCCAATGCTGGTACTTAAGTCTTGGTCGGTGGGCGGCGGGCTTGGTGGCGTAGCAAGGAGACATGCTAGAAGTGCACAAAGACAAGGAAAGAAATCGGAAATCCGATTCTATGAATTGCTTGTGATTCTATGTGGTGAGGTATAAAGGGTTTATTGTGTTTTTGTCTACGTGTCACCGTGTGAATAAAGGGCCGCTATTCATAGCTTAACAATCGGACCGCTCCACAGCAGAACTGTAAATTTTAATCTCAAATCTTCAATTTTTTTATCTAATCATTACAACTTTTACAAATTTTAAAATAAAATACAAAAATCAATATAACTTTTTCAGGCTTAAAAAATATGGAGAAAAAAGTTAAAGGGTAAGAAGATAATTTGGTTAGAGATCAGGTTGTGAAAAAGAATGTTTGGGGAAGGAATAAGGGGGGAGGCCGAGGAAATGGAGAAATAACTTCTCTCTCCTCCCCAAACGATTGCTTTGATGTGAGATGAGAAGGTTGGAATATTAGAGTGGGAGAGAGAGAAATAGAATGAGACGTGAGGGCTACTTGATTTTGCTGAGATTCAGTTTATAGAGGAAATGAAGATTGTTTTGTAGGAGAATCGTCCTTGTTCTTGCCTGGAAACTAATGTGTTGTTATTTTCGCATAGAAGAAGATTGGCATGTCAAATGGTTTGTGCACATACGGGAAAGGAAAAAGGAAAAACAAATAGAAACGAGAGCCATATCACATGTCTCTCACAAGTCAAAAGATGGAGTGAGCATTGGACTTTTTTTTGTTGTTGAAGAGAGACGGTGACCTCAATTTTGTTGATAACCCTCTCTTATGGTGGAAGAATATAGTAGCATTGGATTAACCACGTACTTCCTTCATCAAAATCTCATTGATTAGTTTAAATTAATCTCACAAATTTCTGTCTTTATTTGCAAAGAAGAAGACAAATCACAATTCAAAAGACTTGCTTAGAAGAAGATCTGTTGATGCACATATTATTGGAGAGAAGGAACAAGAGCTAGGCTTCTACGCAATAGACCCAGTGCTGTATGTGGCGTACCGTACAAGTTGAAAAAGAGAATGAAAGAAAAGATAGGCGCTGAGATATATAGATATGAAGATCTCAGACCAGATATACAGTAAATGAGACAAAATATTTGCCAGATATTATCTGATTGAGAAGGAAAATGAAAGCTCATGAGACCACTTTGATCATTTGTTGTCAACACCAGACACGTACAAGGACCACATCACATTTATCAAAACCTTGTGGACTTTCACCATTTTTACAGTTACCCTTTTTTTATAATCTTACAGCGGTCGATACATAACAAAATTGGCAAGAAAGGTAGGAGGAAATTTAGAAAACAAAGGATCATCTGCAGCCTCTCCAATGATAGTAACATCATTGCTGATGGGCTATGCAGAAATTTTCAGTTTTCCTTTTCTCCCTCTCATTTTCCCACCACCATCATCCAATGAAATCTAAAAGATAATGTTTTAAATACTGAGCACTTGTAAATTATCATGACTCTGTCTCCCACGTATGAAAAGCATTGATCAGATTCTCTCTCTAAAAATCTTCTCTCTTTTCTGTCTAAAAACTTAAGAGACCCTCGTCCCTTATTCGTTCTCTTAACTTCCTTTCCTCTACTTATTCTCTTGACTAGACAGTTTGTTTCCTTGAGGTGCCGGGATCCGGAGCCCTAAATGTTCGCCTGCTTCAGAGTCTGTCTTTAGGTTGCCAAACTACGACGAGAGTTTTGCCTATTGAAGTGCCAGCCGTGTAGGACAATCAGGCAAGGCCTCGTTAGAAAGGCTTTGATGAGTAAGGTTCTCTTTTTTTTTTCCCTTTGCTAGGTCGGAAAATGATGGATCTATTGCTTTGTGGTCAATAGCTAGGGTGCGTTTGGATGTTGAAGTGAATTGAGTTAGTTGAGTTTAGATGATAAAATATTATTTAGGATTTTGAGATTTGAAAAAGTTGAATTATTTATTATATTTTGTGTTAGAATTTGAAAAAGTTATAATAATGAGTTAAATAAGTTGAGTTTGGTTTGATAACCAAACGAATTAGAGTTTACACAAGTTCCATACCATAGTACTCCCTAGGAGCTAACGTCTGTCAATGCATGAAACTCACTAGTTGCAAATCCGCAACTCCAACAACTACACACGCTACATCATTAGATTTCCTGGCCTCAAAGCTTGAAAATATGGCCAACTCTAGTCTATTCCTACTAGCGTGTGAGCCCCGCGCATCGGCACAGCCGCACAGCGATTAGTGTTTATTTTGTTGCTTTCTATCGGTTGTGATTTGGAGTTACAACTTATCGATTTACTTGTTGGATCAATGCAAATGTCTTCGGCAGTCCCCTCCTTGGCTCAATTAAGGAACATGGACCCGAACTTATGGTTGATTGCTCATTTCTTTTTAATTTACTCAATCTTCATCTGAAGACTGCAATCACTGCAATGAGACTTTTGTATTGGACACTCCCTTATTATAATACACATTTGATTAAAAAAGAAAAAGAGCATTAAGCTAAGCTAGCACTAACAGAAATTCTACTAGATGCAACTGCTAAAATAATTCGGATTCGAAGGATTGATTGGAAAAAGACGATGTTCTTAGAACGTATTTCTTTCTATAGGAGTATAGGACCCATTGCCCTTGTCGACACATGCGCATAGTTTCCGTTTCAGCTAGGTTGTTGCATTTACGTTCTTCTACTTCACTTTAAGACGATGTTACGGTGAGAAGGATTACTTGTAAAATGAATGTCTAATTTGTATTTGAAAATAATGTGAGACTAACCTTTCTCCATTCACTTCAAAAAAAAACTTCCCTCCAAAGTTTTGGATTTGCTTTGAATGTGACTTGTTTCTTTCCATCAATGCACAACATGTATTGTATATAAAACCATAATACTACTTCGGATCAATACAATATCCCAGGACCTGGCCATAGGGGTGTTCAACAGGATTCGGATCCGAATATCTGGCTATAATTGGATCCGAATGCTAAAATTCGGCAGTTATCTGCCCAGATTAATTCAAAAATAATCCGGAAGAATAACCGGATTCAATCCAGATATTCGGATTTTTTACATTTTTTACTATAAACCCGAATATCCGGGTTATAACCGGATTTAATCCAGGTTTTTAATACTTTTTTTTTTTTTTTAAAAAAAGAGACTTTAAAACTTAAAAAAATATTTTTATAGTAATTTTTTTTTTTAAAAAGTATGATATCATGCTTAAATTGTCCAGCTTTTTTTTTAAAATAATTTAAACACTTTCTAAAATATTTTTATAAAAATAAAAAATAAATTAAAGAACAAAATAAATAAAAATAAAAATAGATAATATTTTTGTTACATCACAATAATTAATGCAAAACATAAATTTACAAATAAAAAAATAAATAATAATACATCACAACTAATTAAACTAATACATAACAATGCAAAATAAATAACATTGTTGAATATTTTTTGTACAAGTACTGATCAAACAACTTGTATTATCAAATTTGAAACAAAAACAGTGTTTTTTAGAAAATAAAATAAGCCGGACGGATAATTGGATATCTAGGTTGTAACCGGATATCCCCATTTTTTCTCCTTTTTTGGTTATAAATTTGAAAATCTGGATTATAACCAGATTTTATATAGGTTTAGATATTTGGATTGTAACTGAATTAAATGTTAATACTTTAAAAAAACTGTTTAAAACTTAAAAAAATATTTTTATAGCACTTTTTTCAAAAAAATTATGATATCATGTTTAAATTGCCCAAATTTTTTTTAAAAAAATTAAAGACTTTTAAAAGTTTTTTTTTTAAATAAACAACAAAATAAATAACAATAAATAATAAATAATATTGTTGTCACATCACAATGCAAAATATTAATTTACAAATAATAAAACAAATAATAATACATCATAACTAATAATAATGCAAAATAAACTAATGTTTTGCTTATGTCCAAGGTCCCAATCTTTTGTTTTGCATAAACTGTAGAATCAACCTTGATCTGTAAGATATTTCAAATTTTCTTCTCTTTGAAATCATTGGCACCCCCTCTCTTTCAATTCTTTGTAGAGTTTTTTTTTGTTTTTTTTTTCTTTCACGTCGTTGTAGAGTTTTTTTTTGTTTTTTTTTTTTATCCAGTTACGGATCCGCTTACCCGACCGGATGTATTCCGGGCAGATAACAGCACGGATGCATCCAAATTCCGGGTATCAGACCGGACTGTAAAAAATCCAGCCCCGTTCTCCACTCCTACCTGGCCATCTGGAATCTCCTAATCAAGGGTCCAACAACTATTTCCATCTGCCCATTACATTTTATGAGGCAATCATCAGTATTATCATTAACTCAACCCTCGCGACCTCACCAACATTAAAGCATGACCTTGATTTGGAGTAATATTGACATCACATTCTAAAATTGATCATCTCCCAAAGGTCCGCCCCTGGAAAGTCTCAACACATCGATTACCAGTCAACGCCACTCCGAGTGCTAACAGTGTCAAGCGTTGTCAGTTCATCATGGATGCCCCTTCGTTGTAAAATTCAAATTCTGAGCTATAGCTTCAAGTATGCATTGGTGCTTTGCTTGGAAAGCTTAGCAATACCTAGACGAGAAACCAATTACATTGTGTTTCAAGACTCGAGCCACAATGACGCGAAGCACTTGAATTCATAATTAAGATAATAAAATCTTACTATAATAAATCATGGCAAATATGATAACCACACAAAAAATAACATTAACTCTCTTCCTTCCATACAGCAATACCATATCCACCCCGACAAGATACGAAATCCAGACTATATGGAAACAACTCATACATGACTCCGGGAAAAAGAATATGACTCAATACGCATTCAAGAGACCCCCACCAGCACATCCATCGGGGCGCTGTTCATGGAACAATGAACTTGGGGGACACCTTCAACAGCATTCCATGGTACCAGGTGAAAATACTAAGAACAGCTGACTATGCCATCATGCCAGAATTAAACCCACCTGACTCCTTATTTGGACATGATAGTATACACTGACCCACCTTTGAAACCTCTTCGACCAAAGCAGACACAGGATGAGACTCAAATGAGATGCTGCAAGGCGCCCTGACCTGACCCAACATATACCTTACCATCCCAGGCATGGACTTCTCCATCCAACTCTGATCCCTGCAATTTTTTTGTAAAGTGAGTGAACAATAAAGTGAAATGAGGTAATATCTCATGAACTCTTCCTCTTTGCTGTATAAAGCTAAATTGCTAAATTAATAACTAGTCAATAGTTATGTTACCTTCAGCTAAAGTTAAATCCACCCGATGGAACTTGAACCTCATTCCCTCCAAAGCCAAAGCCCGGCTGAGAACCATCACCCAAAGGCACTGTTTCATCATCATCCTCCAACCAATATGTTTCGAGAATTTTAACTGCCTTTTCATAGATCTCATTATTGTCATGACTCTGAAGATTTTCAATTTTCTCCAATCCCTCAGCATCATCTATCATCTGGGCATACAAGTTAACCTCTCCAGTGTTGCCCAAACTCTTCTCCGCTTCCCCAACCCTCAGAATGTTTTCTAAACCTTCTAAACAGACAGTGACGATCCTTGCATCAGGGCATACAAGAAGATCACACAAAGGTTTTATACACCCCTGACTCACCAGGAACCTATCACCACGAAAGAAAAGATTAGTCATAATTTATACCTATTAACAGATAAAATGAAAGGGGAGCAAAAGAAGAAGGTACAAGATCATACTTAATTTGATCATGGGTACCCCCCGAAGTAGCATTTGAAATTGCCCATGCAGCCTCTTTCTTTATATCAAACTCTGCATTTTGAAGCAGATTGACCAAGGGGGCAATTAAACCAGCATCAATAACAGCCTGCATCATTGCAAAGTTGAATTTACATTGTTTCCAAATAATCAGTCAAGAAACCCGTCTCTCTAAAAACAATTTCTTAAATATGCCACATAAATATTTAGAGAAAGGCATTGATTATTTAACATTATAAAAAAGGTAATGCTATGTATAGTCCTGGAGTGTGCAGTCCCCACGTACTCCCTTTGAAAAAAAAGTAGGGGCCACCATTAAAAAAAAAAAAATTAATGTGGGTCCTAGATTTTACCCTCTTTTCAAAAGGGAGTATGCGGGGATTGCACACTCCAGGACTACAAATATCATCTGTCATATAAATATGCCACATTGAGACTGATACTTTCAGTGACTTTTCACACCACTTAAAAACTCATGGTTAAAATAGAGTCCAATAACCCAAAATACTCAAATTTCCTACAGATTTATATTAGTAAATTCTCCACTAACATATTCAAAGTGATATACGTACAGTCCTGATCTAAAAGTGAAGGGAAGACCTGTATCCAATTCCCTTATTATGAAACAATTGAGTAGCAACCAATTCACACAATTTAACATTGGCGTTAAATAATAAACTTGCTGACATTACTAGCATACCTGTATCTGCTCCCTGTTTCCAGCTGTAATGTTTGAGATGGTCCAACAGGCTTCTTTCTTGATGCTCTTTTTATGATTGTGGGACAACAGGCTCAAAAGACATGGCAGCGCACCATGGTTGATTATACACTGAGAAAGTATATTACCCATCAAAATCATAGACAAATAATATCACAGTGAAAAAAAAAAAAAAAGATTTCTCATGCAGAGAACTTTTTTTTGTGGAAGGGGAGGGGGGAGGAGTTTTTTCCAACCAACCACTTGAGTATGTTTTCCTTCCTTTTGTCATATTAAAATCCCTGGCATCCGCACTGCATGTTTGAATGAAATAGGTCTACAATGTTAACAGGTACTTAAACTCATTTAAATGTTTGAGGAGTTTCCAAAACTGAGTTGAATATTGAACAGGGTACGGTTGTGCCCATCTCATTGTACAAAAACAATTTCCTGAGAAGTTATTTGCCACTACAGGTTACACAAAATCACAAGCAATATAAAATCCATATTTAGAAACAACGTTCATCATGCCAAATCTCCACATAAAGATATATATTCATGTAAATAAGGTAAGAAGAGATCATTTTCTACATTATACATTTTAAAATAGGAGTTGCTGATAAAAAAAAGGAGTCATTGTGAGATCTGTACAACCAGCAACCTTTTACTAAGCAATAGTGAGAATTCTATTTTCTAAGCAAATATATATATTATTGAAAAAAAATACTAAACTTACAATAACTTTTGTTTGTTTTGTACGATCCTTATTAGTGGTGTTATTAAATTAAGCATAGTAAAACATGGTAATCCATGTAACTTAAGCATAGTGAAACGTGGTAATCCATGTTTCACAAAATTCAACAATGAAAAATGCTATATACAAATGATACTACAGGCACAGATTTTGTTTTTTTATTAGTAAACAATAAGTTAACCATAAATGGGAATGGGCATAGCCCAACTATACATGGGACACTACAGGTACAGGTGTTTACGGTTAAGGAACAGAATAAAAAAGCTCTTACTTGAGTCTGAAGATCATCTCCTGTCACAATATTTCCAACTGTGCGAAGGGCAGGGATGAGCACTGAAGGAGATGGATGTCTGGAAACAACATTCATATGCTTCAGAATGGTTATCATACATTACATACAATTGAAAACATGATGTTACATGGGTAACCTGATGAAACACGTAGATCAAGGAAAGGTGATATACTCACAGGAGGAGCTGAATAAGTCGGGCACAAACACCTGCTTCAATCACAGCTTGGATTTTGTCATTTGTACCATCAGAAAGATATGAGAGAGCCCAGCAAGCATCTGTCAGGACTTCTTCATCATTTGAATGGACGAGACGCTCAAGAGCTGGAAGTGCTGGCTTCACCTGCCCATCAAAGTCAAAGGTTATAAAGTGCCAAAATATGAGAGCTGAGAGGCTCTCCTTGGAGTCAAATAAATAAACTGGACAAAAACCTGATCAAAGGGAGGCTGTGGCTTGCCCCTGCAGAAGTTAGACAACGTCCATGTGGCATTTCTCAGCATCGAAAGCTTTGCATGCTCATTCAACTGTCCCAGCAATGGAAGCAAGGCTCCATGGCCAAGTACAAGATCACGGCATCTAGGAGAATCCCCGGCAACATTTCCCAATGCCCAAACAGCCTACAATTTCAGTATAAAGGTTCAGAAAGGGCAGGGATAAAATCATTTCATTTTTATTTTAACCTATTCTTCCAAAAATAGGGTAAAATTCATTCCTCTCCAAATATACCTGCTCCCGCACATCGTCGCTTGAAGAACCCAGTAGCTTAACAAAGATTGGAACTGCTCCATGATCGATCACCACCTTTGTGTTCTCCGAAGTTCCTGATGCTATGTTTGTAAGGGCCCAAGCAGCTTCAAACTACACAGAAAAAACCAATAAAAGAATAAAAAACACAAATACGAATGGCAATCGAGAGGGCAGAGAAAAATTAATTGAATGACAAACCTGAAGTTGAGGAAAGTCCTCCCTGACAAGAAACTCAACGAATCGAGGAACAACGCCAGATTGAATAACTTCCTCGATTGGAGGGCTTCTCTCTGTCATTTAAAAAAATCAATCAGACGCTCGTTACTTAGATGAAAACAGAACTAAAGGAAGTCAAAAGTCTCAAACAGGAGTACAATACGATAGGAATAAGTACCAATTGAAAGCAACTTCCGAAACTGCGTGGTGGCCTCCAGCTGCAAATTACTATCACTGGACCAAACCCCAGCAACCATCGAAGGAAGACTCTCCAACTGTACAAGAAGTAATCAATCAGAAACCGCCAATACAAAAAAAATTTCAATGCCGAAACTCTCCTTTTACCATAGCTCGGAAAACCTAAAATCCTAATCACACATCCTTCAATTAGATAAGAAAAAAGAGAGAGAGAACAACAAATAATGTACGATCGAAGAATAAACCCTAGAAACTCACGGATCATTAAAATTCATAAACGGAGATTAATAGATGTATATATTGAACCTTTTTTTCAACGGTGGAGGCGTGGAGAGAGGAAGAGAAGGACTGCTGGGACTGTAGGCCTTCGCGGCGCTTCTTCTGCAAGCTCTCCTCGCGCTTGTTCTTGCGGATCTCGACCATGTTGTCTTCGCGTCTCCGGCGGCCCTCATCGGCATCGACAGCAACCTTGTACCGATTCCGGCGGACCTCGGTTCTCTCGCTCGGCCTCAAAGACATGGTTGCTTGGTCCCCGAAAGCTCGATAATTGAAAAACCCTAGCGGTGGCAGCGCGTATGCAATTAAATATCAATATGCGTCTTTCGAGTATATATAGATGTAATATGCGTGTGTATATGTATCAGGGGAGATGGATGGAGAAACAAAAACCCTAGAGACCTGTAAGAGACAAGATTTCGACAAGGCTTAAATATGATTCGAGTTCGTTCAACCGTTCTCGTTTTGTTTCTATTTATTTATTTATTCCGACAGCGCTGGTAATTTATATGCGAGGGACTTTTACGTCCGATGGAGTCCGTAGACAGTTTCACAATACGTGATCTGATAAATTGTTTATTTTATAGAAAAAAGTACAATGATAAAATTTAATTAAGAAGATTTAAATTTTAAAAATTTATTTTTTAAATCAAATTATATCAACTCTTCTAAGGATAGTAGTCTTGCATTCAAATAAATTTGAACATATCCCAAACCCTCCAAGTTAGAAACATATGATTTTCTACACTGTTTGTGTGAAAGGACTCCATTGATGCTCAAATTTCTCGCAACAACCCTTCCTCTCTCTCCCTCCTTATCGACACCCCTTCGCACTTCGCATTTCCCTTCTTTCCCAAATCACTTTTCTCTCATCACAGTCTAAGTCATGACTTTCCTGAGAGAATTCCCCCATAGTGAAAATTGAATTTTGTCGGGACTTCGTACTCTCTCTCTCTCTGTGGTCCGCGATTGTTTCAATTATAATTTCAATTCGTTTGATAATCTTATTAGTTAATGAAAGCATGGGACAATATGATTCATTAAAAAAAGGTATAAAAACTACTTTTGTCTGATTATTAGTTACTCGTTGGGTTTATTCAAGACATTTACCTTTAAGTGATTTATACGAATCATTAATTTTTCTTTCATGGAGTTTGTTCATTATTCAAATGGTTCCGCATTTAAAAAAAAAATGTAACCCTTTTAAGTGCAAAAACCGTGCCAAGTGTTATTTTTACTCAAGGATTTGCTACTTCTGGTTTTTTAACCGAAATGCATCAATCCTTACTATTAGTACCCGCTCTCCAATCTCATTGGTCAATGATGCATGTAAGTATGATGGTATTGGGCTATGCATGTCTTTTATGTGGATCATTATTAGTAGTAGTTTTTATAGTCATTACATCTCGCAAAGTCATAAGTGAGCCTCCTCAGGGTCGCGTGCTTCATGGTCCGTCTCATTGTCAATTTTAAAGATTCCTCTACCACTAGGTTTTGGCAGGATAGCTGTTCACATAAAAATATATCTGCAAGTGTAACATGGGTATGTCCAATAAGAGTCACATAACATCATGTCAAGTAAGCAAGGTTGAAGCCCAAATGGAAGTGATCATGATGCAACAACCAATTGGGTTTTGAGCCCATCATAATCGGCTTAATATATATCTGATTTCCGAACTTCTTAGGTCAAAATTGAAGTTCAAGATGTTAGCTTTCCAACTAGACAAGTTTTAGTGGATTTGAAGGCGCACACATGGAGATATGACCGTTTTAAGTGGAGTGGTCGAGACTGCCCGAAATGTCAAGATCATTGTTTCCTTCCTACAAAACATTTGAAAGCATGTTTATCCCCTTGACTACTTTCCCACGAATTTAGCATGTTTGTCTTTTGGTTATTCTCTATTCTATGCTTAGAGGGTTGTTCTAAGCTTCTATAAGTATTTGTGTTTGTAAGTGTAAGAGAGATAGAGATTATGAATTAAACCAACCTTTGGCTTTGTGAGAAGAGAGAATTCTTCTTCTTGTAATTCTATATCTCTTTGGTATAATCCTTAGAGTGGTGAATTTCTATAGTTTTGTATCCCTTGTTTTAATCATTTGGGTGGTGATATTTTATATCCCTTTGGTGTTATTTCTCAGGTGGTGAACTCCTATCCTTCGCTCCTTTGTTGATTGTTGAATTCCTATCCCTCCATTTCAATCCGGTATCAAATTGGTATCAAAGCTTTGGTTTCTTAAAGGTGATTTTCTAACACCTTGGTTTCCATAGCTCTTATTATTATGGCTGGTCGTGGTCGTCGTGCTCGAACAAATCCAGAAGCACCTCCAGTAGCACCACCCCAACTAGACCCGCGAGATATCAAATGGATGCCTTGAGGAGACAAATATAACAGCTCCAACAACACCTAGAGCGTTATGAAGCTTCTGAACATGGTGCCTCTCATCATGGTTTGGATGTTGAAGTTTCTAGCAACGATGGAGCAATCTTAATCCTTTCCACCTTGCTTGTAGTCACGCCTCAAGTGACAGCACTCCACCTCACCCACGTGACCTAGGAAATCATATTTTCCAACGTCATTATGATGTCAAGCTGGACATTCCAGAATTTGAAAGAAGAATGCAACCTGATGAATTCATTGATTGGCTCAACACTATTGAGCGAATCTTTGATTACAAAGATGTTCCAGATCACAACAAAGGGAAGCTTGTTGCCATCAAACTACGAAAACATGCTTTTATTTGGTGGGAACACCTTAAGAGGCAGCTAGAACGTGAAAGGAAGAGTCGCATTGTGACATGGGCAAAGATGAAGAAGGCTCTTAAGAAGAAGTATTTGCCATATCATTATAGACAAGATGCTTTTCTTAAGTTCCACAACTTCCGACAAAATGATCTTACTGTGGAAGAATATACAGCAGAGTTCGATCATTCTATGATGCGTTGTGACATTGTAAACCCGAAGAGCAAATGGTAGCCTGCTATCTTGGAGGGTTACGTCTTGAAATCAGTAATGTTGTACAATTACAACCTTACTGGACTTACAATGATGTTTGCAAGCTAGCTATCAAAGTGGAGAAACAATTAAAGGAAAGGAGTAAGAGCAACTATCGGCCTTTCAATCATGATGGAAACACAAATCGGGGGAGTAATTCTACTTCTAAGGTCACTCCATCAACCAAAATAGCAATTGTCAAGCCACCTACTAAGAATGATGCTCCATCAGGTTCTAATCGCTTCAATACTACTAATTCAAGTAGAAAATACTTTAAATGTCATGGTTTTGGACGTATTGCTTCTGATTGTCCAAATCACAAGATGATCTCCCTTGTTGAAGAAGAATTGGAAGATAATGCTGAGGGGGACCAAGATGAGGAAGAATCTGAGGAAGAGTTAACATATGTGGATCAAGGAGAGTCTCTTGTCATTCGCAGAATCTTGAAGTCAACTTATGCAGAAGATGATTGACTTCGGAACAACATTTTTCACACCAAATGCACTTCCAATGGCAAGGTGTGTGATGTCATCATTAATGGGAGAAGTTGTGAGAATATGGTGTCTACAACCATGGTGGAAAAGCTAAATCTAAAAACAGAAGCTTATTTCCATCCTTACAAACTTCAATGGCTTCGAAAGGGCAATGGCATCCAGGTAACTAAGAAATGCTTAGTTCAATTCTCTATTGAAAAAAATTATGAGGATGAAGTTATGTGTGATGTTGTTCCTATGGATGCATGCCATATATTAATTGGTAGGCCATGGCAGGATGAAAGGAAAACAGTCCATAATGGTCTCAAAAATTCCTATTCTTTTGTAAAAGATGGAGTTAAAGTGACTTTAGCCCCATTGAAAAGAGAAATTACTCCTAAACCTTATAAAGGGGAGGGTTGTAATTTACTATCTATAGGTGAAGTTGAGAGAATCATAACTGAATGTGGGGAGGGGGTATGCTCTTGTGGTAGTTGAAAAAAAAGAACTCATTGAAGTTCCACTTATAATACAACCACTTCTTGAGGAATTTCCTGATGTTATTCCTGAAGAACTTCAACCGAGCCTTCCACCCATGAGGAGTATACAGCACCATATTGATCTTATTCCATATTCTATTTTACCTAACAAAGCAGCCTATAGGATGAATCAAAGGGAGCACGAAGAGTTGCAAAGGCAAGTTGATGAGCTAATCTCCAAAGGCATTCTGCGAGAAAGCATGAGTCCTTGTGCCGTTCCAGCACTTCTTGTACCAAAGAAGGATGGCTCGTGGTGTATGTGTATTGACAGCAGGGCTGTCAACAAAATCACCATCCGGTACCGCTTTCCCATCCTACGGTTGGATGATCTCCTAGATTAGTTTCATGGCGCCACAATCTTCTCAAACATCGATCTTCGCAGCGGATATCATCAAATCCGCATGAGAGATGGTGATGAATGGAAGACATCATTCAAAACAAGAGACGGTCTTTATGAATGGATGGTCATGCCATTCGGACTATCTAATGCTCCAAGTACTTTTATGTGCCTTATGAATTATATTTTCAAACCATTTATGGGTCAATTCGTTGTTGTTTACTTTGATGATATCTTAGTTTACAGCAAGTCTCAAGAGCAACATATGGAACATCTTCATCAGGTTTTCCAAACCTTACGAGAACAAAATCTGTATGTCAACTTGAAGAAGTGTCATTTCTTCACCAATAGGCTTGTGTTCTTAGGCTATGTTGTTTGCAAAGAATGAATCATGATGGATCCGGGTAAGATAGAGACAATCACTAGCTGGCCTATTCCCAAGTCCCTTCATGACATAAGAAGCTTCCATGGACTTGCATCATTCTATAGACGGTTCATCAAAGGCTTCAACACCATTATTGCTCCTATCACGGAATGCCTTAAAAGAGGGACGTTCAAGTGGACGGAGGAAGCCCAAAAGAGCTTTGAGCTTCTCAAACAGAAAGTAACGGAGGCCCCAATCCTTACACTCCCAGATTTCTCCAAGGTGTTCGAAGTTGATTGCGATGCCTATAATTTAGGGATTGGTGGTGTTCTCAGTCAAAAAGGTAAACCAATTGCCTAGTGAAAAGCTCAATGAATCTCGAAAGAAGTATTTCCACCTATGATAAAGAATTCTATGTTCTTGTTCGTGCATTGGAACATTGGAGTCATTACCTACTCTTTAGGGAGTTTATACTTCATTCAGATCATGAAACTTTGAAGTACTTAAACAGTCAACAAAAACTCAACAAGCGACATGCAAAGTGGAGTGAATTTTTGCCAGCTTATTCATTCTCCATCAAGCACAAGTCAGGTAAACTCAATCAAGTTGCTGATGCCTTGAGTCGAAGACACTCTTTACTTAATACCATGCAAGTGCAGGTTTTGGTTTTGAAATTATAAAGGAACTTTATAAGGATGACCTTGATTTTGGCGATACATGGAAGCAATGCTCTAAAGGTCCTAACAACCATTTCCTATTAGAAAATGGTTTTCTCTTCAAAGATAATCATTTGTGCATTCCTCAATGTTTGTTGCGAGAAGCCATTATCAAATAAGCCCATGGAAGAGGTCTAGCTGGTCATTTTGGTAGAGACAAAACTTTAACTCTTGTGTAGGAACATTTTGTTTGGCCCAAAATGGTGCGAGACGTTGTGTGACAGGTGAAACAATGTCGAATTTGCCACCTTGCAAAGAGTCGCAAAAAGAACACCGCGCTGTACATTCCATTACCTGTTCCTAATGCTCTCTGGGAGGATGTTAGTCATGATTTTGTTGTAGGTTTGCCAAGAACTCAAAGAAATAAAGACTCCATTATGGTGGTGGTTGATCGATTCTCAAAGATGGCCCATTTTGTCCCTTGCAACAAAACTCTTGATGCATCTCATGTTGCTGACTTATACTTCAGAGAAATAGTCAAGTTTCATGGCATTCCAAAAACGATCACCTCTGATCGTGATTCCAAGTTCGTTGGACATTTTTGGCAGAAACTTGGCACTATCCTTCAATTCAGCTCTACTTATCACCCCCAAACAGATGGCCAAATTGAAGTTGTTAATAGGAGTTTGGGAAATCTCTTGAGAAGCTTTGTAGGGAAGAACATCCGTCAATGGGATCTCTTCCTCGCTCAAGCTGAATTTGCCTATAATAGGTCTACAAGCCAAACCACTGGTTGTAGCCCATTTGAAGCTATCTATGGTCTAAAATCCATTAGCCCTCTTGATTTGGCTCCACTTCCCACCACTACTCAATTCAGTGGAGACGCAGATAAGCGGATAAATGAGATCAAGAAGTTACATGAGCAGATTCGAGGTCATATTGAGAAACAAAATGAGAAGTACCGCACACAAGCAAATAAACATAGAAAGCCTGCAGCTTTCAAGGAAGAAGATTTGGTATGGATACATCTTCGAAAGGAGCGATTTCCATTGAAACGTCAGTCTAAACTTCTACCACGAGCTGATGGTCCATTTAAGGTACTTCAACGCATTGGAGAAAATGCCTACAAGATTGAACTCCCTGGAGATTATGGAGTTTCTGCAACTTTCAATGTGAGTGACTTATCTCCCTATGAAGAAATTGAAAAAATCGTGGACTTGAGGGCAAGTCCTCAACAACTGAGGGAGCCTGATATGGGTATGTCCAATAAGAGTCACATAACATCATGTCAAGTAAGCAAGGCTGAAGCCCAAATGGAAGTGATCCTGACGTAACAACCAATTGGGTTTTGAGCCCATCATAATCGGCCTAATATATATCTGATTTCCGACCTTCTTAGGTCAAAATTGAAGTTCAAGATGTTAGCTTTCCAACTAGACAAGTTTCAGTGGATTTGGAGGCGCGCACATGGAGATATGACCGTTTTAAGTAGAGTGGTCGAGACTGCCCGAAATTTCAGGATCATTGTTTCCTTCCTACAAAACATTTGAAAGCATGTTTGTCCCCTTAGTTACTTTCCCACAAATTTAGCATGTTTGTCTTTTGGTTATTCTCTATTCTATGCTTAAAGGGTTGTTCTAAGCTTCTATAAGTATTTGTGTTTGTAAGTGTAAGAGAGATAGAGTTTATGAATTAAACTAGTCTTTGGTTTTGTGAGAAGAGAGAATTCTTCTTCTTGTAATTCTATATCTCTTTGGTATAATCCTTAGAGTGGTGAATTTCTATAGTTCTGTATCCCTTGTTTTAATCCTTTGGGTGGTGATATTCTATATATATATCCCTTTGGTGTTATTTCTTGGGTGGTGAACTCCTATCCTTCACTCCTTTGTTGATTGTTGAATTTCCTATCCCTCCATTTCAATTGGTATCAAAGTGTACAGAATCGTAACAAGTAATAAAGTATTTTAAAGAAAACGGTTATCGAACCCACAGGGAATAATTATGCTATCGAGTATTGAAATTGACTAAATTAATTACTATTTGAAAAACTGAAATTTGAAGAATGGTTTGTCTAAATTAAGCTGAAGAAAAGAACATTAGAATTATGATTTTAAAAAATAATAAGAATAGATTTAGAGTGTTTGATTTCATCTAACAAATTCCACACAATTTATTCTTCCTTATTATAGAATCTCAATTATCCCAAGTTGATGATAAAAATTCCTTAACTATTCAATATTTCCTCTCGAACAATATCAAAAATATCTCCAACTAATAACTTCATATTTCTATGTGAATTTAACTAATTGGAGACTCATTAAGTTGTTTGAATTTTTCTTGAAAATCATACTAGTTGCAGTAAAGCATCTCTACTTTCGGTCAACTAATGGTGTTTAATCCTAAAACTTTAATCACAAATAACCTCTTGGTCTCTTTGCAATCTAAAAGATCGAACAATAGTTAGCTAGAAAATTGTAAGCATTAAGAACAAGAAATAAACACTCAATCATGAAAATATTGAAAATAAAATAACTTGGAATATAAACTGTGTTCAATGCTAGGCTACATCAAAACTCTAGAAAAATAGAATTAGCTCATAATGGAATTAAAAAAATAAAACTGGTGTTCTTCATTGAAGTTAGTTGATGAAGCATACGGCTCTCGCTTCTGCCCTCCAGTTCTTCCTTCTCGAAAGAACACTTCCAAAATAAACGCTGGAACTCTAAACTTATACTCAAAAACATAAAAACTCTCAATTTCATTTCATAACTCCCACTATTCATCCCACAAGATAACTGCAACTACAATCCCGCCTAAAGATCTAGAAAATATTTTCTAAAGACTAGTGTTAACATAAAAGGAATTATCCCAAGAATAACGAAATTATCAAAAATGGAAGATTCAGTGATATTTGGCTTGAATTGTGGAGTTCGGAAGGATTTGGTCGCCAACACATTGATTTCGGAACTCAGATTTGGTGGTCAACAGCAAATTGATCCCAATCGGGAAGAATTATCCCACCGATTATATGCCGTGGGTGTTGAATATAACTGGCGTGGAATTCACAAATAAACAAGCGTGGAGGTCACAATTGAATGGCCCTCTCCTCGCCTACCCAGTCGAAAGACTCACAATCGGAATGAAAGACTTCTCTCGTATTTTCTAGTTGTTGCCCACGATGTCGTTTAGGTTGGTCTTTTAAGTTGGTCGTTTAGACTAGTCGCCTAATCTAACCGCCTAAAGCCTTGTCGCCAAGCCTTCATGCTTTCTGGTCACGCCTTTTGGTCGCAAGTTTCCTCGCCTGCCGGGAGGTAAGTCTTCTCGACTTTAGGCAATAGAAATCTCTTTGCTGCCCATGGGACACACTCAAATCTCATCAACTCTCTTTAGATCTTATTGTCTCTCATCGGTCTGGATTCGTAATCTCTTATTTTGTACCGAAATGCTCTCATTTTGTACTAAATTTTCTCATTCTTTCAAATCCAAGAAAATAAAAATATATATAAAAATAAAATAAAATCAATAGTATTGAAGGGGAAATGACTCTTTTCATAAATAAAAGAATGATAAAAATACACAAAAATATCACTTATCAAATACCTCCAAATTTAAGGTTTGCTCACCCTAGAGTAAAGAAAAAAAAAACAATTAAAACAAGCATTGGTTTGATTCACAAAATTTATTGCCTTAAATATTGTCTAAAGTCTATAATTCAAATGAATCATTCAAGATCAATCAAGTCCAAAAGTTAATTCAAAACTCAATTCCACCGCATTATCCATCCCCACATTCATGCATACCCATCATTCTCACTTCATCATTAGCTCCTCGGATAGTTTTATGCAAATAAGTAAATAAATAATAGATCTCTAAAAATTCCATAGGCTTACTTTTCAAATCACTCTCCACTAATGTAGAACATAAACTATCACCAAGAATCAATAGGTCTTTATTAAGCTTGTAATGTAAGATTAGGATAAAGGCTACAAAGAAAAGGTAGGATTCAAACAAAATAATAGAACTTACGTTTGAACACCAATAGAATAAATAGAGCATTCTCACTTCTAGCACAAACATCTCCTCTTTATTTCACTTTCAAGTATCTCTCTCTTTACCCCTCTATTCGGTAGATCAGATTTCTTCTTCTTCTTTTTTTGTGGAAAAATTTCATATTTTTTTCGACTGCCTTTGTGGATAACTCTCGTCGGCCTTTTCTTGTTGGCCAGACAGTAGACGAGCTAACTTTTCACACCCCCAAACTTATGATTTTTTATAATATAGTTATACTTAACTTTACTTGTAGACCTTCTACCTTTCTTGTCTTTTATGCTCTTGTGAGTCTGTAATTTTATGTAAACTTAGTTCTCTTGAAAGGTAAGGAAATTACTGTTTAAGCTCAAATAAAGTAAGGAATATGAGGGTTACAAGAAAGATAAATATAAGGCCAAAATATATTTCAATAAAGCTCAAATGGATGACTAGAGATAAAGAGAACAAGCCTGTAAACTTGAAAGGCTCAATCGGTCTAAAAAATGCCTTAATCATTTCTCCAGTAATATTCTGTCTAGGATTTCACCTCGAATGTAATCAAACAAGTTCTAAAGTAAGTTGAGACCATAAAATTCACAAAATTCACATAAAATTTGTCTAGGTACTCAAAACAATTAATGATCATAAGAAGCATTCATTG
Source organism: Cyclocarya paliurus (assembly GCA_029856935.1). Classification (NCBI taxonomy): domain Eukaryota; kingdom Viridiplantae; phylum Streptophyta; class Magnoliopsida; order Fagales; family Juglandaceae; genus Cyclocarya; species Cyclocarya paliurus. The sequence goes on from JARVXP010000437.1 coordinate 705,432, forward strand.
AACATAGAAAATATCAAATTAAGTAAGATCAAGTAAAGAATTAACAACTAGACTTAAGCAATGGAAATTTTTCCTAAAAATTATAATCAATTTCAATCATATTCTTATCATAGACTTTTTATTCATGAAACCATACTATTTTTATCATCATCATTTTTATTATTATTATTTTTTTAAATAATATCCTTTCCCCCAAACTTAAACATCACATTGTCCTTAATGGGAAAAATGAAGAGAAACTAAAGTAAAGAATGAGAGAAAGTAAGAGATGCCCCCTTGATTTTTTTCAGTTCTGCCAATTGAATATTTTCTTTGAAGGTGTAGCCATGTACTTATTGGAGATCTCCTCGCCTCTTCGTTCCCGTAAAATGAAAGAAAAGGAATAAAAAAATAAACCTAGGTTGCCTACCAAAAGCGTTTTATTTAAAGTCTATAACTAGACATTATCTTCTCATCATTTATTACTGGCAAAATCGAGGCAACACTTTTCCGAGTTAAAGTCTCCATACATATAGGGTTTTAATCTCTACCCATTTACTTTAAATGTGTCTTTTGTCTTGTGATGGACTTCAACTGCCCCATAGGAAAAAACACGGGTCACCACAAACGATCCCGACTACCGAGAGCGTAGCTTTCCTAGGAAGAGTCAAAGTCTTGAGTTAAATAATAGAACTTTATGTCCGACTTCGAATTCCTTTCTTAGAATATGTTTATCGTGCCATCTTTTAGTTTTATCTTTGTAAATTCGAGCATTCTCATAAGCATCATTGCGAAACTCATCCATCTCGTTGATCTATAGTATTCTCTTCTCACCAGCCTCTTGTAAATCAAAGTTCAATGTCCTTTTCGCCCAATAGGCTCTGTGTTCTAGCTCCACGGGTAGATGACAAGCTTTTCCATAAACGAGCCGATAAGGTGACATCCCTATTTGTGTTTTGAATGTTGTTCGATAGGCTCATAGTGCATCATCTAACCTTCTCGCCCAATCTGTTCAAGAGACACTCACGATCTTTTCCAATATGCGTTTCGGCTCCTGATTAGACACCTTGACCTGGTCGCTTGTTTGAGGATGGTATGGTGTCGCCACATGATAGGTAACTCCTTACTTAGTCAGTAGAGCTTCAAATTGGTGATTGCAAAAATGTTTTCTGTCATCACTGATTATGGCCCTCAGAGTGCTAAATTGGGAAAAGATGTTCTTTCTCAGGAAATTCACCACGACCCTCACATCATTGGTTGGCAAGGTGACTTCTTCCACCCATTTGGAGACATAATCTACAACCACCAGAATAAATTTATTAGAATATGAGGATGGAAAATGACCTATGAAATCTATACCCCAAACATCAAATAATTCAATCACTAAAATATTGTTTAAAGGCATCTCATGTTTCCTAGAAATGTTGCCAACTCTTTGACAATGATCGCATAAACTAACAAAGTTAAAAGAGTCTTTAAAAATAGTCGGCCAATAAAAGCCGCATTGTAAAACTTTTGCTGCTATTTTTGTTCCACCAAAGTGGCCACCTGCTTCCAAAGAGTGGCAGTGTTTGAGTATGCTCTCCATCTCTTCTTCTAGCACACATCTTCTAATTATCTGATCCGCGCAGTGCTGGTATAGAAAAGGTTCCTCCAAAAAATAGTATTTCAAGTCGGAGAAGAACTTCTTCTTTTGTTGATATGTCATCTCGGTCGGGAGAATTTTGGACACCAAATAATTTACCATGTCGGCATACCATGGAACAACTTGTATAGCCATTAATTGCCCGTCCAGGAAAGTCTCCTTAATTGGGAAATTCTCCTCGCCAACCGCCTCTTTAAGCTCAATGCAAGATAAGTGGTCAGCCACTACATTCTCGATACCTTTATTATCTCTTATTTCTAAATCAAACTCTTGTAATAGTAGAATCCATCGTAACAGTCTTGGTTTGGCATCCCTATCTTCAACATCAAGTATTTAAGAGCCGAGTGATCAGTGTAGACGATCACCTTTAAACCTATCAAATAAGAAGGAGATTTGTCAAAGGCAAACACAATTGCTAACAATTATTTTTCAGTAGTAGCATAATTCAGTTGAGCTTCTGTTAAGGTCCGACTTGCATAATAAATAACATGAAAAATTTTATCTTTTCTCTGCACCAAAATAGCTCTTATAGCATAATTTCTAGCATCACACATTTATTCAAAAGGTAAATTCCAATTCGGGGATACAATGACAGGTGCTGAAATTAATTTCTTTTTCTATATTTCAAAAGCGTGCAAGCATTCAGCAAAAAATTTAAACTAAATATCTTTAATCAACAGAGTGCAAAAAAAATTAGTAATTTGGGAAAAATATTTTATAAACTAACAATAAAACCCGGCATGACCCAAGAAACTCCTCACGCCTTTGGGAGTTTGTCAATAACTTCTATTTTTGCTCAATCGACCTCAATTCCTTTGAAGGAAATGCAGTGGCCGAGCATTATTCCCTCCTCGACCATGAAGTGACATTTTTTCAAATTTAAAATAAGATTTTTCTCCTTGCATCTATGCAAAACCAAAGATAAATTATATAAGTAGTTATTAAAAGAGTAACCAAAAATCGAGAAGTCATCTATGAAGACTTCTAAAATTTTTTCTACCATGTCCAAGAAAATAGATATCATGCATATTTGAAAAATGGTTGGCGTATTGCAAAGACCAAAAGGCATGCACTTATATGCAAAAGTGCCGTAAGGATAAGTGAAAGTGGTCTTCTCTTGTCCTCGGGTGCAATGACTATTTGATTGCACCTAAAATATCCATCTAGAAAACAGTAGCAGGTGTGGCCGGCAAGTCTTTCTAGCATTTGATCAATAAACGGTAAGAAAAAATGGTCTTTCTGAGTTGCATCATTCAGTCTTCGATAGTCTATACTTGCCATCCCGTGACCATCTTAGTCGGTATGAGTTCATTGTTGTCATTGTTTCTCACGGTTATCCCTCCTTTCTTTGGGACAACTTGCGCTGGACTTACCCATGCACTATTTGAGATTGGATAAATGATCCCAGCATCCAAAAGCTTCAATACCTCTTTATACACCACTTCTTGCATTGATGGATTCAATCTCCTCTGGAGTTGGACGATCAGTTTAAAATCATCCTCCGTTAAAATCTTGTGCATGCAAATTGAAGGACTAATTCCTTTAATGTCCGAGATGGTCCAACCCAAATCCATTTTGTACTCCTCAAGACTCTCAGCAACTTCTCTTCCTCTACATCACTCAATGAACTGTTAATAATAACTGAAAAAATAGAATCCTGGCCCAAAAAGCGTACCTTAAATTTGATGGAAGTGGCTTGAGTTCAGGCTTAGGTGATGTCGGCTGAGATAAGTGTAGCTCTTCTACTTTCGGTTTTATTGAAGGAGAAAGGAATGGTGTACCTTCCAAATATTTCTCACACTCACTAACCTCTTCATCTTTGGATTCAATAGATGTAGAGTGAGTAAGACATACCTCAAGTGGTACTTTTGGAAATTTAACTCCGTAAGTCTCATTGGCCTTGACCATATCTCGGTCGCTTATTTAAAAGCAGGAATGTACCTCGGAGGGAATTCCATAGATTTAAATACATCAAAAGTGACTTGCTCCTTACCGACCCTTAAAACGAGTTTTCCTTTCTGGACATCAATTAAAGTTCTCCCCATCGCAAGGAAAGGTCGGCCCAATATCAAAGGGATCTCCTTGTCCTCCTCCATATCAAGTACAATGAAGTTGGCAGGGAAGATGAACTTATCAACTTTCACCAGTACGTCCTCAATGAGTCCTCTCAAGTATTTGATAGATCTGTCCGCCAACTATAGAGAGATGGTGGTTGGCTTTATTTCTCCAAGACCCAATTTCTTGAAAACAGAATGAGGCATTAGATTAATACTTGCCCCTAAGTCACATAAATTTTATCAAAATAGGAATTTCTTATAGTGCAAGGGATCGTGAAACTCCCCAAATCTTTCAACTTAGGTGGCAGCTTCTTTTGTAAAATTGCACTATTCTCCTCGGTCAGCATCACAATCTCATGCTCCTCCAATTTCTGTTTGTTTGATAATATATCCTTCAAAATTTTTGCATATTTAGACATTTGCTCTAAGGCCTAAATATTAATATTAATATGCAATTGCTTAAATATACTCAGAAATTTAAAGAACTGATTATCAATTTTATTTTTCGTTAATTTTTGCGGAAAAGAAACTGGTGGATCATAAATTGAAAGAGAATAAGTTTTAAAAGTAAACTCCCTGAATTTCTTGGATTTTGCAGCCCCTTTATTCTCTCTAGTCTTCTCAGCTTGCTGGTCGGTCCCCTTCCAATCAGTTTCCTTCACCTCGTCCTCAGTTTCCTTCTTCTCAGTCTCCACATTTTCAGTTTCTGCATCTCACTCAGTTCTTACTGTTTGTGGCTGGTCATATGTCCACCCACTTCGCAATACTATGGCTTTAACATGCTCCTTTGGATTGGTCATAGTGTTGCTCGGTTAAGTCCCTACTGTCCTCTCGCTAAGCATGTTGGAGAGCTAACCGATTTGTGCCTCAAGCTTGCGGATGGATGTCGAGTTGTTTTGGATCACCATATCAGTCTTTTGCATGTACTGCATGAACATATCCTCAAGTGCTGGCTTCTTCTCTTGTTGTGAAAACTGTTAAGGTAGTCTACTCGGCCCTTGGTTATTGCTCCATGAAAAGTTAGGGTGATTTCTCCATCCATGATTGAACATATTTGAATAAGGATTGTTTTGACGTTGGAAATTGGACATGTAGTGGACTTGTTCTTGACTCGATTGGACAAAAGGATTCCCCACTTGGCAATCTATACTTGAATGATTTCCTATGCAATGATCACAAACAACATTAGTTTGAATAGCATTAACGTTCATCTTACCAAGTTGTTGTGAAAGATTTGTCATTTGAGCCGCCAGTGTGGTAATAGAATCAAGTTCAAAAACTCCAGCCGTCTTTCTTGTCATTGCTCTCTCTGCAGACCATTGATAATTGTTGGATGTCAATTCTTCTAGAAGTCCATAGGTGGCTTCATGGGTCTTACTCATTAATGCTCCTCCAACGGCCGCATCAACCATAAATCAATTTGTGGGTCCCAAACCATTGTAGAATATCACTTGAAGCTAGGCGGGGAGGCCGTAATGTGGACACTTGCGCAAGTCTTTATATCTCTCCCACGCCTTATACAATGATTCACCCTCAAATTGGGCGAAGATAGTAATATCATTCCTTAATTTCGCTGTCTTGGCCGGAGGGAAATACTTTACTAAAAAAATTTGTGTCAATTCCTCCCAAGTGGTGATGATACCGAGCGGCAAAGAATTCAACCAAGCTTTTAGTTTTTCCCTAAGTGAAAAAGGAAAAAGTCTCATCAGATTGCATCTTCTATCACTCCATTGTGTTTAAAAGTATCACAAATTTTCAGAAAATTTACAATATGGACATTAGGATTCTCTTGTGAGAGCCCTCCAAACTGGACGGTTTGTTGGATCATTTCAATGATGGCCGGCTTGATCTCGAAGTTATTGACTTGTATAGCTGGTCGCCTTATACTGGACGTCGCCCCATTGATTGAGGGCATCGCATAGTCTCTTAACGCCTTCTACTCCTAGCCGGCTATATTAACTTTACAAGAGGTGACCTCTTTCTTTTTCTCTTTATTGATCTGACGTAAAGCTCTTTCAATGTCGGAATCGAAAAGCGTATGCTATAATGATTTAGATTGGCGCATACACTTCTGATTCCTGAAAGAAAAAGATCAAACTGAGATAAAATATAAAATCCAAAGTAGTAAAAATCTAGTTTGTATCAATATCAATAACAAATAACTATTTCCCGACAATGACACTAAAAACTTGTTCGCATAAAAATATATCTGCAAGTGCATAGAATCGTAACAAGTAATAAATTGTTTTAAAGAAAATGGTTATCGAACCCACATAAAATAATTATGATATTGAGTATTGAAATTGACTAAATTATTTACTATTTGAAAAATCGAAATTTGAAAAATAGTTTATCTAAATTAAACCGAAGAAAAGAACATTAAAATTAAGATTTTAAAAAATAATAAGAAAAAATCTAGAGCATTTGACTTCACCTAACAAATCACACACAATTTATTCTTCCTTGTTATAGAATCCCAATAATCCCAAGTTGATAAAAATCCCTTAACTATTCAATATTTTCTCTCGACCAATACAAAAAATATATCCAACTAATAACTTTATATCTCTATGTAAATTTAACTAATTGGAGACTCATTAAATCTTTTGGATTTTTTTTAAAAATCACACTAGTCGCGGTAAAGCATATTTGCTTTTACTTAACTAATGATATTTAATCCTAGAGCTCTAATCACAAATCACCTAACTGTCTCATTGTAATTCAAAAGATCGAACAATAGTTAGCTAGAAAATTGTAAGAATTAAGAATAAGGAATAAACACTCAATTATGAAAATATTAAAAATAAAATAATTTAGAATATAAACTGTGTGTTCAATGCTAGGCTACATTAAAACTCTAGAAAATATAATTAATTCATTGATTACGCCCAAAGAATAACGCGGTAGTTGTAGCACAGCTTTAGAATGCCTATTTCTCAGGGAGACAGATTAAAGAAAAACAACAAATAATAAAAAAAACTAAAGGAAAATATTTAATGATCAATAAGAAAGAACTGATTTTAATGCGACTTAGAAACTAAAATTACAAAAATAAGGATCAATCAAATTATAAATAGTAAAGCATTAGGAATTCCTTGCATAAATCGGGTATTTATGTTTATTCTTGATTCAGTGAATTACTCAATTGGAGATTTATCCAAAGTCTCCAATTGAAAGATATAGAACTACAAACAATTTTAATCGAAAGATAACTCTTTGATAAATCAGTCACTACTTTTTAAAACTCTGTGAATTATCATCCTTATTGACAAAACCCAACGATGACAATATACCTAGTGGGTAATACTGCAGCAAAGAATTAAATTATTTATAGAAAAAGCATGACTGAATCTATGAAAGGAATCAATTTCAAGATTATTTGGAGATAAGAAAATACTATTGATAATTAAAGAATGATAAATAAGAGTTTGCATTAATAAAGAACAATCACATGAATAAAAAATAAACTAAAAACATCATCAATTGTGCAAGTTCATCCCTAGCTTTACTTGGACTTAGCTGTCCACAAGTACAACAAAATTCTCTTAAGAACCGAACTGTCTGTCCGAAGTAATATGTTTGAAACTCTCTTCCTCAGCCCTTTATATAGAACCGAAAAGCCTGAAGCTTTGTCTTCGTGTAACCCACTCTCAATTCGATCATTACGAAATATTCACATGAGTTGCGTCTAGCCGAGAGTCAAGAATAGTTCATTTATTTTATCTTTTTGTTGTGCGGCGTTTAGGTCCTGCCCAGTTTTTGTCTGCCTTCCAACCAACATGTATGAGTTTTAAAACCAAGTTACAGCTCTTCTGGTCTTCCGCTGCTTCCATTAATTGTTTCTTTTCCTTATTCTTTTTATTCTTCCACCCAGCTATTACGAGCTGTCCGTGTGAGTGTCTTCGAACGTATTCTTCGTTGCTTTCCAGTATGAGTCCCAGCATGTATTTTATTTCTTTGTGAGTTGGCCATTGCGTGAATGCATCTTCTGTTGGTCCCGCATGTGGCCTCCTATCTGAAAGCTTCCTCTTCCTTGCTTTTTCTATGTCTTTACCGTCTGTCCAGCTGGCTCGAAATGGAGAACTCTGAGAGAAAGATGGAGATGGAACTGTGGGCATCATGTGGCGTGGTGGAGCTTGAAATGCTTTGTTTTTGGTGTATGAAAGCAGAGGTGGATGGTAGTGCTGCGTTCATGGAGTGGTGCTGCCGGGGCTGTGCATGGGAGCTTCGGACGGTGGCTTGTGGTGCACTTCATGATGGAGACGACGTGCACTGGAGGAGTGTTAGGGACCCCGGTCAAGTCCCTAAACACTAAGTCCTCCTTGGTTATGATCTCCTTTGGTTGACCGAGTTCAAGTCCTTCTCTTGCTTGGTTCACGATCAAAGATGGCTATGGTGGCAATTTGGACAATGTGAGGTTAAGTGTTTAGGCTAGTATGGAGTGGATGGAAGTTGGAAAATTGGCTAAGTGTTGAGATCACAATGGTGAAGGGTGCATGGCACTAGAATGAGTTAGGGTTAGCGCCACTTGAATTAGTGTTAGGGTTTGGATAAGTGAGGTGGATTAGGGTTTCAGCTATGATGGGAATTAGGGTTACTGAGAATGAGGTGGAGGCTAGGGTTTCGGTTTGCAATGCAACTAGGGTTGCCGAGTTTGAGTGGTGAGATGTTTTAGGAAAGTTTCCTATAAACTTAGGATTTGTCTATGGATAGGATAAGGGCCGGCCAAGGGTATTGAGTGAGTCAACTAGGGTTTCCAATATGGAAACTCTATTATGGTAAGTGGAGTGGGTGGCTAGACTAATTCAAATAAGGCTAGTGGAGCCGAAATTTGAATTTGAATTAATAAAGAAAGTGGATTTTCTGCTATGGTAGGAATGGGATGGAAGAAGAGTATTTTGGTATGTGGTTTATTTATGGAAGGTAGGGCAAACAAGGGTTGGTCGAATTATGCAAGTGGGGGAGGATCAAATGGATGAAGTGGATCACTTGTTGGCCGAAACTCACAAGAATAATGATGAACAAAGTATGAACAATGAACATAAAATATCAAAATCAATGGAAAATAAATGGAAGACAAGAGATGGAATGGAAAATACTCATAAGATTGATAACTTGAATCACACTTATTCACGAATTGCAAAGTGTAATTCTCTCCTTAGGGATTCACGAATTGCACCCCAAAGAGCCCAAGTGTTAGGCACCGAAAATGATCTCAAGAACAAAGTTGTCTACAAAGGAATATTGTCAAAAGATGTGAAAGAAATGACTAAGGGTCCTATTTATAAGGTTACAACTTGGAAACCCCCAAAAGGTCCCTTTGCAATAAAAGAAATAAAAGAAATAAAATAAACAAGGATAGTGGCATGGACCACATGGCCGTGGCATGCATGAGCCAAGGGTGCGGCTAGGATGGTGCATAGTGGTCCTCTGTATGGTCCATGGCTAAGTGGCTCAGCATGGCTAGCTGTGGTGCATGGCATGGTGCCATGCATGGGCCGACTGGTGGGCATGGCATGGTGCCATGTTCGGCCTGCTGATGGTGGCTAGCCATGTGAGCCTATTGCAAGGCATGGGCTGGAGCCATGCGCTGGATGGCATGCCTGGTGGGCATGCCACTGACCTGCTCTGCAAGGCACGGGCTGGAGCCGTGCGCTGGATGGCATGTCTGGTGGGCATGCCACTGGCCTGCTCTGCATGGCACGGGCTGGGCCCGTGCGCTGGATGGCATGCCACTAGCCTCGCTGTTGTGCGGCTGGGTGCATGGCCGGCTGCAGGTGCATGGGCGCACTCATGGGCGTGCGCCTGATGGCCGTGCCCATGGCTATGCGGTCAAGGAGGGGGCACAGGGCCATGCGGCCTGAGGGGATGCGCAGGGCCATGCGGCCCGCATGCGCGCGCGGAGTCGTGCGGCCTGCGCGCATGCGCAGGGCCACGCGGCGCATGGACATGCACATGGGTGTGCGCATGCCCGCACATAGCCACTAACCTCGTTGGGGTCGAGGCGTGGCACGCGCATGACTTGCATGCTGGGCGCCCCGTGCGTGTCAAGGCAAGGGCCAAGGCATGCATGTGGCCGGTCCATGAGCATGCCGGGCGCCCCGTGTGTGACAAGACACGGGCCAAGGCATGCTCGTGGCATGATCATGGGGCATGTCCCGGACATGGCTAGGATATGTGCGGCAACTTTGAAGGCAATTTTACGTGGGGGTCTAACAAGGAGGCTGGGCACGACTGGGCTGAGGTGCAGTGGAGGGTGGCGGTCCGAACGCATGCATGGAGTACGTGTGCTGGAGGTTGAAGATGATGAAAAAAACTTGTCGTTTTTGTCTATTGACTAAACGACAAGTCGTTTAGCATATGGGAGTTTTAATTCGACGGATAAACGACAAGTCATTTTTATCTGTAGACTAAACGACAAGTCATTTAGAAGATAGCTGAATTCAATCCAATTAGAAACGACATGTCGTTTTGGTTTGTCGACCAAATGACATGTCGTTTAGCCTGTGCTGAAAAATAAAAACAAAAATAAAATAAAATAAAAAGTTAAATAAAATAAGACAGGCAAAATAAATAATAATAATTTAAAGAAACAAAAATAAAACTAAAAATAAAAATAAAATAAATAAATAATCGAAAATAAAAATAAAATTAGACAAAAGATGGAGAATAAAATATTAAAAGTGTGTTATGCATGTGAATAAATATTGTCCAATTAAATCTCAAGTTATAAAATTAAGCATAAACTATGATTTTAATCAATTTAAATCATAACTTGGATTTATTCCCTTTAACCATTTTTTCATCTAAAACCAATGATAAAATAATAAAATAATTAAAAATATATTGATTTTAAATATATAAAATATGCAATAATGCAGCTCAATCATTCATAATGGAATTAAAAAGAATAAAACGAATATTCTTCGTTAAAGTAGGTTGATGAAGCATATTACTCTCGCCTCTGCCCACCAGTTTCACCTTCTCGAAAGAACACTTCAAAAATAAACTCGGGAACTCTAAACTCAGACTCAAAAACATAAAAACTCTTAACTACGATTCAAAACTCCCTCTATTAATCCCACAAGACGGGATTAAATAGATGTCGAAATTCAAATCTAGAAATAAGATAACTGCGGCTACAATCTCGCCTAAAGATTTGGAAAATAGTTTCTAAAAATAAATGCTAACATAAAAGGAATTATCCCAAAAATAATAAAATTATCAAAAATGGAAGATTCAGTGATATTCGGCTTGAATTGTGGAGCTCGGAAGGATTTGGTTGCCAACAGATTGATTTCAGAACTTAGATTTGGTGGTCAGTAGCAGATTGATCCCAGTCGGAAAGAATTATCCCACCGATTATATGCCGTGAGCGTTGAATATAACTGGCGTGGAGGTCACAATTGAACGGCCCTCTCCTCGCCTACTGAGTGGAAAGACTCTGAACGGAATGAAAGAATCCTCTTGCCTTTTCTAGTTGTTGTCCAAGATGTGTCATTTAGGTTGGTCTTTTAAGTTAGTCAGTTAGACTAGTCATCTAATCTAACCGCCTAGAGCCTTGTCGCCAAGTTTTCGCGCTTTCTGGTCGCACCTTCTGGTCGCAAGTTTCCTCGCCTATCGAGAGGTAAATCTTCTTGCCTTGGAGGAGAGAAATATCTTTACTGCCCACGGGACAAGACTCCTTGCCCAAATCTCATCGGCTCTCTTCAGATCTCACTAACTCTTGTCGATCTGGATCCGTAGTCTCTTCTTTTATATCAAAATGCTTTCTTTTTGCACTAAATCTTCTTATTCCTTCAAATCGAAGAAAATAAATAAAAATATGTAGAAATAAAATAAAATCAATAGTATTGAAGGGAAAATGACATTTTTCATTAATAAAAGAGTGATAAAAATTACATAAAAATAACACTTATCAGTAGCTGTCTGTGGGGGATTCGAAATCTCCCTTGCGATCTGCCTCCCTGTCAACTTGTGCCCCAGATTTTTTAGACTCCATTATAAACCAACCATGCCCAAAGCCACAATATGCACTAGCTCTTGCTCACGGCTTCGATTACAACAACACCCAAGAGTTGCAATGACTAGATTCTTCATCACGGGGCCCAAAAATGTGCTCCTTTAGGGTAAGCAGACATCAACTCCATAATTTCATTACAATTTCTTTATGATTCTTCAGGCTGTTAAGTTCTCTAAGATGCATGTGTTCTTGTTTATAATTTGCAGCTTTTGCTCAAATGGTGGTGACAGAGTATGTAAATATGAAAGTTAAATGATTCTCCTTTATTTTCACTTCCTGGGCTTGTTTGGAAACTGAGAATTGGGGTTGATAAGGTGATTTTGTGCCTTACAGGTCCAATGGATATACCTTTTGAGGTTAGTCTGAAGTATAATTTCCAGCAACACTTGGAGCGACGATCATGGTCATGCTGTTAGGAGTTCAATTTCAATTAACATTTCAATATAGGTGGGGTTTTTTCCTTCTTTTTTTTTAATCTTTTATCTTTTCTTTTCTTTTCCTGGGGGACAATGAATTTTGAATAATTGTTTGCCTAGAGCCAAAGTTTGGCTATTTGGTTCATTTTCATAGGTGAAATTCTTTGTGTGAAATTTGCTAGAATTTGATGCCATATTTGTTTCTCCCTCTGTTGAAATCTATTGGCAGTATTTGAGTTTGATCTCTTGTTGAAGTTATTGGTTGGTAGGAATTATTCACTTGGGTCGTGGTCCATGACTGAAATAGATTAATGGGTATGTATTTTAAAAGAGGGGAAATGTATAGGTATGATGATTCTTGTATATGCTAAGTAGGTTTCATTTTCTATTGTTTTATCTCTCTTATGTCTCGTATTCTTGGGTTTAAGGTGAAGAAGTAAAAGAAATGAAAACATAGTTTAGCAATGTATGACAACAGAAATAATATCAATAACCTCGTCAACTAGACATGTGTTCCCGTTAAATGTATGGCCTCCGGATTTTTTGTAGTTAGCCATACAATTGAGGAAGTTTTGGCTGCATTCTTGGCTTAGATAGTCATTTGTGCCATAACACCATCAACATGATTACTGTCAATTCAAATCTCACATTATATCATACTATCTTTTAAGCACAATCGTTATTATATTTTATACACCACACACCTTTAAATTTACAAATAACTCAAGTTTAACATGGGACAAAATCATAATTTATCACGCAGAAAATGCATGAATCTTGTTCCGAAATACTGTAGTGCACAAGCCAAAATATTAAGTATAAAATGTCCCCATCCATCATGCTATTGATCAATTTATACTATTTCATTTTTTGGAAAAGTATACTTTGCACCCTTAAATTATTCACATTATGCACTTTGCATTCCAAACTACTAAAACTAATAATACATCCCACCCTTCAACTACTAAAAACTTGTATTTTGCACGAGCTTGAATACAAGCTTCACGAGCTCAAAAGGTCAAAGAGATAAAACTCAAGAGCTTGAATACAAGCTTCACGAGCTGGACAAGTCAAACTGATAAAAATATGGGTACTGTTGTTGTGGGTAGCAACTATATGCTATTGTAGGTGTGTGTAGCAAAACTAGACTAGGAAAAACTATGAGCTGCTGTTAGTTGTCTATTTGTAGTTATGATTTTATTTTATTTGTAAATTTTGAGCAACAATAGTGATAATGCTGAAAGTATAAATTGTTGGATTGTGAACAATAGTGGTAGTGTTTAAATGATAGTATAGAATTCATCTCCTAGTGTCTGGTTTTTTACTTTATTTTCATATGATTGTTAGTGTCATCTCAATTTCAATGCATCTTTATTAATTAATGTTTCAAATCTAAACCATCATGGTACACTCAATTGTCTATGTAATAATAACAATTTTCTTATTCTTTTGGTTGTGGGAGTGAAGATAGTATGATTTTCTTTTTCTTTGGGACTTGGAATTTAGGTGTATCACAAAGTATAATTTTGTGTTTTTTATTTTAGCCTTTGATCTATATTATAGGGATACTACCTGAGATCTTCCACGCATGCTTTGAGGGAGGTATGATTGCACTTTGACCGAGCCCTTTTCAAGTGGATCCTTAAATAAATTTGGCATATTTATTACATTATCATATTAGAATATTTGGTTATTCCTGTATTTTTTACCATGTTCATAAATATTAGTTAAACTTCTATATCACTATTCTAATTGATTAGTTTACCATATTAGTTAAACTTCCATGTGACGAGTGATTGACTATTCTATGTGACTATTCTGATTTATTACTTTACCATGTTAGTTTACCATGTTCATGATTATTACACAAGGAGTGTCTATTCTACAACATTTTAGAAGTAGTAAACTACTAACCATTAGCAACTTAGGTTTTTGGATTGCATATTCTTATTTTTACATTCAGCAGCACTTGATGGATGATGTTGAGGTCCAGTGTGATCGCGACCTGTGGGTCGATGGGTTGGAGGAGATGTTGGTAAACATTCTCTACCAAGAGACCACTGAGAGAAAATTGATTGGATTGAAAATCACCAACCGAGATCATGTAAGACTTGCACAAAAGATGACTGAAGTTGGGAGGAAGCTAGTTGATGCGCCACAAATTAAGGAAAAAATCACTCGTCTAAGACAGAGGCAACTACTATTCATTGATTTAATGGGCCAAATTGGGCTAATGGAATACAGTTAAATAATTACATGAACTTAATGGGCCAAGTTATTGAAGATTTCTTCCCATTCTTTAGTGTATATATAATTTTTTTCCTAATGTTAGGTGTGTAACCAATGGAGATAATTCAAGACTAATAGTTGTTGAGATTACGATCTCCTATGCACCATTTTTGGACAGTCTGTGAGGGGTCCTCCATTATGCATCCACGTAAGAACCCCCCACATGTGAGGATGAGGACTGCTTTGAGGAGGAGCTAAGGGCATGGGGCCCTATAATGAGAACTGCCACAGATGCACTAATAGACATAGATGAGCCAGACATATCTGAGCTGCATGGGAGACGAGAAAGATGTCCAGGGAGTACTTGTCGTAGAAGAAGGGAGGCGCCTCAGGGTAGCATTTCCTTAGAATTGAGCAAAGCTCTAGAAAGTATAGCTGCCAGCACCACCGCGAGGACTAAGTTAGATAAGCAGATGTTCAGGAAATGTAGTAGAAAGCGTAGCAACGGCAAATACTCAAGTGGATCAGATGCGTCATTTAGCAAGATAGCTAAATGTATGGAGATTTTGGATGAGATCACACTGCGGCTCCCTGTACATCAATATGACAAAGCATCTAGGATTTTTATAGATTCTAATGTGCAGGATATGTTCTTATGCATGCCCCCAGATCGTAAATTTGATTGGATCTGGGGGTTGGAGTGACGTAGCGTATGAGGATGCTAACCGTTCTTTGTTTCTTTATTGTGGATGTTGTTTGTCTTATTGATATTGTTGTTTGTTTATTGTTGCGGATGTTGTTAATATTTACTGGGGATGTTATTTGTTTTATTGACTTAGTTGCATATGATGCATCATTTGCTAATGGTTTATTGACTGCGTTCATGAAATTTGGGATTTTTTATTATTTGCATAATTTGGTAACGGTTTGTTTTAATTCCTAAAATAATTTGCTACTTATTATAATTGATTTGTCTCTATATTATTTAGTGGCATATTTGAGACAAGTCATATACGACATAATTTATATACTTTTTGGATGTTCACTGTCATCCTATACACACTTATTATGTGCTATTTGTTCATGTGATGAAGTGTTATTGGGCTAATTTGTTTTTGAAACTGTAGAATGGAAGGAGGAAGTGGGTCAGATGATGAGCCCCAAGTGGAGGCAAACAATGCGACCGAAGGTTCATCGAGTAGTAACCAGTATCCAACGTGAGACGAATACCAAGATTGGAGGAGGCATAATCCCTTAATGTGGGATCACATAGCCATTCTTATGGCCGCCACATAAGAGGAATCCGTGGAGTCAGTGGTTGAGCGAATGTCGCAACATAATATCAGCTTACGCGGACAAGACTGTATACTCGTAATTCTCAATGGACATCCCAAGAATTGTTATAACATGTTCCAGATGGAAGTATATGCATTCGAAGCGTTATGCAATATGTTATGCGCGGATGCCATTCTTGAATCGACAATAGAGGTTTCTGTGGAGGAAGCCATTGCAATGTTTGCATACATCGTCGGACATGACCAAGTTCAATAAATCACAGGCAATCGGTTTTAATATTCGAGTGAAATCATTAATCGGCATGTCTATGCAATGATGTGTGCACAATGTCGCCTTGCTCCTCAGGTGAATGCACCTACACATGTTGCTGGGGGGCACTTTATATTGAAGGCAATCCCAGACATTATCTATGGTTTGAGGTAACAATTTCTTACTCTGGTTTAAGGAAAGCGATATGTGGTTGACACTTTCATAGTGTGGTTGGTCCCATTTATTAAAAATTAAAGAACTCATAATTTCATCATATGATTGCAGAAATGTTATGGTGCAATCGACGTAACTTTTATCGACGCATGGGCGCATGCTGAGGCAACTAATGCGTATCTATTTCGGCATCACCGAGCTAGCCAAAATGTGCTGGCAGCCTATAATTTCGATATGAAATTCACATTCATATACGCTGGGTGGGAGGGCACTACCCATGAAACTCGCATATTTATGGATGCGTTGAGTCATCCAGGGATCACCTAGCGGTATTTCGTAATGTTTAAAACAAACATTATTAATATTTTTAATATTTTTCAGGTTATTATTACTTAGTAGATTTCGCCTTTCCGTTTACTAAAGGATTTATGCTCCTATATCCCAAGGTGCGGTATGTAATATCCTACTTCTTCCTTTCTTCTGACGTAAGTAATTACGTCAGATGAGATAGCCTATCCACTCCTCTCTGTAGTGTCTAAGAGTCCCGTTATGCATGCCAAACCCCGATGGCATGTTTTAAAAGATACTATATAATTTATAAAACTAGTTTTGTATTTTAAAGTAATGTGTATTTTAAATGGAGGATTCCTATTATTATTTAACTAAAAAATATTTTAAATAACTCTATTATAATATCTTTGAAGAGCTCCAAAAATATTATAATTGTAGGAAATCATTTTATATAAATGATTCTAGTTATTTAAAATATTATGTGATCTAAATAATGATGGAATCTTTAATTAATTTAATAGTTTTACTCTTTTAAATATTTTAAGTAAGACTTTATCATTTAAAATAATATTCTATATTAATTCCTCTCAGTCATTTTAATTAAGTTAGTTTTTACGCATTTTCAAATCAGTATTTAAGGGTCATCGTAGATCATTTATTGATCTACAGACGACGGGTTTTAAAATAAAACCCTAGCTCCTCTCTCTTTTCCCTCACTTTTCCCCCAGCCCTCTTTCTCTCCTCTCTCCCTCTCGGCTTGCACTGCACGCAGCCTCCCCCATGGCCGAACGGTTCCAACCCCAGCCCGGCGCCGCCGTGCACCGGCGTACCTCACGACCACCACCACCGGCCTCCTCTCCCTCCAACGAGCCCACCCATACCGGCCTTGCACCCCCACGCTCGCCCCTCCTCTCTCTCGGCCATGCACAGCCCGGACGAGCTTGGTGCTTCCAGCTCCGCCGTGCGCCGTCCTCCGGTGCCACCACTCCCACGGCAGCCTCCCCTGCCACCGACCGGCCCCCTCCAACGAGCCCAGCCTCCATCTCCCCGCCGGCAGCTTCCTTGCACACACGTAGCCCCTCCCATCCACGGGTTCACTGTGCACATCCACAGCGCCGCCGTGCGCGGCCATCTCGGCCGCCGGACACCACCACGAAACTCCTCAGGTCTCCCCCTTCCTCCTCCCATAAATCCATGACCGGTAGACCCCTCCTCCACCTCCCGGTGTCTCCCGCTCTCACGCACGGGTTAAGCCCGATCCGCCGCCGTGCGCCGCCACCCACGAAGAGTGACCGCCCCCTCCGGCACCCTTAGGCCACCACGAAGTTAACCCAACCACCCACGGCCCCGATCTGCCACCCACGGCCCCACACTCTCTCTCACTCTCCCACGACACCTATTCCCCTCACAGTGCACGGCCAGCCCTTCTCTGCCACCACGGACCACCGTGCCGCCACCACTAAGCTTCCACGGTTCCTCCGGCAGTTTCCCTTAGCTTAGCCCTAAGCTCAAACCACCACTTTATGTGGTGGGTAATCACTGCACATGATGGACAGTCATTGCACGTGACTGACCGCCACTGTACACGGTAAGATCCACCGTGATACGCTCCTTGCCATCATCATCAGGCTACCTCAGGCCCTTCCAAGACCACATCTACCTATCCAAACGCCTAAACAATCACTGTACGTGGTGTAGCCACCCCATACGTTCCTCTGACGTTGTCGACTGTGACGGTCAATGAGCAACGCACGGGTTGTCCCGTCGATGGTATAATTCTCTATCCCTCGCTATTTATGTTAGATGCTAGCTAGTTGATTAGGTTGTGGACTGTGCTGTTAGTAATTATGGAATAGCTGTGTAGTATGGTGGTGTGGACTGTGACGTGAAGTGTTGGGCGTATTGGGAAGTGTGCTGTGTAGTGTTGTGGATTGTGCTGTTGATATTGTGGACTGTGCTGTGTAGTGTTATGGACTGTGCTGTGAAGTGTGGTTGTAGTGTATGTGCGGTAGTAGTGACGTGGCGTAGTGTTGTAAATGGAATACACGTGGAGTGTACTCCATGTAGTGGAACGATGCACCATATGGTGTGTATGTCATAGTGGTGATATAACATAGTGCCGTGAATGGAGTATACGCGGTGTATACTCCATGTGGTGAGACAATACACCATATGGCGTGGATGCCATAATGGTGATGTGGCGGAGTGTCGTAAATGGAGTACACGTGGGACGTACTCCATGTGGTGAGATGACACACCATTTGGCGTGTATGCCATAATTGTGATGTGGTGTAGTGCCGTGAATGGAGTACACGTGGAGTGTACTCCATGTGGTGAGACGATGCACCATATGGCGTGTGTGCCATAATGGTGATGTGGAGTAGCATTGTGAATGGAGTACACGTGGAGTGTATTCCATGTGGTGAGACGATGCACCATATGGTGTGTGTGCCATAATAGTGATGTGGAGTAGCGTTGTGAATGGAGTACACGTGGAGTGTACTCCATGTGGTAGAGACGATGCACCATATGGCATGTGTGCCATAATTATGACGTGACGGAGTGTCGCGAATGGAGTACACGTGGAGTGTACTCCATGTGGTAGAGACGATGCACCATATGGCATGTGTGCCATAATGGTGACGTGGCGGAGTGTCGTGAATGGAGTACATGTGGAGTGTACTCCATGTGGTAAGACGATGCACCATATGGTGTGTGTGTCATAGCGGTAATGTAGCGTAGTGTTACAAATGGAGTACACGTGGAGTATACTCCATGTGATGGAATGATGCACCATATGGCGTGTGTGCCGTAGTGGTGATGTGGTGTAGTGCTGTGAATGGAGTACACGTGGAGTGTACTCCATGTGATGGGACGACGCACCATATGGCTTGCATACCATAGCGATAACGTGACATAGTTCTGTGAATGGAGTACACGAGGAGTGTACTCCATATTGTGAGACTACGCACCGTATGGCGTGTATGTCATAGTGGTGATGTGGCGTAGTACCGTGAATGGAGTACACGTGGAGTGTACTCTATATGGTGAAACGATGCACTATACGGTGTGTGTGCCGTAGCGGTGATGTGGCGTAGTATTGTGAAGGGAGTATGCGTGGAGTGTACTCCATAAGGTGCAACGACATACCGTATGGCGTGTCGTAAAGATAATGGTGGTTGCATAGTTGATAGGGGAAGAACTTGGTGTATGGTGTCAGGAACTGTGGAACAGTGTCCTGAAATGGCTGTGAAGTATGGTTGTAGTCCAAGTCGACGGGTGTCGCCATGTGACTGGCTTATGGCTGGGAATAAGTACGAAGTGGCTAAGAAGTATCAGAGCAGTGCAGCGGAAGCATGATTAGGTAACGTCATGAAGTGACGTGGTCCATCATGGAGTTGTATTGTGATGACCTAAGATGTATGTGAGGTAATGTGACAAGGTCACAGTGTAGCTTGGGAACAGTCTTGAGCTATATGGTGTGACGTAAAGTGTAGTTATGAACAGAGTCTCATCATGTTAAGTGTTGGGATGAACTGTCATGAGATTCGGGTAGCACGGAGAGTCGTGCTAGCCGGGTAAGAGAAGGTTAGTATCTGAGTATGGCGCTTGTCCATATGACCCGATGACCAATGTAAGGTATATTGGTCTTAGATGATAAAGGGGTAAGGTACATGTGTTATCTGGTTAGACACATGTGCCAGACAGATTTACCGTATGTAATGGGTAATTTGTCCTAAACATGGTTACACGGTGCTTAAGCCTTGGAGTGGCTTAGAGCCGTGTGATGTGTATGGATGGTCATGAGAAGTAGAGTGAGCTAAGATACGTGAAGGTAATGATGAATATACTGTCTAAGAATGGGATGCGTGACTTAGTAGGTCTAAGTCATGCGTCGGAATTTGGTTAATAAGAAGAACAGGACAAAGGTTGTAGTGTCTTAATCCTAAGGTGAATCATGGGTTCACCCTAGTAAGTAAGCATTCGAAATAGAACGTCAAGGTTGAAGGAAGTAGAGACTGTAATGGGTCTCCAAGGGTTTTATCATAGTAAGGAACGTGAAAGAGCACGGGATAGAAGGAGAGTATTCTAAGTAAAGTATAGCTCTATTTTTAGTCAGTTACTTATGCACTAGATAAAGAATAACGTCAAGGTTATGTATGCATGTAGGTTGCCATCTGACACACGCATGAATGGACTGTAGGTATGAAAGTAGCATGGAGTCCAGGTAAGTATTACGTTCATACTCTTCTAGAGTTTTCTAAAAATAAGAAAAAAGAAAACGAAAAGCTTTTCCTTATGAAAAACGAAGAAAAGAAATGTTTTTCCTTTTTACAAGGGCAGACGTTTTACGAAAAAGAAGAACGAAAAGTAATGTATTTAAAATATAAGTATGTACGGCCCCCCTTGGCAGCCCATGTTCACGCACCCAAAAGTATTAATTGTACGCATATGAATGAATGACTATACATAGCATCTATTGTTTGTATTTTCAAAGAAAAGACAATGCACGAAAAGATATTTTCGGGCTCTTGCCCTAAACGACGTTTTCTCACGAAAAGAATGTTTTCTCACGAAAAGATTGTTTTCTCACGAAGAGACGTTTTCTCATGAAAGCATTAAAGGAATAAAAAGAATGAAAGACATGCTCATGCACATGAAATGAATGAAAGCTGCAGCTCTCTAGAGCTGCCATGAATGAACGAACGTAAAGAAAGAAATGAAAGAAAGGCATGAGCATGTATGAATGTATGAAGCTACGTAACGGCCATATGAATGAATGAATGGGGGGTACCCAAATGAATGAATGGCCAGATTGCAATGCCGGGTAGTAGTATCTGGTAGTGCATCCAGTGCTGTATCCCTGACGGAATGTGATTCCAACCCGTGAGTACGGGCGAATTTATTGGCCATAGGGCCGCTAACCCTAGCACGCGAGGCGTAACAGTGTGCACTGGCCTATGAAAGTGATAAGAAAAGAATGTATGAATGCATGACATTCTTTAAGAAATGAAGGCAGTGACGGGGGAACGTTTTACGAAAAGAAAAGCATGTTTAAAGATGAAAACTCCCGTTTACTGATGTTTACGAACAAAAGTATGTATGCATGTACGTATAGTATGTATGGAATGATGGATGCATGACTGAAAATCTATGTTATTATATTTTAACCGTATGAAGTAATACTTACTGAGTATTCGACTCATTTTAGTTTTTATTTGTGCCCCTCCCCCCACAGGAACTGAATGAGCAGTACGCTCAGAAGGGACACGGCCAAAGGAGAAGAGCATGGAAGTCTAGGCATGAAGGTTTTAAGTGTAAAAAAAGCCTTTCTATTTTAAAGACTTATATTTTCCACTCTTTTAAACCGCAAATCTCTTTTATTATAAAAGTACATTTTGTTTTATAACGTAGAGTCTTGCACCCTGGGAAGGACAGTAAAATGTTTTAAATAGGACGGTAATTTTCGTCGTATTTTTTAAAATATTTCTTAAAAAGACTCACCTCAAGGACGAGCGTTGCATGGTATCATAAGACTGAACGTCACAGCAATAATTCATTCCATGGATATCAAGATTATTTCAATTGTCGGCATTCTTCCTTCCGAAATGTTATTGAACACACGTTTAGTGTGCTAAAAAATAGTTTCAAATTTTGCGATTAATGAACCCATACAAGCTGATAAGGCAACGATATATTGTCGTTACATGTTGTGTCATATATAACAATATTTGCACCATTACACTGAATGATCAGATATTAAGTTGTTTTACCAATCCAAATCATTATGAGGGACAAACAACTTAAGATAACCCGGATCATATGTTGCGTGTTCCTGGCATGTCATCTACTTTGGCACAAACTATGGTTGCAACCACTATCGCATTAAACATGTGGACACATAGGATTGTGAATTGATACTTGCCTAAATCCCATGGTATTGTATAACCATAATTGTAAGTGTGGAACATGTTTTGAAAATATGAGGCTTTATGTTAAAAATTAATATTTTTTATTAGTGAACTTGTTGAATGAGAAATATGAGAAATGCAACTGATGTTGAAGTTGGGTGGAAATAGATGTAGAAGATTGAATATTGATTTGTAGCACTTTGATGAACACACTCGCAGTAAAAAAAAGATTATAATGAGGGGAGCATGAGGATGTCATATTAAAAATTGATAAAAAAAAAAATGAGTTTTTGACAAGTTTGGAATTAAATAATTTCCATCCTCAAATAATTTTAAATGAGCAAATCTGTTTTTATAATTTCCAATTTTTATTATAATTTCGAATGTGTTAAATTAAATAAGTTTCGGAGTGCAGAAAAAATACGAAATAACCCACCTGCGGGTTGTCATCATAGCCAATGATTGATTTTTACCAATTTTGATTTAAATAAATGTGTCTAAAAGATTTTTGTGCAAAATTCTTTTTTAAAGGTGTTGAGAATTATTTCTCATAATAATTATATTTATCACTACAACATATAAATAAAATCATTATTTCACCATTATTACTAATAAAATCAATCAATTGATGGGACCTATACATTTGTCAACTTTCTATTCAAAAGGTAACAACCCAACATATTTCATATATCCAAATAACTTAGGCTGCGTTTAGTTCCCAAATTCAACTGAGTTCCCTCCATTTTAAACTCCTTCAACCATCCAAACAACCAAGTGAACTACTTTCATACATGAATTCAGTGAATTTTGTTCCTTTAGATGGATTGACAAAAACTGATCTCATAGCTTTATTTTTATTTTTTCCATAACTCTCTCTCTCTCTCATCCACTCTATCTATCTCTATCTCTCTTTCTCTCTTTGACAAGCCATCAACTCTCTCTCTCTCTCACATTTCTTTCTTCCGGCCAGTACAAGTCTTTTTTTTTCTCAAATATCACTGCAGGTTGGCGCGATGGGGGACAAGCACTACCAGTGAGCAGTCATGGGTCCTACCAACTTTACAAATTCTGATAAATATATCTAAACTCATCTTATATCTAAACACACTTTAAACTCATTTTAGATGAATCCCACATAACTCCATCCACTACTCAACTCACTACTATTCAACTTAATATCCAAACGCGGCCTTAAACCACTTTCAATGGGATTCACAAACCCATTACAATCTCTACTCATAACCATTCACAACTCTTCTCAATACTTCTTACTACCCAAATGCAACCTAAGTTTGAAAAAAATTATAATATTGATATTTTTTTCATGCTAAAAGTTTTCAAATTCATGATTTACTTGTGTGTGGATATGAAAAATGTTCTTTATTTTGAATTTTTCTATTTACTGTAGTTACAAGTTACAAATCAAATGGCTAGGGTATGTTTGGTTGTTGAATCAAACTCAAATAATCTCAAACCAATCATTAATGAGACCTACTACCTTTTTAACTTTTCATAAAAAAATTAAACTCATTTCAAGCTACTTCATACATTTTAACCTAAAAAGTTAAACCCATCTTAATCTAAAAAGTTAAACATATCTCAATCTAAAAAAGTTAAACCCATCTCAATAGGACTCATAAAATATTACTATTCACAACTCAACTTATTTCAAAATCCAAACGTAGGCAACACAATATTTAAACCTTTTTTTCTCAAATAAAAAATCCTTTGAATTCTAAATTTACAATAACACAATAATGATGATAAGTGAATATTTAGAGAAAAATAATGCTATACTTCATACCTCCATCTTATTTTCATCTCACTATATAAGTTGTGTCATATTTATCATCGTTGAAATGATAAAAGAATAATTCAATAGTAATAATTGTGTCACATCTTACATAATAGTTGAAAAGTGAGATAGTAATGTAGCATATAAAATTTTCCATATATATTAAATGAGATATGGTCTTATTTGGATGGTGAAAATGTTTTATCTCATCTCATATCATTATTACAATTTTTTAAAATTCTTACATAAAATATAATGAACAATTTAATTTAAAAATAATAATATTATTATTAAAAAATAATATTTTATTTAATTTTCAACTTTTATCTAAAATTATTTTATTTTATCTCATTATCCAAATTGCATCATGGTGTTTTACCGTAAGACATAAAAAATAAAAACAAAAATCAATATAAAATCATCTATTATTAATCAAATTAGAATACTTCATTTTTCAAAATACAAAATTAAAAAAAAAAAAAAATACTTGTCTAGTGGTCGTGGACTCGATGTTTGACTTGGGAGTCGTTTTCCATTACCCGCGCTGCACGCGCTGGTTTGTTTTCAGAAAACTCTCATCTCATCTCATCTCATCTTATTTCAATTTTATCATTATATTTTTTCCAATTCTAATATAAAATAAAATAAACAATTCAATTTTTTTAAATTCATTTAATCTTCTCTCACCTAATCATTACAACTTTTTCAAATTCTAATACAAAATAAAATAAACAATTCATCTCATCTCAAAAATTTTTATTTCATCTCATCTCATCTCTAAAAACAAACGAGGAAATTGCTCCAACATTTTTCTTTTTCTAGAAGAAATAATCTTCCCAACCTCCTACTATTCACCACACTCCACACTCCACTTTTTTTTTTAATTTTTTTTTTATCAAATATTTTTTATATGAATAGTAAATAAAAAATCTGAAATATTTTAAAAAAAATTTTTTTAAAAATATTAAAAAATATGAAGTGTGGAGTGTGTGTGAATAATAGGAGGTTGCATAGCAAATCCCTTTCTAGAAACCTCTAATTTTATGTATAAAAGTCTCTGAGTCTCCTCTCCCTTGGCGTAGTAGCAGCAGCAGTGGTCCACTCTTCCATTTGCAAAATCCATAAATGGGAAGAGGAAGAGCTCTTCTTCTGCTTCTTCTCGTAACCCTCACTTCTCTCCTTCTCTTCCGCTCTGCTTCCTCCGAGATCTTCTTTGAGGAGCGATTCGAGGGTACGCAATTTCAATCTTTTATCATTCTGTGAGAATCTTTTTCACTTTTAGATTCGCTATGTTTAATGGAGAGAGAGTAAAAAAATTGTATTTGGAGGTTTTTCTGTAAATTTAGATTTATATAATTTTATACAAGATTTGTTGACGATTGCTTCAAAATGAGCGATTGATCAAGAGGCACGGAGAAATATTCAGCGGTCAATAATAGCTTTTTATTACCTCCTACTCATTTTGAGTCCGAAGAAAATATGCGTGTTTTCTGTTGCGCTTATTTGATAGGGATTAATTTTATTTTCTGAACATTTTATGTGATTCTCGTGGAAAAAGATGGGTGGAAGAGCCGGTGGGTCTTATCGGACTGGAAGAGGAGCGAAGGGAAAGCGGGCACATTTAAGCACACGGCAGGAAAATGGTCTGCGGATCCTGACGATAGAGGTATCTGAAGTAATATCATGTGCCTAATCCTGCCTTTTTAGGGATAGAAGTATATATTTGTTTCAAGTCTTGAATGTCCTTTAAAAATGCTGTTAGTGGATTACTTTTTTTTTTAAAAAATTAATAAAACTCCATTAATCAACGCCAAAGGTGCATCCAGGCACACAGAGTGTATACAAGTAAGTTTCCATATAAGAGTAGAAAAATGTACAAGTCATGAAAATTTACTACAAAGTCTAAATGGTGTTAATGAATACTTTTCTTTTTCTTTTCTTTTTTCTAAAGAAAACTCCATTAATCAGCTCAAAAGGTGCATCCAGGCACACAGGGTGTATACAAGAAAGTTTCCATCGAAGAGTAGAAAAAGGTACAAGAAAGTCATGTAAAGTTTGCACAAAGTCTAAATAAGATGTTGAAAGGAAAAGAGTATTAAAAACTTAAATTATTGAGCTCCTCGAATGTCTGTTCACTATCCTCAATATTCCTATCATTCCTTTCCCTCCAAATACATCGTACCAGACAAGAAGAGCCATGTTTTAAATTAGCGATTATATTTTAGTCAAAGAAGCAAAGGCATATGCGAATTTTAGCCTATGCAATTAAATTTATTTATTTTGCTGAAATTATATCAATTGTTTTGTTTGATAAAGGTTTATAACAAGAAAGATGCCAGAAAAGTGCATTTAAAATTTTGAGATACGCTTGGTCTGAATAGCTTGCAAAAATAATTCAAATGCCTGCTGAAATTGGAGAGAAATCCCCATACTTTATCTACCATCATCTGTTTGTGGTCTTCATTTAGAAGTCACTCTAGATGTTCCATTATTGTAGCCTTTGATACCACAGCAGTCTGTCTACTGGTCTGAATTGGGATTTTGGAATTATAGTACATATTGATGATGCCCGGAAATCACAGGTCTTCAGACATATAATGATGCAAAGCATTATGCAATATCTGCAAAGGTACCAGAGTTCTGCAATGAGAATAGAACTCTCGTAGTCCAGTATTCAATTAAGTTTGAACAGGACATTGAATGTGGTGGTGGTTACATGAAGCTTCTTTCTGGATATGTCAATCAGAAGAAATTCGGTGGTGACACTCCTTACAGGTCTGTCAATTGTTTCATTTGTTTGGAACACGTTTTTAGAATTTTCATTTTCTGGTTACATTGTTCAACATCTGCATAGAAAAATTATCCTATTTACCATACTCTCTGGTTTTCTTGACACTGGAATAATTTTTATGTATCGGAAATTTTCACTTTTTGCTATAAAAATTATATAAATCAGGTTGCATTGAAGCTCGCCATTTTATGGATGTTTAATGTCATTTTCTAGTTCCTACTATACTACTGTTGGATGTGTGTGTGTGTGTAGGGAGGGATGAAGATAATTCTACTGACTGGTCACATTTTATTTTGCAGTTTCATGTTTGGACCAGATATATGTGGCTCGCAGACAAAAAAGCTCCATGTTATACTTTCTTACCAGGGGCAAAATTATCCCATTAAAAAGGATCTACAATGTGAAACGGACAAGTTAACTCATTTTTACACCTTTATTCTTAGGCCTGATGCAAGTTACAGCGTCTTGGTTGACAATCGAGAAAGAGATTCTGGTAGCATGTATACAGATTGGGATATCCTTCCTCCAAGGAAAATTAAGGATGTCAATGCAAAAAAGGTAATTTTCTGAGTTTCTACTAGTTATTGACTCGGTGATAAAGCAGACTGAAATATGTAATTAGAAATATCACTATATGATTATGGAGAATTCTTTAGCTATCTGACAAATATATGAGGTCTTTCCTTTATTAACTTGCATTCCCTTCAGCCTGCAGACTGGGATGATAGAGAGTACATTGATGATCCTAATGACGTCAAGCCAGAGGTATCATACTGTTCTTTAGTTTTTCACTCGATGCCAATCATCTCTTAGGTGTAATTTACTATTTAAGTAATTCACTCCTTCAAAATTTCTTGATATTGCAGGGATATGATTCAATTCCAGCTGAAATTCTCGATCCAAAGGCCAAAGAGGTGTGTGGATTGGACATGTATAACAATCAAGTTTATGTTCCATATCTCACTAAGTGGGGTTCAGTGTTGATGTATTTTGTAGAAGAAAGTCTTTTCTGCTAATCATGCATGTTACCTGTAACTATAGATATATATATATATATATATTAATTATGTTACATCTTGATGGTACAATGGTAGTCAGAAGAATAAATAATTTGTAATCTGGGTTAACTGATTGAAAAATCTTGAATGGGGTTAGTGATTTTCTTTACTGATTGAAAAATCTTGAATGGGGTTAGTGATTTTCTTTAACTTACTTTTTATCTGTTATTAGCCTGCTGACTGGGATGAAGAGGAAGATGGAATATGGAAGCCACCTAAGATTCCTAATCCAGCATACAAAGGACCATGGAAGCGCAAGGTGCTTTAAACTGCACATTGAAAGTTCAATTTCACTTTTTATTTCGTATTTTAATTTCTTGGAATTTGTGCTATTCTACAGAAAATCAAGAACCCCAATTATAAGGGGAAGTGGAAGAAGACTGCATGGATTGATAACCCAGGTACAATTCTGTGCTTCAGCAGTTCTTGGTGGCTAGGTAGTATCAGGCATGTGAGTGAGTATCAGGCATGTAAGACTAAACTAGTTGGCTAGCCATGTTCTTCACATTCAAGAATAGAAGCATTTGCTATTCACTTCTACCATCACAAAAATAATTGCGCATCACTAATCATGGAGTTCACACTATCATTCTAATTATATTAGTTTAATATTTTCACTCCAGTGCTAATTTAATTATGAATATTGCCACCACCATTGTCGACCTTTCCACTTTTTGCTTGATCTTTAAAACCCCTTTGTTTCCAATTGATTTTCACCTAGGTGAAAGATCAACAAGCTCCCAAATCAATGAAATTGATGTTATCTTACATAGCAATTATTTACTTTGATAGCATGTGATGATAGTGCATCAACGGATGAATCTGGTTCATCATTGGAAAGTGGAGTATCTATGAAAGCTTCCCCATAAATGTAAAAATGTTACTTGGGATCTTTCCAGATTTGTTTCTACACAACTGATAATCTTGGGAGGTCTTGTAATGATAACATGCTTTCTTTACGTTGACAATTATTTCCACTAAGCCATGAGCTATCCTCTTGAGGAAAATTCATGTTAGGAGACAAATATGTCAAATTATACTCGACTATCACAGTACAGTAGGTTGAAGATTTATTCCCCCCCGTGTCCATTGAAAAATTATATCATCGGTCTCTATTATCTCATAAAGTGCAAGATACTTTTCTAGTTTCATCTTTGCTTGGAAAATCAATTTCAAGAGTTGGTGTTGCAAGTCTCAATCTCTATATGCACTACATCAAACAAATCAGGATCATTTTCCACAAGGCCTCTGTATGATGACTATCAAATCGCCATTTCCAGCATGCTAGCAAATCAACCACCTGTCGTATAAACATTGGTTCTAAGTGAAAGTTCCTTATTATGGGGTAGAGAGAGTTAGAAGCAGTTATTATGCCTCCCTCTTTGAACATGATTAATATGTTCCTATTCTCATTCTCCATGAGACTCTCTCTCTCTCTCTCTCTCTCTCACACACACACACACACACACACGCACGCACGCACACATGAATAAAAGTTAAAGACATCTTTATTATTATTATTATTAGAGAAATGGTTTGTACAAGCCCCAAATAGACAAGCTCCATGCAAGCCCGTGTAAAAAAGTGTAAAAAACTATTCTTTATTAGTGGGACCCACTTTTTACAAATGGCTTGCATGGAGCTTATCTATTTGGGGCTTGTACTTAGCATCACTCAATTATCATCTGCTTCTTTCTTCTACATGACCAGTGAATCTCTCTCCATTAGCTTTTGTTGCCTCTCTTTATTTTCCCTCATTGGTCTTCAGCTCCTCCCTTTCTCACTACCAGTTTGATCGTCTGTAGCTCTCAAGGTGTATCTTTCTCTCCCCCTCTGACTTGTGGAGCTTGGGCTCCCTCAATCTGTCAGTTACTTGATAATCAACCATCTAGGGATGAGTTGGACGGCTGAAGAATTTGTATGCTGATGGCTGTTTGTTCTGGTGTCGGTAGTGGTTGATGATGCTTAGCTCTAGGTTTGGTGAAATAGACTGTACTTTCAAGAACCTCTGACTGTGGAAAAACATAAGAAATGGTAGCATGTATTAGAAGGCTTTTATTTTTTTTTGTGCTTGGAAACTAGGAGTGGATTGTACTATTTGGTCCACATGTCAGAACAATAGTGTCTGGGATCATTTGCATGGTAACAATGATGTAAATATTCTTTATTAAAAGGTTCCTAAGTTGCCCTGAATAATTTTTTAGTACTCTGACATTCATATGCAAGTACATGTTAGCGGTCTAGAAAAAAAAGTTGCATCTTAACAAATCTAGATTTTTTCTCTTTTCTTTCCGACCCTTTTTTTTTGGGGTTGGGGGTGATTTAAGGGTCCGTTTGGAAATGCAATTGTTCTCAAGTATTCTTGGATATTGCTTTCCTAAGCATCACTCAAACACAAAACACTTTCAGTTTCAAATCTTTAACTTTTTCATCTAATCATTACCCTAATTATTACAACATTCAAACAAAAAAAAATTACTTATAAAAAAAAAATTCAAACAAAACACAAAAGTAATACTACTTTTTTAAATTAAAAAATAATAATATTCAAATAATATTTTAGCTTTATAATATTTTTATTTAATTTTTTCTTGCTCATTCTCCAAAACTCAATAAAACATCTTAACTCAAATCATTTCACTACTATTCACAGATAATTGAGATATTTTAGTATCCAAACAGGCCCTTAAAATGATGCACATTTGTCTGGGTTTTCTTTTTGAGTTGTGTACAACTTATTGAGAGGCCAAATTATTAGTTCAGAGGACAACTTATTTCACCTTTCAACTATTAATCTTGATTCTGGTTTTCTTTCTTTTTTGGTCTTTCTGAATTTCCTGCAGAGTTTGAGGACGATCCCAACCTTTATGTGCTCAAGCCAATAAAATATGTAGGCATTGAAGTTTGGCAGGTAGGTGCCATGACTTATTCGTATGGAGCCCGACAATATACATTATGTGGAAACACAATTAGTTGCATCCTTTACAACCAGGAAGGCGAATAACCTTGCTGTTTTCTATTTCAAGTTGACAAAAGGGAACTGTAGATTTGTTAATCTGAAAAGCAAAATTGCTAACTGATTGATGATTAGTGGTTAAGCCTCTTCATCTCTTGTTTAGAAACATGGTAGTTGGGTATCTCAAAGCAACCAGCCTAGCAGGTTTTGGATATTGTTGAACTTGCTAGGACTCATTTTTATGTCTTAGACTGCACTGCCTTTGATATATTTATTTTCTAGCTTTAACGGCCTTAAGGAATGTTTAACTTTTGCTTATAGTTGGGAGCTTAATCAATCTTATTTCAGGTAAAGGCTGGTTCAGTTTTTGACAACATTTTGATTTGTGATGACCCAGAGTATGCAAAACAAGTAGTAGACGAGATATTTGCGAATAGAGAGGTGAGCTGTTGCTAGGATGTTTAATTGTCACTTGGCTTCAAGACAATGTCTAACTTGCTTGCCTATTATACTTTGAGATTTCAGATTGAAAAGGATGCCTTTGAGGAAGCTGAGAAAGAGAGAAAAGCCAGGGAAGAAGAGGTGATTCACAGGAAGTTTAGATATGCCTTCGGAATTTTTCTATTGACAGATTTTTTCACCAACCAGTGTTCTTTCTGAATATTAACTTGTTGACTGTGTAATTGAACAATTATGTAGGAAGCTAAAAGAGCTAGAGAGGAAGGTGAACAGAGGAAGAGGGATAGGGATCGTCGGTATGGAGATCGAAGGCGCCATAGGAGGGTAATGTATCTCATGATCTTGTCTCATCTACAAAGTATAATTTCACATATATCAGTAGTCTGTGGATTTTGAATGGTCGCCTTATTTAGACTGGACACGGGATGTTGATATGTTTTAAGGAGTTGAGTTACAATTCTAATGGCTTCGAAATATTATGAAGCCTAGTTTGTTCTCTTCAAATTTATGGCATGTCAAAATTAACTGATTGGGAGACACTGATACATGGTAGAGAATGTGATAAAAGTTTTGGAAAATTAGAAAAGAAATGTAATTTTGAGCATCAAGTCTCCTCAGCGACCAAATGTGGCAGAAGAAAAATATAGTCTTATGGAGGATTAGTTTATTGGTGCAACATTGAGAGAAAATATAGGCAGGAGCACTTTTAAATGGTTGTGTGGAAGTAAAAATGGTCAAATGATGATATTCAAATTAAAGAAAGAAATGATTTAGTGGTAGATCATATATGGAGGCAGATGTGGCAAAGTATTTGATGCGATCATTGCATTGGTTTTTGTAACACTAAAATAGCATGCATGTTTTTGTTGAGATGTAGAGTACCTTTAATTTAATCAAATCTAATGTGAGACAGATTTATCCCGCTTTCGATTTCTCTTCATTAGATCAACTGCAAATAGTACTAAAGCATAGGCTGATGGCTATGATGATTTGTTGTTGCTTTTAAAACATTAATTTTCTGTTTGCAGCATGATTCACGGGATTACTTGGACGATTACCATGTAAGCATGAATCTCTCTCTCTCTCTCTCTCTCTCCCCTCCCCCCCCCCTGGCGTGTATTTAATCCTTACCAATTTTGTAACTTTATCAGCCTTATTTTTAACTGTGATTGTGTTTCAAAGTTGGAAAGTGCAAAGTGCTCAAAGTGAGCTTTAATTGTTTACATATGGGATCGTTGCTTTATATCTAAGCCTGATCAAATTGGTTCCATTCAAAGAGGAACCTGAAGATTAAACTTAGCTGTCTGCCACTTTTTATATTTGAGGCCATTGTCTAGGCTCTCGTCTCATGCTAGTTAAAGACCTATGTACACCAACAAAAGTTAAAATTTCAAATCCAAGTCACAGCCCAGGGGATAAAAGGAAAACAAATCCCATAATGTCAATCTGAGTCTTTCTTGCAAGTCATCCTATAATATTAATGGCAGGCTTGCGAATTTGATTTTTCAATCCCATAAGCCACAGATTGTTACACATAAGATATTCTTGCGTAGTCTGAAAGCATATTTTGAGCTAAAACCTGATGCCTTTTTTTTTAATATTAAAATTTTCTTGATCTTGCAGGATGAACTCTAAGGCATCCAGTGCAATTTTTACACTTGTATCACATCTAGGCAAAATAAAGTGTTTTAACATTTCGAGAGAAGCGTAGTTCTATTCGACGGAAGGATGTCCGCCCTGTGTTGTTGTATGGTTAATGTTGTAAAATTGATGGTGGGGAGGAGCCTGTGGTGCTGGATCCGTTAAAGCTGGTATTATGGGCCTCCACCATGCATGTATGATGTATGTTGGGAACAGGATCGAATTTGGATTTTGTATCTGATGTTCATTTGAGACCATAAACAATTCGCTTTAACGGATGTTGTACGGTTGAAAAGATTACCCATACTTTACCATATTGTGGATTGTGGGGTATGATGTAGTGATGGATCATCTTGGTCTCTTTGTTTGTTTCTGTATGTTTGCTTTCCCTTTTCTCTATGACTTCTCCTCAGTAGCCAGGAACCAAAGAGCATTGCTCGGTGGTTCTTTCCAATTTCACTCTTATACGAGGCTTTTTTTTTAACTAAAAAAGAGATTCAATTGCATGTTACGGGACTAGGTCTTATCCATATTCTAGTTCTTTCCTAGGTTGAATATGAGGCTTCTTTAAATAAGGTAGCCTAGTAAAGTACTTCTTTCTTTGTAAATGTGATGGTTTTGGGATAACCGAATCTAAGAAATGAAAAGGTCTTTCTGTTTTTGTTGAAAGGAAAAGTGGAGATTTGGTTTTAGTTGAAAACTTAATATACTGTCACAATGTTTGTAAGTATTATTAAATGTTGTAAATTAGTAGTTGGTTGTTTTTCGGGAAAAAGAAAAAGAAGGGGAAGTGGTGGGTGGTAGATGCATTCGTAGGGTGCCTCCGTACATATGGTTGTAGAAACGAATCGATTCGAGTTGAATTCAAACAAGTTACTTGAATTATTGGCATGTTTACTCTTGACTCAATATCTTTGTTTGAACTTGACTCGTTGAATATTAATATTGTTTGAATTCAGCTCAAACTTGAGTAGCTCGAATTTGAACTTGATTTTTTTTTTTTTAATTCTTATCTTTTAATCAGTATAAAATATTTTAATTTTTACAAAAAATTACAACCATTTAACTACTCAATCAAATAGTTTTGATTACAAAATTCTTATGATATAAAATAAATTAACTTATAGTTATAAATTAAAAAAATAATACGTATTCAACTAAACCATTTAATTTGTAGATAACACAATAAATCGAAGTTCTAGTTGTATAATATATTATTATTAACTATAAGTTATGAATATATTATAGCTTACATTATTAAATATTATATTTATTAGTGTATTACAAGCATATGATTTATGTATATAATTATAACATGTAATCTATCTAACAATTAAAAAATTAATATATAACATTAATGTTATATTACATAATACATAATTATCCTAAACACACTTTGGAAACATAATAAATATATTAAATAAGGTAAACTAAATATACATATTAATAATATATAATTAAGTATATAAAATATAACTATATGTAATAAATATAACACGTACATATACAACACATATTACGAGCTTCAAAACGAGTTCAAACAAATCAAGTCGAATTTATACAAATTTTGTTTATGAACCTAAATCGAGTTAGACCGAGTTTATATGAGTTTTGCTCATTTAATTTCAAGTCAATATTAATGTCTATGAATATCACATTTGTTAAATGAACCGAATTCAAGCCGATTATATATGAGCTGAGTTCGAATTATTCACAAAATGCTCTGTTTATTTGCAACCCTAAGATCATACCAAAATCCATAGAATTTACCCTATATTTTAGGACAATTATGCAGTTGGCATTCATCTCTAATCTCTACAAGCTCCTCATTCTCATTCAATTTAGAAGGAAGAGGTGAATAAAAATTATGTTCAAAATAGGATAAAATCTATCCAATCCTCTATTATTAATTAGTCATGTGTGAGAAATTCATAATTTTTAAAAATAGATTAATGATGTGAGTTCATTGTAACTACTCATTCTCTCCTTTAATATATAAAAAGCTCTCATCTATTGACCTAATATCATTGTATGATTAGAAGAAATCCCTTCGATCCAATTTAGACCGAGTATTTCACCCCAAAACGTGCCCATATGAGTATGCAACCTTTTTTTTTTTTTTTTTTAAAAGTTAGATGCACCAACAAACAAGAGTAGTGAAGTGTTAAAATATAAAAGTAAATTTATAAATTGATGAAATTTAATATAATATGTCAAATTTACTTTAAAAGAAAATAATTGTCTCGTTCGGATAGTGAAAGTGTTTTATCATTTCATTTTATCATTACAATTTTCTTAAATTTTCATACAAAATATAATAAATAATTTAATTTTTTCAAATCTTAAAATAAAAATAATATTAATAAATAATATTTTAATAATATTTTAATTAATTTTTAAATTTTATCTATAACTATTTCATCTCTTCTCAATTCTCACTATCTAAACTGTAACTTAAATCTATTTGTAGATGATTTTTTTGTAAAAGAGAAAAGAATATGCCAATTTTCTTTTATGGTTACTTGTTAGTTTTTCTTTTTGGTCGGAATAAAAAGGAAAGTAAAACTCAGGCGAAGACGACACCACGTGCTTGCCATCTGTCATTTAAGCTACTTTTATTTAATTAATATAATAGAAAGGAGGCCAGTAAGGCACATACATTGACGTTCTATAGTGGTGACAAAATCATTTCACTTTTTGTGCATCCACATGCCATGTTATGTTCTTTTCCAGCAATTTTCTTTATTAATTACAAAAAGAAAATGTATTTATACGCAGGCGGATTATTCTCAATAAAAAAATAAAGAAAATTAAGTCATTAACATTGGATATATTCACTGAAATACAGTCGCGGAATACTTTAAATTAAAGTTAGGTTTGGAATTCAAATATAAAATTTTTTATTTATCTTATTATTACAATTTTTTTAAATTTTTATATAAAATATAATAATCAATTCAATTTTTTTAAATCTTAATTCAATTTTTTCAAATTCTAAAATAATAATAATATTAAAAAATAATATTTTATTCAATTTTTAACTTTTATGTCAAATTAAAATTATAATCTCAATATCCAAACCTAACGTAAATGGGTGTTATTTAATAAGTTTATTTTAAAGTGGACTGAATTATTTTCATATCCTAATTAGAAATGTTGATAAACTCTTGTTTATAATATTTAATTGAGAAAAATAATAGATGCACGACCTTTTTTACAATATTTTATACAATCATATTTTAAACGAGGGATATTTTAATAAAAAAATATATAAAATATTTTATAAAAATACTCTCATTTTAAAATATAATTATATAAAATATTGTAAGAATGATTGTACGTATATTATTACTTATTTATTGATGAGTTTTACTACACAACCTCTACCACACTCTACACTCTATATTTTTTTTTTTTTAATATTTTTTTTGAGTTTATTCTTTTTAAACTATTTCAAATTTTCTATTCATTATTCATATAATAAATATTTAATAAAAGAAACAATATATATATATGATGTGTGGAGGTTGTGTAAATAGTAGGAGATTGTGAAGATTTTTCCTTTATTAATATTAGTGGCCACAATTGTATTTCAATGAGTGAGTGTGTCTAGTGAAATTGATGCCGTAGCTCCCCTAAATATTTAGTAAAACATGTTTTGAATAATAATAAGTTTTGAGTCCTTTACATATAAACTCTTTTTCTCTTTTGATAATAATATTTTGCTATTTACCATTGAGAACAT
The DNA here is from genome assembly GCA_029856935.1 of Cyclocarya paliurus. Classification (NCBI taxonomy): domain Eukaryota; kingdom Viridiplantae; phylum Streptophyta; class Magnoliopsida; order Fagales; family Juglandaceae; genus Cyclocarya; species Cyclocarya paliurus. Next base: position 742,148 of record JARVXP010000437.1, read on the forward strand.
CTAAGTGGTTTTGTAATTAATATTTTGATGGCATGTTTTACTGGTTTTATGAAACTGTGAAACATTAAACACTGTTGAGTGAATTTCTCTAATCCCAACCATTATTTTTAAAAATAAAGAATGGATTTTATACCTTCAAAACTTCAAATCTGAATGCAGAATTCGAAGTACATTATTATTTCATTTTTATTTAAACACGATGGAATGATATTGTCTATCGATTTTTATTTTAGTTTGAAAAAATAATAAAAATAATAAAAAATATCATATTTATAAGATGATATGAAAATGAGATTATAGTATGATATTAACTTGATTTTATAATTTTTAGATTTATAGACTGATATGACATATTTTAATTGAGTGGAAAGATTAATTATTTAAATAAAAATTATTCAAAATATGATATATTAATGTTGGATTGAAAACCAAAGAATAAAAAAAAAAATTTATTATTTTCAATTGAAAAATTATAGAAAATTTTAAAGTCAACCGACGAGTGAGTTTAATTTCATGACAGCATAGCATTTCTCGTCATAATTATGAAGTGGGGTTGGGAGTGTATACTGTATAGAGAGAGTGAGGGTGAGGCTTCCAAAACAAAAAGTACGGTTGAATTAAAAAAAAAACGCGTGGTGTTATAATTAGTATTGCCTGCAAAAAAGTGCCAACCCACCCATGCTCCCTCTCTCCCCTTCTCTCCCTCTTTGCAGATGATCTCCAGGGCCTCCGCTGCCATGGCTGCCTTTCCTTGCTCTAGGGTTTGGTTCTCTTTTCCTTTTTATTTTTCTTTTAATGTTTCTTTGTTTTTTTCGTTTGCATGTGTACTAAGTTATCCCATGCGCACTTATTTTCTCTTTTTCCTTTTTTTTTTTTTGTTGGGTTTTGATTTACTGTGAGTTTTTGGGTCTTTGTTCCGATCCTTGTCGTGTGAATCTAATGAAATGGCTTGTGGGTTTTCCTTTTGGTTGGGGAGCATTTGATCTGGAGTGGAATTCAAGAGAAAAATTGGATTATTTTTCAATTTTTTTTGGTCTCATTGTTTAGTTCCTTTTTCCCATCAGAATGTCTTGAAAATGCTGCGTTTACTTTTGAAAGATTGAGCCAGCCATTCTTATATTCGGCGTTTGTATTAGAAAATATTATTCTTCACTATGTAGTTATTGAGTTTAAATTACTTTCTCATAGGTGAGGAGTGGGCTTCGCGTTTGGCCGGGCGTGAGACAACTTTGCTTCAGAAAAGGCCTTTTGTACGGGTTCCTTCGATTCTTGTCTACACCGTTAAAAACCTTGCGCGGAGCTAGTCGATCCCTTAGAGTGAATCAATTTTGCAGTGTTGTTAATCTGTTTTCGACATTGCAAATTGAATTGGTAAGCAGTTTTTTCCTTTCTTTTTGTTTTTCTGATGGGGGTTGGTAATGCTCGTTCTCGATGAGCTTCTGATCAATTGGATATAATCAGTATTCTTTTCAAATGTTTCTGCTTTTTTTTTTTTCTTGGTGATAATGACTTTCGCTTTTTTTTTTTATAAGTAAGAAGTAAATTTTATTGATACGAATGAAATAGGCATAGCCTATGTATAAGGAGGTATACAAAAGAATGCCTAAATACATTCTAGAATCGCTAAATTGGTTGATTTTGTGTTAAGCAAGTTAACTCGTTTATAAATTGTATCTTAATGCGTCAATCCGTTTTGACTCGAACCGTTAAGATCAAATCCAAACCGCTAATTTCATGTTGTGTTTGTATTGAGTTCACAAGTCGTGTCACATTTTGCCACCCATACGGTTGGGAGCTGAGTCTGGGGAAGATGTTATCCCCTTGTTATCTCTTCCTCTGCTAGTTGGTTCATCATCGGATTGGGTTTTGCAAAAAGTTTACAAAATACAGCAGTGTGTGGGGATTACATGCAGAGGATTTGACAACCAATTCAGAGCACTACTCACTGTTATTGAGGCGGGTCACTTACTTGAAACAAAATCAAGATTTAAGAAGAAGAGCAGGGAGTTAAAGCGTCTTACTTGGGCAATCAACTACAATGTTAAGGGAGGTAGTCCAAGTCGAAGGATGACTAGATCACTAGAGGGAGGGCAGGACTAGTAGTATTATGAAGCTTTCCTCTATCCTCGTAGGAAGGGGTGGAGTATTAGTTTCAGGTGGAGTATGTAGAATAGTGCTTCTAAGGGAGTTTCGAGTGGAGTCTTAGTTACGTGGGAAACAAGGGGATGGGTGTCCCTCTCGGGCTTGGTATATATTGGATATGTTTCTAGTTCTTCCTCTCTGGCGTTGTTCCCTATATGGGCTTACTGTACATTAGGGTCTCTCTATTATGGGCTAGGTGTGTTCTCTTGTATACATCTAGTGTAATTGATTACACCTATTGATGTTAATAAATTTTTACTTGTAAAAAAAAGATGTTATCCATTTGGCCTATATATTAGTCCAAGACTTGGGGCTTGCTTGCTTATGATAATGGATAATACAAGTAGCATCAATCCCAACATGGAACCGTGAGGACCCCCCCCCCCTTTTTTTTTTTAATTTTAAGTATAGGGATCTTAAGAGCTTTTAAGAATTGGTTTAGTGCACTAACTTGTCTGGTCTAATAGAGCAAGATAATTTGGCTTCCCAACTATTGACCTTTATCTACTGGGATCGTTAAAAAATTATTTCCCATCCTCATCACTTTGAATAAACGGTTGTCGTCAATTAGAAGGATTGGTGGGGCCTTATCCCTTGATATCATGGGATTAATGTTCCAAGAATGTACTAGATATAGGGGAAGAACATAAAGAAGAACATTTCTAAAGCCAATATTTTTTTGATTTGTTAAAGCCAATATATGTTTAAACGGTATTGTTTCTCCTTTTGATATATAAAATATTTTTACTTATAAAAAAAAAAATATGTTTAAACGGTATTGAATACAAAGTTTGGCAGTGCAAATAAGGCCCATAGTTTTATGTTGAAATCCTTTTCGGATACTTTCTCCATATGAGTTAGAATTTAGATAGAAGCCCCTAGCTTACATAAGATGGGATTGAATTAATTCTTGTAGTCTATTCGTTTTTTAGTTTTTCTCCCACTCAGGATGCTGTTTACCATGGCCACCATTGACTCACTCTTATTCCCCCCCCCCCCCCCCCCCAAAAAAAAAAAAAAAAAAAGAAGAAATTTTTCTGATCTCTCCACTCATTTTGGTAAGTTTTTTATATGTGCAGTGAACTTGCCACACTTCACTTTAGGGGAAGGAGGCCCAGCAGTAAACCTCTAACTTGGAATGGACACCAGGTGCTAGTATAGACCAGCACCGCCTTCCTCTCTTTGATTAGGAGCGTGGCTTTCCTAATCAAAGAGAGGATGGTGAAGCTGGTGATATACTAACACCTGTTCAAGCAGTTTTAAAGGGCCCTAAGGGCTCTTTCACTTTTGACTCTGCTGTATAAGTTACTTTCTTTTGGTTTTCAAAGAGTAAACTGATGTGCTTCCATCTTTAATTAGTGGCTTCATCCACACAAGCAGGGGAAAGTTAATCATTTATTATATGTTTACTCCCTAAAGGTATGGCTGAAATCTTGTACATATAAAATAAAATAAAAATGGCTGAAATCATGTATGAGTGTGCGTTGTCACCCAAACTTACAAGTTAATCAGTTTTCAATAAGGTGTTTTTTAATAAGAAGGTTATACACTCCATCAACCATACATATCCTGGATTTGTTTTCATTTTCAGGTACCATGTCTTAGGGACAACTATGCATATCTTTTACATGATGTAGATACGGGCACAGTTGGTGTTGTTGATCCTTCCGAGGCTGTACCTATTATAGATGCCTTGAGGAGGAAAAACCGAAATTTGACATACATATTGAACACTCATCATCATGACGATCACACTGGTGGGAATGCAGAGCTAAAAGAAAGGTACGGTGCAAAGGTACGGCATTTTTTTTAATGTCTCAGGGTAAGGTATTACATTTTTTCTTCTGGTAAATGGTTTTTCTTTTCTTTTTTCTCGTATCATTGATTGTTGACTCTCAAAGGAACTTTGGGACATGAACTCTTTTATGCAATACCGAGACCCATCATGGAAACTCTTTCTTATGGAAGCCATAATACTGCTTCTTCTTATAAAATAAACTTCTGATCAGATTCTTATATCCTTGAGTTTGATGACACTTCTGGTTAGCCTGACGCAATCATCTGGGATGGTAATTTTGTTTGGTTGTCTTTTGTTCTTGAAAATGATTTGTGGCCCACACCAATTCTTCCTCTTTTATAGTGCTTCGTCACAACTTTTCCTATCCATCATATTACACACATTTCTCTTGTTGATTTTTATCCCTCATAGGATTTGTATCAAATCTCGAATTTGCAAGTATCACTACATTTTAAGAATTAATGAGTACTTTTTTCTTTATTTTTTATCACTTTTATATATCTTGGAGTTAATTTGGGGCTGGGCATGACCCCTCTTCTTTCTTTAGAATATTCTACCGATCCAGTGTTTGAAGTTATTCTAGTGTGTTTTGATTTAGGGATTCCACAGTTTAGAAGTACGTTTTAAGAATTACTGAATATGTTTTCTTGATTTTAATTTCGCTTCTATATTTCTTTTAGTTAATTTAGTTTCTTTTGTTTTATTAGCTTAGGATTGAAAGGTTGAATTTATTGTCAGTTTAGAAGATTTTCTGAAAAATTCAAAGTAGTCTTCTTGCCTTGTTCTCTTGAAGCGTATGGTTTTTATATTGCCCACAATGTTCATTAAGTTTTCCACTTGCTCTTTGTTACTTGTAGGTGATTGGTTCCGCAATAGACAGGGATAGGATTCCTGGTATTGATATTGTTTTGAATGATGGAGACAAGTGGATGTTTGCTGGCCATGAGGTGGTTGTAATGGAAACTCCTGGGCATACTCGAGGTCATACTTGATTACCCGATTGTATTAGAAAATCTGATAGAAATTCTCTCTCTCTCTCTCTCTCTCTCTCTCTCACACACACACACACACGTATGCACACACATTCATTATCAAACCTGACATGTATTGATTGTGGACATTGTTGCTTTGGAAGTTATGCTAGATCATCGTTCTTTGTGGTTGTTTTTTTCTTCCCCTTTTCTTGTTTTTAGAAATTTACAAAAATGAAACCATTAATAAGGATAAAGGCCCGGCAGCAATTACTTGTTTTCATGAGATTAAGTCTTTTCTGTGCAATTCTAAATGCAATTGGGCCTGCAGCTCACAGGATTGGAGGCAGGAAATGTTTAGCATAAAGCCCCTAATGGAAATTCTTTGACTGCCTTTTGCTTAAAATTCTTTAATATTACTCGGAATGCCCCCTTTAATATTACTTTCCCCTTTTTACCTATAAAAAAAAAATCTTTAATTGTATAGAAATTAAGAGTGTTTGTATTTTCCATTCCCAAGCAATTCATTCCCCTTTGCGCATCTAAGTTTACCTCGACTGCCTGGAGTTCTACCTCTCTCTCTCTCTCTCTCTAACTTTTGTTCCTTTATGGAAAATAGATACCAAATATTACCTCATACAAGGTTGCTAAACTTTCGTAAAGGTTTGTTATCTGGCAGTTCTTTTGCCTGAGCCATCCATCAGATTGGTAGATGAAGTGAACATGAGAAATTTGCATGTATACAATGTTTGAGACTTTCTGAGATATACAGGCCAATGATCAACCTATATAGTACCTTTTTCTTCGGAACGGGTTCTTGTCTCCACACCATAGTCTGGATCTTATTGCGGATGATTCTAGTTTTCCTGCCTTCATTTTCTTTTTTCAACTTTCTCTGATCTACTATTGCATGCAGGCCACGTTAGTTTCTATTTTCCTGGTTCTGGGGCCATTTTTACAGGAGACACTTTGTTCAGTTTATCATGTGGCAAGCTTTTTGAAGGAAGCCCCGAACAGGTAAACCTAACTTGAATTCTTTGCTATGCCCTGTTTAGAGATATATCTGTAGAGTAGGCACTTTTACCTTTGTCAATCGTATAGCATGGCAATATGTGTGGTAAAAATGAAGTTTATCGGTTGTAAATATGGGATTTTTTTTGTTAGTATAAAAACTTTAATTTTAGAAAGGCATGAACAATAGCTAACTAACCTATTATGCACTGACTAACAAATTGATTTTGTTTCAAAGTAAAATAGGATCTCATATGTTTAACTTTGCTTGCAATATTAGTGACTTATATAATTAATATTTAATGTGAATGGTCGAAGCAAGAGCCGCTCATGTTGCTGAAGGCAAGGAGGGTACTGGCAGATGTATTGCTGTCACTTTGAAATTTTATTTAATTTTTTTTTATAAGTAAAAGTAATTTTTATTGATAGGAAAAAGCATAGCCCAAGTACCCAGGGAGTATACACAGAAAATGCCTAAGTACCACTAAGCACTAGTGAGGGATGCAAGCAAATTATGAAAACTGTCCTCGTTACAAATAATGACCGAAGCCCAAGAAAATAAAGTATTATAAAAGAATCTCTTCAGTTCATCCAAAGAATGCTCCCTGTCTTCAAAGCACCTCTTATTTCTCTCCATCCACAAACACCACATAATACAATGAGGGATTGTTCTCCATACAGTGGCAATGTGAACATTTCCAGCACTTAAAAATATTCATAACTCTTCCAGGCATAACCCATGCCACACCAGTCCAGTTAAGGATCTCATTCCACAAATACCAAGCCATCTCACAATGTAACAATAGATATCTTTCTTACACAAGAAGCACCAATCCATAATGATGAGATCAAGATTCCTCAAATTGTTAGAGCTGAGAATTCTCCCAAGGGATGCAGTCCATATAAAGAAAGCAATCTTAGGGGGTACCTTACAATTCCAAATAGCCTTCCAAGGAAAACAATGATCATTAGAAAATCCTGATAGGGCCTTATAGTAGCAACGCACTGAGAACCTTTTATTCCCACCAGGAGTGTAAATCATCCTATCCTCCAACACATTGCCAAACGGCATAGCATACAATAAGGCAAAAAAATCTGCAAACATTCCCATTTCCCAATCATGAGCCGCTTGCAAGAAACTACCATTCCAATGGAAAGAACCATTGGAACACACCAAGAAGTCAGCCACCACAGCCTCTTTGCCAATAGAAATCTGTAGAGCGTGGGAAAAACATACTTAAGAGCCCTTGCACCACCCCAATCATCATGTCAAAAACAAATACCATGACCTCTAACAACCACAAATCTGAAAAAATTGGAGAACCTCTCTCATCCGGAGCAAATGTTTTTCCACAACCCCACACCATATGCCCCCTGATTTCATTAGAACACCAACCCCCCTGATACTCCTGTATTTTGATTCTATGACTTCTCTCTACAAACCCTCCCCTTCTCAATGACATCACCACAACCATTTTCCCAAAAGTGCTTTGTTGAAGATCCTCAAGTTATGCACCCCCAAACCACCACAAAGTACCTTATTTAACTTCTTTGTTACATATTAGGAAATTTAAGTGGGAAATGCATTTGATGTTGTGGTGTGAGCTTAACGAACATGTGACTGAACTTTTTAGAACTTTAACTGATATAAATTTATTTAAACTTTCTTATTATTTTTTCCTAAAGAAAAGTACCAATTTTTTAATAATGTATACTAGTAATAAATCCTCATTTTTGGAAATTATGTGTTCTTGGATAAATGGAAATTTCACAAAATTAAGATGTCAGAAGATGCTTGCAGATAAAGGTAAATCCATTGATGTGTATCTTAGATTAGATTACTTTTTGTTAGAACTCTCTTTTTTTGGCGCCAAAGCTGTTGATTTCAATGGCCTCGATTTTCATGATTTTCTTATTTCTATTTCTTCTTCCTAAATAGGTGTTATCTCTTGTATACCCCGTGTACTTGGACTATGCCTATTCTTATTAATATATTAAAATCGTTTACCTATATATATATATATATAAAAAGGAATGGTTAGATTGCTCGTTTGTTCTCTCCATAGTGACAGTATATTTGTTCTCTCTTCCTAAATTGGTTTTATCTCTTGTATACACCATCCTGTGTACTTGGGCTATGCCTATTTGTATTTATATATTATTATCATTTACCTATATAAAAAAAAGATATTGAAATGCTCAAGCCGAGGAATGGTTAGATTGCTAGAGTGTTCTCTCCATAGGGACAGTATGTGTTGAAGTTCAGTTATTCGAGAAAACTGGCCAATATCTAATGCTTTTATCTCGATTTATCTATATAACAGTTCATCATCTATGTTGTAGATGCTCACATCCCTTAAAAAGATCATGGCTTTGCCCGATGATACGAATATATATTGCGGCCATGAGTATACATTGGTTAGTTATCTTCCTCCATTAGCCTTTGGCGTTTAGTGTTCCCCAGTCTTTCTTTTTTCCTTCCTGAAGCTTAAAAGGCATACAGGCCCTAACTCTGAGTTATGCATTTTGGCAGAGTAATTCGAAATTTGCTCTGTCTATTGAACCCCAAAATGAGGCACTCAAGTCCTATGCAGCCAATTTAGCCCATATTCGCAGCAAGGGCTTACCAACGGTAATTCTTGGACTTCCTTTCCTTGATAAGTGATGGGAATGTCTTTCCAGATATCTAAATTTGAAGTTTTTGAACCCCAAAATGCGTTAATTCATTTTTCTCAGCAATGAGTGTTTCCTGTCTTGCGTGCCTCCCCTGTTGCTCCACCTTACGCATTCTCCTTTGATCCTTGTATGTCTTGCTAAATCGAAGTTGACTATGTTTCTGGTTTGTCAGATTCCAACTACACTGATGATTGAGAAGTCTTGCAATCCCTTTCTTCGCACTTCAAGTACGGAAATCAGAAGGTCCTTAAATATTTCAGAAGCAGCTGATGAGGCAGAAGCCTTGGGAATCATACGCCAAGCAAAGGATAAATTTTAAGATGTTTTCGAAGCATGTTTCTTTTGTTGTATAGGACACGGTAAGCCATTAATCAATCTGTGAACTGCAACTCCACAGATCTATTTGTCAATATACCTTTTATTTTTTCTTTTTAGATATATCTCAAGCTTAGAATATGTTGCTCACAAAAAATAGAAAATCTTCCATATGAAGCTAAATCCCCCCCCCCCCCCCCCCCCCGGGGGCAAAAAAAAAAAAGAAGGAAAAATATGCATGCATGAATATCCTCACCCTTAAGTTGGTAAGTTGACCGTACTCATGATTTGTGGATCCTAATAACATCTACTCATAACAATTATAATTTACAATACAGACTTAATTGTTACATGTTGTACTTGAATATTTGGGAATTTGAATGATGTAATATTTAGCCCCTCTCAGATGTCAAGCTTGCACTGTGTTATGCTCTTAGCAGTATAGCAGCAAGGACTCGCCACAACAACAGTATTGCAGCAAAGGCTGCTGATTCTGCAAATACATTTTCATGGAACTCCATACCTGAGCTGCTCCATGGAAATGAATCCATGGCAAGTGGGAATATGTAAAAGTCCTTTGCAATTCTGAGTCTAAATAAACCCTTTGCTTCCCACAACCCAAATGAGTTGAAATTGTAGGTTCAAAGTGCTGTTTGTTGTTTGGAGAGGAAGCAACAAGTCGGTTTGTTTCATTCGAAATTACTTTTGCAATTAATGGGAGACATTAAAAAAACAGATTATTTCTTTACCTGAAGCTTTGATAATGTTCAGTCGGTGCAAAAAAGATGAGGAATGGCCCTAAAGCAGTAGAAGTGGGAGGGATTTGGATTTGGAATGACTAGTTAGGATTTGGCTGTGAAAGTCTGCAACTTTTTCTTGTTGAAGTTTTAAATTTTAATTTATATTTTGGTGTTAAATTTGTTTTTACTTTTTATTTTTTGGGCTTTAAGGTACCATTGTTGATGGATGGGTTTACCAACCCACACCCACTTTTTTTTTTCTTCTTCTTCTTCTAAGCAAGCAAACTTCGTTAAAACCAACCCCCACTTGCTATGCCATAAAGTATGCCTTTTTAATTTTTTGGTTTTGAAGGAACTGACATCATCATACCTCATTTGACTGACACATTTCAGAACCTCATACTAGTAATGCTATTATTGCTGATCGCACCAGAAAAAAACATCTTTAATTTTTTAAGAAAGAGAAATGCTTTGGTTCTGAATTTGTGTTTCAAATGTTGTTTTTTATTTGGTAATTAAGAAAATATTTTTTAATGATGTTGTGAATATTTTTATTTTTTTAAAAATATTTATGATGATTAAAAAAATACATGAAAAAAGAAGAAGTGAAATACACTATTCAAGATCCAAATTCGGCCACTTTTTCGATAGCTGTAGCATTGGTCTTTCAAGAAAACATAATACATCTGCTTGCTAATTGAATCTTGTTTTGTTTATTTATTTTTCTTACTTCTACACTCTAATCAAATACAATTGTGAAACACCGGATGATTTTGAAATACTCTCCGATGAAGTAAAAATAAAAAATAATTCAAAGAGAGATTGGTTTGGTCTAAATTTGGTGCATCAAACTACCTCATAGAGTCATAAATATATATTATATATATATATTTATATCTTGCTTGTTGGTTTCCCCTTTTTGTTTTTTAAAAACAAAGCATTTTGGCCAAGGTCATTTGGACCAATTGCCAATTCCTTGGTTTCTGGCTAAGAGAGCCAAGGATTGTATACACCCTCTCTATATGTAAAGAAAAAAAAAAAAAGCAGTTAGGTGAAGTAGGGTTGGTAATTCATGTCTTAGGTTTTTTTGAGTTAAGTCGTATTTGTACTGTATACTAGTCAATTTCAATTTGATTAGCCGTAAGAATTACCGAATCCATGTAAAAGATAAGAGAAATATTATAAAGAAGTTTTATATCATATACTTATACCTAATCATGTGATTTATTATTTTTATTTTTTTATTTAAATATACATATATTTAAGCATTAAGATAGAATGGATAAAAATGACAAAATCATATGTTGATTAGATGAAAATGTGTGGTATAAAGTTTTTATGTAAAATTTGTCATAAGATAAAAGCCGAATTAAATAATTTATTTTTATTATTATTATTATTATTGAAATGCTAATTCAGTCAATTTAATTAAACAGAGGGAGGGCATTACTCAGTATGAGAAGGAGAGATGCCGGCCAACAAACTAGAGCCTACAGTACCGGTGGGAACAAAACAACCAAAACGAGAGAGAAGGGCGCCTTTTATTATTAAAGAAATGCTTTCCGCGCCAAACCCCAAACCTATTAAAGAGAGAAAAATAGAAAGAGGGCCGGGCGGGCCATATAAAATGCATTACACCCCTCTGCGATCCACCATTTCAATTTCTGTAACCATCTCTCTCTCTCTCTCTCTCTCTTCCTTTGATCACAAGGAAAATATCGAAAATGGAGGACCGGCTCACGGAGCTAAACCGCAGGACCTGCGTTGTCCTCGGCGGTCGAGGCTTCCTTGGCAGATCTCTCGTCCTTAGGCTCTTGGCACTCCCCAACTGGATCGTTCGAGTTGCCGATTCCCCTCACTCCCTCCACCTCCATCCCCTCCACGACTCCCTTCTCTCCCAAGCTCTCTCTTCCGGTCGCGCTTCCTGCCACCCCCTAGACGTTCTCGATTATTCTCAAATTTTCCAAGGTTTCTCTATACTCTTTCTGCCTATTCTATATCGGTGTCTGTTTTGTCTTTGTCACTTGTTTGGATGCCGGGAGAAACGCGGGAGTGAAAATCTGTGAAAGTCCACCCGGCTGAGTTCCATGTTAAATGTGGGACATAGGTCTATTATTATTATTTTCACTTTTAGTGTTATAATTATTTTTATAGCATCTGTCGTTTCAGTAACTGTTTGGTTGCTGAGAAAATACGCTTTAGGAAAGGAAACGATAGCGTGAGGAACTGTGGGAGTGTCTACTCGGCTGAGCTGGGCATTTGAATGTTATTGCGATGCTTGACTCCTAAATTTTCAGTTTATATATATATATATATATATATAGAAATATATGTGATGATTACTTGAGAACGCTCTCGCTCTGTCTCTTCTGCTTCTGGTGGTGCCAAAATGGAAAACGAGACAAGAATTTGACCTTTTAGGATCTTGATCGTTAGTATCAATTGTTTAGAAAACTAACACAAGCTCACGTCTTGAAATTTGTTGGTTGCCGCTAAAATGGGCTGGGGCTGAAGAATTATTGTGCTAAACTGAAAATGCGGTTCCAACTTCGAGGTCAGCTTTCTTTTAGAAAATAATAAGAATACAGGAGGATTTCTAGAATTTTCTTGGAGTTCTTGCAATCTAACGGATACTTTTATTTGCCCTGCATAAAAATAATGTGGGAAAAGAAAATAAATTAACCTAAACTTCATAGCTGCTGATTTTTTATTTTTATTTTAAATGAATTCAGAAATCCTCTGAGAACAGGAAGCTACACTGAACATATACATAATTTTGCTCAAATTAGATTTTGAAATAGAAACAGATGAACTTGACTCTTGAAGTTTTATCTGTGTTTTTTCTTATCGTCCATTGATAGAGCAACCAAATAAAGGTTAAAGATTTGTTATATTGGTTTGCTGTCAAAGAAGTTTGTGATTTATTTCTCTTTTGTGACTTAGGATCTAAGAGAAGCCACGAAAACATACTCAATCTATGTTTATGTTGTGTCTTCTTTGTTTTTTTTTTCCTCAGCAGTCAACGGATGATCATTCTTGTGTTTGGAGGCCCCAAAGTTATTGAGTTGATATATTTCACTTCAACTCCAACTGACCACCAATCTAAAGAGGACAAATTACTGAATAGATTCCAAGGCCCGTGTTCTCTTGTACTAGTGGGGAGAAGTAGTGAGAGCTATTGTTATATATTAGGATATGGTAGCCTTGGAGGATTTTGACTTCACCTTTATTTGTTATTTATGCTGTCTTTAGTTCTTTGTAATTTTAACTTAGCCATCAATCCTGCATATGCAGAATAAGGAACCCTTGAACATTTTAATTCTGTTTAATTTTGGGGATCTTTGAGCTGCTTTTATGTGTGAATTGAGTCCAAAATTGTCAGATGACGGCGAAGTAAACGAATATTTGTTCTAGGAATTTTTTGCACTGGTTCAGATCACTACTCCTCCTTCCTTTATCTCGTGTTGGTGTTTAAAGCCACGCACAAACAAATAAAGAAACAAACTATCTGTGCATAATGACTGATGCCCTAGTTTTCTGTCACTATCTGTTACATTACTCCTGCTTTTGACAATTAATTGCATATATGATTACAGTAATTGAAGGTTCGTCTGTTGTATTCTATATGGATGTTAGCGACTTACAAAGAGATGATTTCTACAAGTGCTACATGATTATAGTTCAAGGTAATGGATCATACTGCGGTTCAGAAGTTTAATCGTGCAAGATTTATTTTGGTACTGAAAAGTAATGAAGGAAAAAGAATTGCATTGTGACTTTTCATTCAGGTGCCAAAAACGTTATTAATGCTTGCCGAGAGTGCAAAGTCAGAAGGCTAATATACAACAGTTCCGCAGATGTAGTATTTAATGGTCTACATGATATAAATAATGGAGATGAATCCTTGGCATACCCTTGGAAAGTATGTCTCTGTTTAGAGGGTTTCTCCTCCTTGTTCTTTTAGTTTTAGATATGCAGTTGTTTATTTTCTCTAAGCTTTATCCTCCCCCTGCCCCCTCAAAGTATTTGTTGATGTGTTCTGCAGTTTGAGGACATGATGAGTGACCTTAAGGCTCAAGCAGAAGCGCTGATCCTGTTTGCTAACAACATTGATGGCCTCCTAACATGTGCTCTTCGTCCTAGCAATGTCTTTGGACCTGGAGAAACACAGCTTGTGCCATTGTTAGTAAATTTAGTGAAATCTGGTTGGGCAAAGGTTTGATGCAAATCATCATATAAACCACTTTCGTTTTAAATACTGTGATGATTTTTGAAACTTCAATAAACCATCAAAATGGTTGTTTTGTAAAGACCCAGGGAAGGTGCTAGCCACATCTGTGCTATAATAACAAAAAGACTAGTCAATTTGAAACTTTTGTAGAATCACTAAAGTCCAGTTTCACCTTGTAACTAACTAATGTTGGATGTAGCACCCATGAATACCTTTATAACCTAGCCAGTTAAGGGTTATTTCTATTCCTAATGTGGGACTAGGGTGTCACGTGTTTGTTTATTCAGGATCTCATGTTTTAAAGGTTTTTTTTTTTTGCTAAGACTCAGGATGCACTCTGCTTCATTTTGTCCTATTTGTTTTTCTTTGGATATCTAGTAGTTTATACCCCACATTAGAGATGATTTCCAGGTGTACCACAGATGGCTCTGTGTTCATCATAACTTTGATTCTTTGCACTAACTTTTGGAGATTACAGTTTTGACAGTGACTTGTATTTCTGAGTGTGAAGTGTATGTCTATTTAGCTTTTTTCGAAGTAACAGGGTCTCTCATTTCAGTTTATTATAGGAAGTGGTGAAAACATGTCCGACTTCACCTATGCTGAGAATATTAGTCATGCCCATGTCTGTGCAGAAGAAGCTTTAGATTTTCGGATGGTCTCTGTGGCTGGAAAGGTAGGCCTAAATTGAGAATTTTCATGGATGTAGAATTACTTTTTTGCCCTTTTTTATGATATTCATGCAGAATGAAATATTCTCTCGAAATTGATATTTGTAGGCATTTTTCATCACTAATCTTGAGCCGATGAAGTTCTGGGACTTCGTATCTCTCATATCAGATGGCTTGGGATATCAAAGGTAAAAGTAAAAACCTGAATTTCTTATGTGAACTCTGCTAATGCATCAAGAGCTAATTTGCAGTTGGCATCTACAATGACAGTTTTCAGACGTTTTTTTACCAATGGCCAGAACTTGGAGTGAGAGTGAGTGATAGAGCCCAAAAGCTGAGAACTTTCAAGTCTAGACTACCTCCAAGTCATCCATCTATATTATATTCTTACATTTTATGCATTTATTCTCATGCTATACATATATGTATGCATTGAACAAGTTTATACTGATTTCTGTGGTTGAAAGTTAGTATAGTTGATGAAGTAGATGATTGTTAGGAGATTTTTAGTTTAGCATGGCCGATGTCTGATGATCAACTCATGCTAAATTTCCACTTGGGCCAATCCCTCTGTTGTTTTCTGACTATTTTGTTTCTGTGACCTCTGTGGTGGAAGTGTTCCAGTTTATCAAATTGCATAGTAATCCATACTAATTGGCTTAGTTACCTAGGTCATCACTAACTTGAGTTCAGTATACTGCAGTAGGCTCTGGTAAGTTCCAAGCAATGCAGCCATTAAACTCCAACCCACATCCTTCACTCAACTGCCAAATAAGCTCTATTGCTGCTTATTGTTAAATTGGACGGGATGAATATTGAACTTATACTAGCTTTTCATTGTTTCAAATTGAAAATTTAATCTAACTGTGCAGGTAAATTTCTTGATTAGTAACTGTACAGGTAAATTTATAATTACAATGTCTTGCTACACCGCCTAGATGTACGTTCCTTTTCCTTTAAAAGTATATGACGGAATAAGGCTTCCTCAAGAGTGGCATTCTCTGTATGGTCAGCAGCACTAGGGAAGATATTACTGATAGATAATCTGAGGAGGCGGCACATAATGTTGATGGATTGGCATTGTGGGTGCAAAGAGAGCAGGGCAACCATTGATTACCTGTTGCTTCACTGTGAAGTGGCTAGGGTCTTGGGGACAGCAATCTTCCAACTTCTTGGGACAGAATGGGTGATGCCATTGCAACTGATGGAGCTAATTGTGGATTGAGGAGGTATTCTGGGTGGAATTAGCATCAACATCGGAAGAATGGCTCCTTCGTTCTTGATGTGGAGTATTTGGAAGAAGTGTAATGCCCAAAACTTTTAACATTAGGAGAGAACTTTCCACGAGTTGAGAACTTTCGTGCTGAAATCTTTATATGAGTGGACTGCAATCCATAACAAATACCATTTTGAATCCTCTATAGATTTTGCTAGCTCTTCTGTCCCTAACCTTCCTTAGATAGGTGTTCCCATCTGCATACCTCCAGTGTACTTAGGCAGCACTTGAAAATAATGTGAGGTATCTTTACTTGTAAAAATAATAATAATAAATTAATTGCAAAGTCTTGCTTTGTTGGATATTATCTATTTGATGTAGAAATATGTGGCATGAGTTTTTGGTCTTAGAGGAGGAAGAAAGTTTTAAAATGACTTTTCCAACTTATTTTGAGAAATTAATGATCACATTAAGTCACTTTGACACTTTTACGAGTGTAAGCAGGTGAGTTTAATGTTATCTTGCAACAGAAGAACATATCTATTATGTCCTTTTTGCCTATTTTTGATATGTTTTATTCTTTATCAACATTTTCTTTGTGCTTAGATTGTGCTTCCATTTTGAGTACTCAAGAAAGGACAAATTCTGAGTTTTCATTCTTTGATGTTTATGCGAAATCTTTTTATATTGTTTTTTCCAAAGCTGAATGTGAGTGCTTCCTCTAATTGCAGGCCATTAATAAAAGTTCCTGCTAGGATGGTTTGGTATATTCTCCTTCTTGTCAAATGGGTGCATGAAAAATTGGGATCCAGAAAATACAACCATTCTGTATCAGTTCGTTACATTCAATTAGCCTCACGCACTAGAACATTTAACTGCGCTGCAGGTCAGAAACATATTGGATACTCACCAGTAGTTTCCATGAAAGTAAGTTTTATGTTTATGTTTTTTACTTTTCATTCTCTCATGGTTAGTAAGGTTGAAGACCCTCAGGTGTATACCTTATCACTTAAAAGAAAAAAGATCGGAAATTATCAGGTTTGAAGTTTTGTTTGAAGTCTTGCTTTTGTTTCTTCTGATTGCTATGCAGGAAGGTGCCACTTTGACCATGAAATCATTGTCCAATGTGGCCGAAGACTCATATTATGCAAGATATAACAGCTTCAATGAACAATCAAAAATAGAAAAGTTGCTGGGCGGCGGGGAAGGTTCAAAATTTATTTCATTATATCACACTTTATATTTTTCTCTACAATTGTGCCATAATTTTAATATTGAACCTTTCATGATTTGAGTCAGATTGATCATTTTAAGTTCATAATTCTTTTAGGCCTGTGGCTTTATAAATAGCCTGGGTTAATTTTAGGCTGCAAATAAGCGTTGGTTGTACATTTGCTAGTGAGTGCAACTGGCATTTTCCTTGCTATAGAAAGCCTAGGTGTCTGGGCTTGGTTTGGTGAACCATTACCAATTTGCTCCAGCAGTCTTAAGCCTGCTTTTGGCAGAAGTCCATTGTTATCTGGGTGCATATTAATTTGTTCTAGAAGGGTACCAAAGGCAGGGATCTAAAACTGGTCCATTTCTTAACTTAGACACTGACGACTTCAGCATTGTTCTCCGTGATTAAACATTGCCAAATAGTGTATCCACGGAATTTGTGTCTGAATAGGCTTCTGAATCATAAGGTGCTGATTATGAAGTTATTACCATGGCATGACCTTGAACTATGTTGCTGCAGTTGCGGACATTTTGCTGTGGAGAGACGAGAAGAAAACATTTATATATTTTCTTTCTCTGGTTCTGTTGTTTTACTGGTTTTTCCTTTCTGGAAGAACTTTCATGTCATCTGCTGCAAAGCTTCTGCTTCTGATTAATGTTATCCTTTTTGGATATGGTATTGTATCATCAAAGATGTAAGTATTGTTGCTTGTGAAAGCTAAGTTGGCCAACTCTATGTTTACTGGATTTTGTAATTTTATTTTCTCTTTCGCTCAAACTGCCAAAAGTTTCTGTTACCTTTTGTTTTAGTTGACCACACCCCCCCCCCCCCCCAACCCCCAAATTTTGGAACATGGCGTTATTTTTATTGTGTCCTCCCTGTCTTCTTAATTTGATTTGGTGTTGTTCTGAATGGCCAAAGGCTCTTGATCAATACTTTTGTCCGCTAAAGTTTGCATATTGTTTTAGGGGGGAAAAGATCAAGGGTGTGGGTGGTTGAAACCTCTATTATATATGACATATTAGGCCATGTATGTGTTCATATTTCTTTGGGTTCTTGTGAAGCATTATTCCGTATCCCTTGGTTCATTTTCCCCATCTATGAGAGCGTCATCTTACCTGTTACTCATTCAATAAACCCATATGGGACTATATGCTCCAGTAGACTCTGGCTCAATAGTTGGTTCTATTAAGAACATGATTCAATGGCATGAAATGACCGGAACTCTTCATTAGCATTAACTCTTTGAAGTATATTTTTGTTTGATTTGGATTATCTCTTTGAAGTGTTTCGATGACTAATGTTTCAAAAATACTATTTCCTTTGTAACTGATATCAATTCCATTCATTATGATGGCTTTGCAACAGAGTTGCTATCAGTTTTCAGAGAATACCTCCGTCTTGTTTTGAAGTGTCAGAAACAGCGGTGAAATATTCAGTTGCAACCCTAGCATATATGTGGAACAATGGCATCCAACATATACAATGCCTGGCCCAAGGGGAGGATTGGAGAAATTTCTTCAAGGTAGGTAATTGAATGCATTGACGATTCCATGAAGTGGAAATTGTATCCGTCTTTGACCATACACACATGGGAGCCTGAAAGCTTCTGAACACACTTTTTGCATCTTCATTCCTTCTTTCCAGGCTGCAACACCACCCACTTTCCCAGCTTAAGCCCATTTGAAAAGAAATATTCCAGACGAGCAAATCCAATATAATTGTGTGGATACCATCTGTTAGTTTTAACCATTATCCTGTTACTTGAGTTTTCTTTTTCTTCCTTTTTGGCCTTTGATTGAGGATTGAATTTCTTCTTACGGACTTGATGAATGTAGATTATAGTAACTCAAGTTTGGTGCTTGAAATATTTGTGAGATGATATGGCTTTGTTAAATGATTGTAATTGATACGACAGAAACAATTATAGTGGGTGGTGATACACGAGCCTATAATGTGTTAGTGCTGCATGTTCAACAAGAACTTTTATACATCAACTGGAACAAATTCCCTAATTTGAATGGCAAATGTTTCTGTTCACCAGTGGTGGTTATTTTGTAAAATCTTTCCCACATATAATTCTCTTAATTCAATGCAGGTAGCAGTTTCTCTCTATTTTCTGAGGTTGATTCTGTTGCAATCATTGACTGCAGTGGTTGGTGTAGGTGAGAACTGTTAATATATGCTTTTAATATTTTTTCATACTATTCAGCTTGTTTTATTTTAATTTGAACTTTCTAGATGAAATTGATTATATTGATCTTCTTTGATATGAAATGCAGCTCTTGTCTTTTCATTCACTGCATTCTTTGTTTACGAGCAATATGAATCAGAAATTGATGGATTCGTAAAGGTTCTGCTCAACGGTATAAAGGGTTCAGTGGGACTGTTGACTAGTAATTTGCTTGCTAGTGCATCATCATTTCTTCAAAACTACAACAGCTTTCTTAGAAACAAAGGTCATGCTGCATTATAACATCGGGGAGATGGTTGACATGGGATGTGGGAGCTTTGTCGGTTTAAACGGTTAGGTGCCATATGCCAACTTAGTGAGGCTTTGGATCAAACTACTGAGACTGGGTTATGGCCCCGGCGAAAGACAGACATGGGTTATGCTAGGAAAGTATAAACTGCTAACACAGTTAAATGCCAAAAAATTAGGGCATAGATAATATGCCTACCTGTGACACCACAAAAGTCAATAAATAAAAAAGTTGAATACGACAGTTGCTTGCACAAGGATTGACAGCTTGTTGATGGCTTTCCTTTTCCAATTATTGACATTTGATCGGGGAAGTTGGTATTCTTGCCCAAATTATACGGTTGAAGGTGTTTGGCTAACCTGAAAACTGATTCAGAATCAAATGCGGTTGAATTTTACACTGATTTGGTTTTTATGCAGTTTTTCGGCTTTTTCTCTTTCCAGACCATTCGTCCTTTATGGAAACACTAAATTCTCTGTCTCTCTCTCTCGCTCTCCCTCCTTCCTAGATGACTCTAATCAAATACAATTGTGCATTCTGGAGTTGAAAAAATGGCTGTCATGAGTGTTCTGTCATAGTCTACATGGAGACTTGGGTACAACAGCAAGAAAGAATGCACTCGAGATAACTATTTGCAACTCCTGATAGGAAAATAAATAAATAAAACAAGCTTGTCTTGCGCTTATTGAATGTAGGAGTTGAGCTTGTTTTAGGTACAAGTGTGTTCAAACTTCAAAAAGCTCGAGTGTCACCAAGTAAGACAGGACGTGAGGCTCACGTGACAATGAGAAGGCAAGTCTGAAGGCAGCCTAAAACTGATTTTAAAGGAAGATCGTAACAACCCAATCCTAAAATTAGGCTATAAAATAAGTTTAATTTATTTTTATATCATTATAAACATTCTATTATTGTTATTATACTATTATTATTTTAGTTTTATTTCATATTTTTAACCACAGGAGGATGATGGAGGATAATGAGTATGAGCAGTCAAATCATACTTAGATGAAGCAGTTTGATTTAATTTCAGGCTCATTAGATTAATTAATTTATTTTATTAAATTATGAAATCTTTTGCCTGGTTATATTTATGTATATACATGCCATCTCCAGCCTATGGAAATGGGGAGTTAAAAAGATGGATATGTAACTCCTAGGGGTTGGCTCAATTGCTAAATGCCTTAGGCTTGGGGATATGTTTTCCCTAGGTCTAAGGTTTAAATCCTCTTAGGTGTAAACAACTTCTAGGAGCCATTAGACTAAGGTCTATGCACCCTCGATATTAGTCGAGATGCTGCCCTGGACATCTGGTACCATTAAAAAAAAATATCTTATCGGCTTCATACAACTCAATACTTCAAAATACATAATGAACAAGTAGTGGGATAGAAGATCCCCTTGTAGAAGTCCTATGGTAGGATTAAAATGTTGTTGGAGCTCATCATTAATCAAGATAGAATAGGAAACTTAAAGTGATGCATAAAAGGCTTATCGACTTATCAAAACCCATCTTCATCATGACAATTATGAGGAAATCCTACTTCATTCGATCAAAAGTTTTACTTGTATCAATTTGACCGCCATATTTTGTCCCTTTGACATATAGAGCAATATGCACTGTATGTATTGTTTCATAAGCAACCAATATTGTTAGATATAAGTTTATTCGAAATGAAAGCACTTTGAAATTTTGAATAGGTCAGATAAGAGAGAGTAGGATTTTTTTTGTCTGTTAGCTAAAACTTTTGAAATTATTTTCTGAAAGACATTACGCAAGCTAGTAAGCCTAAATTCACTTGACTTCACTGCATTCTATACTTTTGGCACTAAAGTGATAAAAGTCTCACATATAGATTCTAAGGAAGCTCCCTCATGTAAGAACTGTAAAATGCTTTTGCGTACCTTATTTCCACTAAGTTGCCAATGCTTCTAAAAGAAAATACTGCAAAACCATTCGGACATGGAGATTTAAATGGCGAAGTCTGAAACAAACTAACCTGATTTCCTTTATTGCAAATTCTCAAGTTAAATTTCTATTAATCTCTTTTGATACTCTATTATCAATCACTAACATACATGTAGGAGTGGCAATATATGATACGACCCGTGAACTCAAAATGAACACGACACAAAATTAATGAACTTGGATTTGGTGTTAACGGGTTGAACCATTAAGACACGATTTATAAACAGGTCAATAACTAGTCAACCTGCTTAATACAAAATCAATTCGTTTTGACCCATTTAAAATTTATTTCAAAATTAAAATTTTATTGTTGTTAAGTTCTAATATTGGTATTTCTCAGTATACTTATGTTTTTATTGTTGGAATTATAATTTTAGACGTATGCTCATATTTGTTATTGTATGGTTTGTAATATTGATTTTATTATACGTTAAGATTTGAAAAATATTAATATATATATGTATTTTAAGAAATTGTGGTTTTTAATAAATATATATAAATTTTAATGTTTATGTAAAATTATATTAATCAGGTCAAATGAGTTATACGTTTTAGTTCAACTCATTTATATGAAACAAATGGGTTTAAATGAGTCGTGTAGTGTTAACATATTTCTAATTAATTATTAAACGGATAAAAGCGGATGATACGATACGACCCGTTATCTAAATGGATTGAATTATGATTTAGAAGTTTGACACATTTAGTTTAACGGGTTGAGTTCAAGTTAACCTATATAGTCGAATGTTCATGACTTGATATGACACGAACACGGCCCGAAAACACGATTTGCCACGCCTACACACATGCCTCTATACCCTCACCCAGGTTTTGAAGTTGAGTAGATACCCTTGCAATGATTGACAAAAACGCCTTTGTAAAAGGGAGGCAAATGCTTGACTCGATCCTCATTGCTAATGAATGTTTGGAAAGTCAAATCAAAGCTGGCATCCCATGTATCTTATGTAAGTTGGATATGAGAAAGCTTTTGATTATGTAAATTGGAATTTCTTGGTGTACATACTTGGCAAGTACGACTTTGGGGAAAGGTGGTGCCAATGGATGAAGCATTGTATCACTACAGTCAATTTTTCTGTTTTGGTGAATGGCACTCCTGAAGGCTTCATTCTCGGGGATTGAGGCAGGGGGACCCTGTATCACCTCTCCTCTTCCTCTTAATAATGGATGTCTTAAGTAGAATATTGAATGGAATGGTAGAGGGGGGGGGGGTTTCATCTCGGGCTTCTCAATAGGTGGCTCCACTCATGGTAATCTCTCAATTTCTCATATTCTCTTTACCGACGACACACTGATTTTTTGTGAGCTAGATCCTGATCAGATTCGCTCCCTAAGAGCTCTCTTGTTCTGTTTTGAAGCTGTCTCTGGTCTCAAGGTCAATCTTGCAAAATTTGAAATTGTTTAAGTCGGTGCAGTTGAAAGCCTAAGCGTATTGGCTGATTTATTGGGTTGCAAGGTGTCATCCTTGCCCATGAAGTATCCTCGACTCCCTCAGGGGGCCCCTCACAAATCCAAGGCAATGTGGGATGAGATTATCGAGAAAATCGAATTCAAACTAGCGGGTTGGAAGCGTCTTTATTTGTCCAAAGGTGGTAGAGTCACCCTTATTAAGAGCACTCTGTCTAATCTACCCACATATTTTCTCTCCTTATTCCCCTTGCCCACAGGTGTGGCACATAGACTGGAGAAGATCTTCTGTGATTTCCTTTGGGGCAGTTTGGAGGACACAAAAAAATTCCATTTGATTAAGTGGGATAAGGTATGTACACCTTTGCCTAATGGTGGCTTGGGGCTTCGTAATTTGAGAGCTTTCAACATGGCTCTACTAGATAAATGGTTATGGCGGTATCACATGGAAAGAGATGCTCTTTGGAGGGAGATTATTGATGTCAAATATGGGTGTATGCAGGGAGGTTGGTGTTCCAATGAAGTAAAAGGGATCTATGGCGTGGGTTTGTGGAAATTTATACGCAATGGTTAGGCAGATTTTCTTGCTAATTATAGGTTTGCAGTAGTTAGAGGCACTCAAGTCAGTTTTTGGCACAACACTTGGTGTGGTGAGTTTATCTTCTCTTGTTCTTGAATGACCTTTTGAACTTATCAAAGGCAAATTATACCCCTTGTGGTGTTCTTTCTTATAATTTAAGTTCTGGAGACAGGTTTTTCAACGGGTCTAAATTTTCATATAATCTAGGTTCTTGAAACGAGTTCCTCAATGGGTCTAAATTTTTCATTGTCTTGATTTTGGCTTTCTTAGATGAGTTTTCAAATTGATTGTGAGCTCAAGGGATTCCATTCCCACGGGTTCATATCAAACACGATAGTGAGTCAGCGGATCATCTACTCTTTCATTGTGAAGTAGTTAAGGTTCTATAGGATGACATTTTCACAATGCTAGGTATAGCATGGGTAATGCCTAGAAGTGTGAAAGAGCTTATGGCAAGTTGGAGAGGACTTCAGAGTAAGGGATAGATCGCTGTCATTTGGAAAATAATGCCTCTTTGTCTAATGTGGTACACTTGGAATGAAAGGAATAGTTGCTATTTTGAGGAGAAGGAGCATGCATCAGAAGGGCTTAGGGACCTTTTTTTATTTTTTATCATACTTTATTACTTTGGGCCTCTTCTATTGTACTGAATGTCATTTCTTTCAACAACCTTTACGCTGCTTTTCGCAATCCTTAACTTGTACCTAGGCACTTGTGTATACTCCCTGTGTACTCGGGCCTTGCACTTTTCCTGATCTAATATATTCTTCTTACTTATCAAAAAAATAATGATTGACAAAAGCTTCTTTAGTTGCATCATAATCATGTAACAAAATCAAAATTTTAAAATCCAGTCCGTTTCGGTCTAAATGATAAAAATTTCCCATATCGAATCAATGATTAGAAATGTTTCGCAAGCCACACAAAGAGGGAGCGAGTATTGCTTTTATAGTTGATGTTGAGTAAATCTTTACTTTTTTTTTTTTTAATGTGGGACAAGCTTTCAGCTTTCCTTTTCAGTACCTTTGTTTTTCTTTTTATTCTTTTCATGGGTGGTTTTCTTTGCATAAGTGGGACATAATAGTAGAGAAAAAAGCATTAGAGAAAAAAGTGGAACAATATATTGAAAACAAAAATTAAAAGATGAAGGGAGAACATTTTTCGAGAGACTTTCACCTTGAAAACTGAACTACAGCGGTCACCACAACCTTCCAGCCTGACTTTACGAAGTTCAGCTCGAGTTGCAAGGTTCCACTATTTTAGAATCTAGTTTTATGAACTGATGGGATTAAAATAGTCATAGCTGTATATACTCTCTATGTTAGCACTAGCATTGGTTTCTCTATATGCATATGCAAAATCTCATCTTTTGAAAATTGTTGCATATCAAGAAAAATTCTCACATTGAATTATGCATATTTGAACTAAATAATAATAAAATTAAAATTTTTTTTTCCTTGATATGCTTCAAATAAGTAATTATCAAATTATTTTTTCTTGATATGCTTCAAATAAGCAATTATCAATCCCGTTCAGTCTTCTTTGGTTTCTTTGTTTGCGTTGTTGAGAGAGAGATCAAATGGAGGAGAGAGAAAAAACAGTAAAATAATATTTAGAGAGTGAACAATGTTTATTCAAATTTGAAGAAATACTCTTTATAGTTATGCAAAATTTTGAAGATGCATAATCCAATACAGACCAATTTGAAGAGATATTATGCAAATATGAAGATAAATATAAATATGCATAAGCCATTACCAATACTTTCACAGTGTATGTGCTGGAGAAAATTGTTCATTGAACATCCATTGCAAGCAAGTCTACAAGACCTATAGCTAAAGATCAAAGAGATTTTCCAAACTTTTATGACCATCCATCAATAGTTACCACCTCCTTTGACTCGTAAAATCCGGTACATTCCGTTTTGTTTCCCATCCCAATCTTATGCGACACTTGCCAATGCAGATCAGATCAATGAAATTCATTTTTGAAATGCTCAATCTAACCTTTTTTGCCCTTATGAACGTGCCCTGCTCCTTGAACGACCTCTTACACTTGCACGTGCCCAGCGGGGTCGCCTTTTCTTAATTCATTACTCTTAGTAGCGGCATTAATCTGAAGGTCGGGATAAGACTAGGTTTGCAGTATGAGATTGATATCCAGCCCGCAGTAATTTAGGTTGTGTTTGGGTAGTGAAGTGATCTCAGATGTTTTGTAAATAATAATAAAAAAATAATGATAGAATATTGAATAATAATGAAAGATAGGTGAAAATTAATAATAAAATAATGAATAATTATCTACCCAAAGTAGCCTTAAATTAGCTGTAAGTAGGTTCGTAAAGGGCTTTTCCCTTACTAGTCAAGATTTAACATTAAACTAAATTGTTATTAACAAATAATCTTGAGATTGATTAAAGTTGAACACATTTTTATTTTTAAAAAACTATTGAATATTAAATATAATTGTCTAAAAAATTTAGAAAAGCTAACAAAATGTTGAAGTTAACATAAACTATTAATTAATTTATAGATTGATAAGTACAGTAACAACCAACTATTTAAGTTTTCATTAAATATCCATAATGAAATACGTACATTTCTATATATATATATATATATATATATATATATATATATATATCTGTGTGTGTATTTAGAGACACATATAAAGATATTTCTAAAACGATATACTAGTATATACCGGTATCGAAATATTTCATTTCAATACCTCAACTGAAATAGTTATTGAAATGGAATTCAAAACTTTGATCAAAACAAACCATTTGAACTTTCTATTTTGCTAATTCTATTAACATGCTTTCTATGCCTTGCACATAGATGAAAATACTTGGTACATTTGTCCCCATTTATCAACCAGTGCTCGTTTGCTCTTTGCCTCCACTTCAAATCTTCATCTAACAAGACACTCAATTATTCTTAAGCTTCCTTGATAAACAACAACAGTTGAGAACTTTGCAAGAGAATAGGTGCAGTGACAATATGGTAGCGAGAATTCTCTATACCCCAACCTCTAAGCTCATCTTACAGCAACTTAACATATGTTTCACTATGACCAAATGATCTTTTTGATAGACATGCCTATCCCCTAATCTCAAAAGCTTAAATTGATAAAAATATATAGATTTTATTATTTAATTTATGTCTTAACACTAGTCCTCTTTACGTGTGAATCCAACACATGGAAAATTTAAATAAATAGAGTAGAGTGTAGAGTCATGATTCGAACTAATATTTTTTATTTTGATATCATATGAAATCATTATTTCTCCCAAAAATCTAAGCGGATGAAAACCGTAGATTTTATTAGTTAACATACATCTTAACAATGAAGAAAATATCTTATGTATTATTGCACTAATAAGTAAATCTTTGCTGATTCCAACCCAGGTCGCTCGATCAACAATTTTCTAAGACAACTTGAAACTCCACCATTTGTTATTAATATCTCAGATTTCCACCATTTTTCTCAATTGATCTAAGACTCTCATTAAAATCACCCATATGCATCCATGGTGGTTGAACTTTCATTGTGGATAAGTCTTAGGAGATCCCAACTTTATTCTCTTGTTCGTTTCCAAGTGGCCATAGAAACTAGTGAACAACCATTTAAATGAGGCCCCTTTATGCAGAACTTGGACATGTATATATATGATTGCTCGAAAAAGTAATCAAATTGACCTCCATTTCCCAACCGTAGAAAAGAGCCACACCATCACTTCTACCTCTACTGCCTATTGCTATGAAGCCTTCGGACTTGAGTTTTTGTTATAAACCTTCAACTCTACTGTGCTGTAATTGTCTCCATCCTAAACAACACCATTGGCTTCTTCTCCTTTACAATAAGGCAAAGATCTTGAATTGTTCCAGGATTGCTATGCCCCAATAGTTTCAACTTAAGATATTCATTGTCTACGGTGGCAGAAAGACCACTTCATTTGATTCCATTGTTTCTTTAGACATAACTTGTTAGAAACACCCATACTATTGCCCTCCACACCAGAGATCATCCCCCATCAGTCTTACAAGGCTACAACGTACTCGACCAACCTGCAGGCGTCACTATAAATTGCTTCAACACTATGTACAAAATGTCTGTATTTGAAAAAGAGCCATTTTTCACTGTAATTTACTACTTTCCAATGGGTTTTAAAATAAAATAAAATAATCCTGAACATTAATGAATTATGGAGAGTAATAGACACTAACAATGAGAGAAAGACATAATATTTTAAGCTAACAATATATAACATATGTCTAGACAACTTTCATTAATTTAACTGTTGTAACAACTCGGCTCAATATTTCTAAAGTTGGGATATAAATAATCTTATTAGGCCTAAATTAGGTTTAATAGGCCATTTTGAATTAGTCAATGGGTTATTATTTATTGAGGTTTGTATCACGTGGAATCCAAATTAGACCATATAATAGATTTTATTTATTTTACTATATTTTAAAATAGTATAAAAAATAATTTATTGTTAATATATTACTAATATCAAATTTTATGTCTTTAATTAATTGTTCATTTTAAATCCGATTATTATTATTATATTATTATTATTATTATTATATCTCTCTCGGACGAGTCTTCAATGTGGCGCCCCCGACTTTCATGTACGGACAGCACGGAAATCGAGACACCCGGGATGATGATAACACGGTCACGCACCCCAATGACACGTGCCAAGTGTGTGAAATGCAACACGTGTACAAAGTAAAACGCAGCGGAAATGTTAAGTCAGATAACTAAGTACCAGAATTTAATACAATACAAAAATAATACAGAAATCCATAAGTCAACATAATACAATTTTCTTGTTTATAAAACGACATCAAATAAAAATAAAAATACCAAATAAAAATATAGCCAAATGTCCCTACTCCTCAGGCGAAGCCTCATCCTCGGGCTCAGCCTCTGCAAAGCCTGCATTAAAATCTGCAGTACCAATAAATGGTACCACAGGTAAGTAAAACCCAAAAGTACTCCAAGATAACAAATATAAAAATACAACAACCACTATGCCTGCACATGATGACCCAAGTGCAAAACCCGAGAAGAACACCATTTCTCAAAAATCACAAGTTTTTCCCACGCACGCCAAAAATCACCATTTGGCACAATTATTAACCAGGAATAGTTACTTTTATTCCAATTTTAACCCGTATGCACCGTGGTCTCCCCTAGGGACCATCCACATACCCTGGCTCCCTTCGTCACTCCACAGGTAGCGACCATGCAAGTGATACAACACGAGTGATGCCCAGTTCCGCGCCCACCGCATACATAGCCAAGCATCCTTTGATCTCCGCCAGCACGAGAGATCACGGAGTCGGATCGAGAGCGCTACCATCTCGTCCAAGTCCCGAGTAACAGCTCCAGGGGACGACACTCAGTATATTCCGCTCCCGAGTGCCCAGAGGAGCTCCACCGAGATAATAACCCATCTCGGCTTGGGGGTGATACACACACACCCGAAAAACCCTTTTTACAAAACACAGTTTCCAAAAATATACACACCCACGCATGCGTGCACAATGCCATGAAAATGACCAAAAACCAATAACCAACAGTTACCAACCATTTTCCAATAACCAACACAGTCTATCAGGTAACCAATTCACAATTTATAAAACAGGTCATTGCAAAAATATATTTAAATCTTAAAAGTCTTTTGGAGAAATACTTACAGTGCTTTAAAATAATTTATGGAGGATCACGGAGGAATTGGTAGCACAAAAACAACAACTGTCACAGTGCCAAAAACATTGTGACCGAAATTCACAGTGAAATTAGAATTTCACACGGGTTCAAACGAAGACTTGGAAATGATAGGGTAGGGCCTTTGGAAGGTGGGGAATCTAATGGTGGTGGTGGTTAGCCGTGAATAGTGGCGAAAAAGGACGGTTTACGGCCGAAAATCTCGGATCGGGTTTGAGGCTCGTACGACCGGCTCCGGCGACGGATCGGGGCCGAGAATGGGTGGAAAAGCTTGGTATTGGGCCGGTGAAGAAATGGTGGCCGGAGGTGGCCGGACGGCGGCGGAACGGTGCAAAAACCACCGTGACTTCGCACGGCTACTGGCGGCTAACGGCGGCTTTAGCCGGCCTGAAAATCTATGGGAGAGGTCACCGGTGGCTGCTGGTCCGAACGGTACCGGTGGTGTAGACCACTGCCGGCCGGAGGCGGCGCTGGGCAGTGAAGCCCGAGACGCACGGTGGGTGAGGAGAGAGAGAGAAGGTCTGGGTCGGGGCTGGGGCACGGGGAGAGAGAAAAGAAAGAAGAAAAAGAAGAAAAGAAAAAGAAAAAGAGAAAAAGAAAAAGAGGAAGAAGAAAAAGGAGATCCAGTCCTTTCAACTTGGGTTTCGAAAGTGATCCAACGAAAACGATTTTAAAACTACTAGATAAATAAAATAATTCAAACTCAATGAAATGCTTAATTAAAACAGTAAAAATAAATAAATCAGTTTAACTCAAAATTAACTACAGTAAAATATTAAACTCTGACAAAAACATCCTTTAAAATAAAGAATAATTAAATTGCAGATCACTAACTAAAATTAATCAAACGCAGTGAAATGCTTTAATAAAACAATAGTAATTTTAAAACCTACAAACAAACCAATTTAAATTAAAAATCAATTTAAATCTAAAACAATAATTAATAATAAGAAAGCCCAATAAATAATTTTTCACAATTTAAAATATTCTAAAATAATATTCTAAAACTTCAAAAATAATAATTAATAAAAATAGGAAAGTCCAATAAAATAATAAAATAAAACCTCTAAAATATTAAAACAAGAGAATTACACAATAAATAATTAAAATAAACCTTCATTAAAAATACACTAAAATCCGGGATGTTACATTCAAAGCATGTGCGTTATGCAGTGATTTGTAACCATTAGCATTTTTATTTTTTTCTTTATGCAAATTTCTCATCATTACAGGCAACGATCTCTAAGATTGTATTCTCTACCATCACCGTAACCAAGCTACCACCCACCTCACTAAGGCACATCTCTCCTACAAACTCCACCAAATCTAACGCCAAGAAGAAGGAAAACCAACCACCAACTGCAGCGGTAACCAACCCCACGCAATATAGACGCAACCCTTGTGTTTCCCGTAAACGAATTAGGGCTCGTTTGGATAGTAAAATGAGATGGTTTTAGGTGAGTTGATGGGAACCAAGGTGAGTCTAGTCTTAAAGATCTTTTGCAAATTTCAGATGGACTAATTATAAAATCAAGAACTAAGAAGATCAATGAAGCAATATAAGAATTGGTGCAATCCACTTGAAATGAAACTAGCAAGAGCCCAACACACAATATGAGCTTTAAAGAAGAAGAACCATTTTTTATCTACTTGATATAAGTTGTGAAAGACATGACTTAGAGTTATTGTCTGGACCTATTGTTATTGAAAACTTTCAATTTGTTTAAATCATTTAAAAATTTTATTTTATTAGTTTAGAATAATTGGGTTTGAGCATGCTTGGCCCACATATGTTTTATTTTGTTGAACTAAGATTTCAAAAAATACTGTAACCGAGTACTATAGCAACAACACTATTCATCCAGGGATATTTTGGGTAAAAGGGACCTTGTTTTGGCTTAGGGTTAATTGGGGTTTAGTTATTTAAACACCTTATAGCCGTCCAACACAAATTCCTTTGGACAATATTAAATTTTCATTGTGAGTTGAGTTTATTCCTCTTGTTCTTGATTGAATTTTTGAACTTATAAAAAATAAACCACATCATTTGTGGTGTTCCTCCTTATAATCTGGGTTCTTGAGACAGGTTTTTCAACGGATCTAGATTTTAATATAATCTAAACTCTTGAAACGAGTTCTCAACTGGTCTAGATTCTCTATCTATTGACTTGATTTTAGTTTTTTTGAGTGAGTTTTCAAATTGATTGTGGGTTTAAGGGATTCTATTCCTACGAGTTCATATCATGAATTGAATAAAATATTATTAGAATATTATTTTTTAATAATATTATTATTTTTGAAATTTGAAAAAGTTGAATTGTTTATTATATTTTGTGTGAGAATTTAGAAAAATTGTAATAATGAGATGAGATGAAATAAGATGAGGTGAGATGTTTCTGTATCCAAACGAGTCCTTAAAACACTGATGGCTCCACCAACCCCAGGTAGCAAAATGAGAAGCCTAGCCTTGCCCAGTCCGACATCGTCCAACCACCGTGAGTCACCAGATGCCACCCACACGAGACGCCCAAGCACCAAGCAGCCACTGCAAGCCATTGCCATTGTCATTGCCACTGCCACTGTATGACAGAAGCCAACAACTAGCTCTGCATCGTGAAGCCTCTCCGACAATCATTATGTAAACCATGCAACGCCGTGTTGCACCTCACGTACTATTGGCACCTACCTCGAACTGCTGTTCAGCCACACCCAGCTGAGAACCACCCAACTTCCACCGTGAACCAGCTAGCTTCTTCCCCCACCGAACGTAATTCTCTCTCTCTCCTTGATGTTAGCGCTAGTCTCTTCTCTCCAGTACTATCTCAATCTCACGAAACCTAAAAGTCTCTCTCCTACAATGAGCTTGATCACCGTTGACCCCAGTCAAGTTTGGTCGTACACGCAACCTCTGCCTTTTCTTTCACGGTGAGTGTCGTATGGCCTCTCCCTCTCTCATGCATCTCTATGTGTTCCAGCCTTCTTTGTTTTCAGAGGAGGTTTTGTGTCCATAATTTGGGCCTTACGCTTTTAGGACTAGTTTAAGTAGGAGAATATTTTCATAATATTTCATTATTATTATTTATTATTATTTTTCATCTAATTTTTACTACTATTTACTAATATTTAATATTCTATCATTATTTTTTCACTACTATTCACATAATATCTAAGATCATTTCACTATCCAAACGCAACCTTAATCCCATCTCAAATTCTTACTTTGATTAATTACAAAGTTACCATTTGAGCATTTTGCCGTGTAGCTTCCTTCTCTTTGCCATTAGTGAAAATTGTCTACTTTTCAAACTGTAGTGATTTAAGTCTCCTAAAAAGGTTGTGATGGATAGGGCTGTATAACAACTGATGAAATTCGTCGGCATCGATGCAGACCAACCGTCGGAGCATGGAATCGACAAAGAACCGGTTGGCCGACGATAGAAATTTCTTAAAATCGACGTTAGCTGGTTTTGTTCTGGTTTGAACCTGGTTCAATTCGTCGAACTGGCCGATTAGATAAATCTATATTTTTTTATATATAAATATTGAAACGGTGTCGTTTTAGACCTAACGTATACAAAAAAATATAAGTGAAATGACGCTGAGTTGTTTTATATGTAACATATTTTAAAAAAATATAAGTGAAACGACGCCGTTTGATTTTAAACCAAACGACGTCGTTTTGATTTGAGCTTGTCTTGTTCCCTTACCTTCTTCTTCTCCAATTTCTCTCATTCTCTCTCTCCTCTCTCAAACTACAACACTTCCTCTCTCTACTTTCTCAGATGAAGCTCATCGCTAGGGGGATCTAGAACTGACTGAGAACCACAGGAGTCGATACGGTCGGTATTTCTCCCCCCCATTGGCCGGTCCAGTTGGTTCTTCCATGCAAATCCCTTCCATTGGTCGGTGTCAGTTTTGGTAAAAAACCGTGCCAATATGATCGGTTTTCACCCTTAGTTATAGAGTAATGCTACATACAGTTGTGAAGTGCGTAAGTACTGTGCAATCGTTTTTAAAAATAGTAGGATTTTTATTAAAAAATAATAATTTTTTTTATGTAGATTCCGTATTTATTCATTTTTTTCAAATAAATTATGTAGCACTTACACATTCCACGACTATAAATATTATTTCACTCTTTGTAAAGCACCTGTACCCTAAGGTAGCCACTCTCTCACTAGAGTCTCTCTACACTTTCATGGTGTCTTTTTCTTTCAGATATTCAACAGCAGTTTCGAACCAAAGTAGAAAAGATTCACAATCATAGACAGTCAATGGAGATGGAAAAGCTCATTTCGCAAACTGAAACTTTGTCCTGGCAAGAGCTGGACCTTGAACCTACACCAGAAATGGCCAAGAAAAATTCAGAATTAATTTTAGTTGGTCGCCTAGTCGCAGAAAGGCCACTAAGCAGGCAAGCAATACACTCAAGTATTAGAGCTGCATGGAACTTCACTCAACAATTCCGGATAGAAGATCTAGATGTAAACATGTTCCTCTTTACATTCCAATCCTCACAAGACAAACTCAGAGTATTAAACCAGGCCCCTTGGAATTTTAGAGGACACCTCCTAATTCTAAAACCGTGGTCTCCAGGTTCTACATTACAAGAGGTCTGTCTCAACTTTTCAAACTTCAATATTCAAATACATGGCCTCCCACTAGACTACATGATAGTTAGGAATGCAACTAATGTAGGGAATGCCTTAGGAAATCTGATAATGGTAAAGGAAGACCCAATTTTCAGAGTTGCTTGGAGAAAATACATCCAAATGAAAGTAGAGCTAGATGTCACACAACCACTGCAGCAAGGATTTATGATGCCAAGATGGGGAAACAAAGAAACTTGTATAGCATTGAAATATGAACGTTTATCAGACTTTTGCTATGTGTGTGGAAGATTGGGTCATTCCCAAATCTTTTGTAATCAACAATCATGCCCCTCCACCAAGCTGGCTTATGGCCCATGGCTATGATCAGAATACATAAACCCATCCCCCATTCCAAAGTTCCAACAGGCAACTGGAAGACAAGATTATAGTGGGAGGTCAACAATGGAAAAAAGGAAAGAGCCAGAGCAACAAGTCAACATTCAGAAAGGAAAAGAACTTTTAATCTATGATGAAACATTAAGGAAAAGCTACAACTCAGCTTCTCAAATCCAGGGGAATTCACCAATGTCAATGCAGATACACTTGAAGAAAACATGTCGGCCCTTCATCAATATTTCCATTAACGACATCAGCACAAGGAAATTCTTCACTCACCGATCAAACAGATGCATTCGATCATGAATCCTCACTGTTCTCCTACAGTGCAAAAGGGTCATTACTTCCATCAACAACCACCTTTAATGACTGCATTGTGCTTCCTAACCAAGAATTCATGGGCTCTTCTACGTGCCTCTCAAACTCGTCCAATAATCTGTAGACAAAAAATTCAAACCACAACCCCTTACTTATTATTTCATCCCAAATCCAAGAAAAAATAAGTGAGACTCAAAGCCCCACCCTGCATGAGCCCACCCCCATCCCTTAAACTTAACCTACCAACCTTTGAATATCCCCCCATGCAGAAAGCTACGTCCACCTCAGTTATCAAGTCTCGCCTTAAAACCTCAGCTTTCACTCTAGTCCATAAATCAATCACAAACATCGGCGCAAAGACCACCATGCACACTCATATTGTGACCGAAACCTCTAACTCCCTTCCAAAATCAAACTTGTTGCAAGCTGTAAACCCATTTCCTGAAACCCACTCACCCACCAATCAGCACACAAATCCCCTCCCCCCACCCCCCTCACTGGCTCAATAGTTGACATTTTACCAAAAAAGAGGCCACTGGAAATTTCAAATGAGGAGCCCCAACAACCATTGAAGAAACAACACCAGGTTACAGTGAAAATTGAGAAGCAATCTAATGAGATAGAAATGGTAGAAGAGCAGATTATGGAAGACTCTACTTTGGCTTACACCCTCATGGACATGCAGTCAAAGCCACAGGGGAAAGAAAAAATTTAAAGTCAAGGCCCGCTTGTCTCCATACAGTAGGCCAACCCCACCCTCATCTGGGAAATCCAAACAAGCTCAATAGGCAAGCTTCAAGATGCCTCCACATTTAGAATGAGAACAATTCCTTGGAATTGCAGGAGAGTAGCTTGACCCAAGGCAATCAGAAATCTAAGACTTAATATTAGAAAATATAATCTGGATGTAATTTTTTTGTCGGAAACCTTGGTGATGGAAGACCGCACCATATATATTGTACATAGTTTAGGTTTTCACCATTTTGTGCATTATCCTGCTTCCTGTAAAAATGGGAGCCTATTACTAATGTGGAGACCGAGTGTAGAAATAGAACCAGTTAATGTGAATATGAATGCAATTTCTACTTTGGTGTATTCAGATCCTTCTCATCACCCATGGCTTATTACTTCTATGTATGCCCCAACCCATTGGAACCAAAAATCATAATTTTGGAGTCAGACTCGGTACAACAAGCATTTCGAGGCCCTTGGATTTGTATGGGAGATTTTAATGATGTAATCAATCAAAGTGAGAAATATGGAGGGCGGCCTATTTCAAATAATCAAAATAGTGGTCTAAAAGCTCTAATGAATAGGCATGGACTCATTAACATAGGCTAATTGGGTCCAAAATTCACGTGGTCCAACAATAGATACGGGTCGGCTTTAATCAGAGAAAGACTGGACAGAGTGATAGCAAACAATGAATGGAGAATGCTATTTCCGGATGCCATACTACAACATTTAGCATCTTCAGCTTCGGATCATCACCCTCTAATTCTACACACAGTTAACAATCCAAGGCAAGCATCATCCTTCAAATTTGAAGCATTCTGGGTACGTGAACCTCTCAGACAAAATATTGTCAAAAAAGCTTGGAGTAGTAGTTTTCAGGGCAACCCAGCCTATATTCTTTGTAAAAAAATTAAAGCAACTAAGGATGTCTCAAACTATGGAATAAGACTCATTTTGGAAGAATCCAGCGTAACATTGAAAATCTGCAAACTAAGTTGGTAAAAATCCAAAGTAGCCCAATTGATGCCTATAACCAGGAAAAAGAGAAGCAATTGCAACTGCTCCAAGCACTGCCAGAAGAGGAGGAAATATTCAAAACATTGTAGCAAATCTCGAACCATAAAGCGCCAGGTCCAGATGGGATGACAACACTTTTTTACAGGCACTATTTGCATATCGTAAAAAAAGATGTAAGTAGTACTGTCCAGAATTTCTTCAGAAGTGGAAAATTGTTAAAGCAAATAAACTATACCAACATTGCTCTTATCCCTAAAACCCAAAGCCCAAACAACCCGAGCCAATACCGCCCAATAAGCCTTACCAATGTCATTTACAAAATCATAACCAAAATCATGGCCAATCATGTCAAAGCAACATTGAATAGTATCATTTCTCCATTGCAAACTGCTTTTGTCCCAGGCTGCAACATCAAGGAAAACACTATTATTGCTCATGAGCTATTTCATCATCTCAAAAATAAGACTGGGAAAAAAAGATTTGATGGCCATAAAATTGGATATGGAAAAGGCTTTCAGTCTAGTAGAATGGGACTTTCTCTTCACAGTAATGAAATTGTTGGGGTATAGCCTAGTTTGGATAAATTTGATCAAAGAGTGCATCATGACTGCAACATTCTCCATTTTGATAAATGGCACACCCAAGGGGTTCTTCAATGCTCAAAGAGGACTAACACAAGGTGATCCAATATCACATTTCCTCTTTATAATGGTAACAAAAGCACTATCAAGAATTCTATTAAAGGCAGAAGCACAGGGCAATATGGAAGGAGTGAAAATCAGCAAAGACAGCCCTCCAGTTTCTCACCTACTCTTTGCAGATGATACAATAATCTTTGCTAAAGCATCAGAAAGCAATACAAAAGTCATATCTGAAAGTTTAGACAAGTACCAACAGTGGTCGGGGCAAAAAATTAACATGAGCAAGTCTTCCATCTTTATTACAAGGAACAAAAATTCAGGCCTCAAATCAACAATAAGCCAATGTCTGTCTTTTAAAGCTTTGTCAGCAAGAATGAAATACTTGGGCCTTCCAATCTCATTTAGCAGAAACAAAAGAGCAAATTATCAAGAAATGCTAAACAAGGTAGAGAAAAAATTGGAAGGTTGGAAACAAAAACTGCTCTCACATAATGGTAGAACAATGTTGATCAGAACGGTAGCAAGCACCATCCTCACTTACTTTATGTCTTCCTTGAAACTCTCAAAAACAGTTTGCAAGACTCTAGACACAAGTTTCAAGAATTTTGGTGGGGATTCCCAAAAAATAAAAATCACAATCTGACTTTCAAATCATGGAAATCAATTTGCCAACCAAAAATCTTTGGAGGTCTTGGACTAAGACAGATGAAAAATTTGAATCAAGCATTACTCGTTAAAACGGGATGGGAGATGAGTGAAAGGCAAAATGGTCTGTGGCATGCAACTCTGACTGCAAAATATCTCAAAAATTCTAGTTTTTGGCAAGCAACTCCAAAACAGACAGACTCTAGCCTATGGAAAGGGATCTTGCACACAAGAGAAATTCTGAAGAAAGGAAGATGCTATCAAATAAAAAATGGGCATTCAATCAACATATGGTCAGAGTCATGGATTCCCACAATGAGCAATTTTAAGCCCAAGCCAGTTCAAGAAATGGACCAGAGGCATCCAAATTAAAAGTTTCAAACATTATCACAGGTGTCCCAAAAGTTTGGAATATTCAAAAAATGCAAAGGTTGTTTGAGATAGACAATATCACTGAAATTCAGAAAATACAATTGCTATCTATCTCACAAAGCCAGGACAAATAGTTGGACCCGTAACCAAAATGGCAATTTTTCAATCAAAACATCATACCAGATAGTGATCAATAATCAGGAGATGGTCCAACAGATGGTCACGCCAAACTT
Source organism: Cyclocarya paliurus (assembly GCA_029856935.1). Lineage (NCBI taxonomy): Eukaryota > Viridiplantae > Streptophyta > Magnoliopsida > Fagales > Juglandaceae > Cyclocarya > Cyclocarya paliurus. The sequence continues at coordinate 780,286 of JARVXP010000437.1, forward strand.
CTTCAAACTTATTTGGAAACTGAAGATTCATGATCGCCATAAATTGTTACTTTTGAATTACTCTGTAATATATTACCCACCAAGTCAAGAGTAAACAAAGTCATTTCAGAAGGAGTACCAGGTGAGTGCCCCCTATGCAATCAAAAAGTAGAAACTTCACTTCATCTTTTCATAAAATGCCCAATAGTAAGAATCCTATGGTACCAAAGTCCATGGCCGCTGAATTTGGAAAACTTGCCAATTCAGTCTTTAACTGACTGGATAGAAATGATTTTATTTCTAGAGAAAAAATTGGGGTTGTAGGAAACAGAAAAGCACAATTTTCAAATATTTGCAGTTATTATCATGGACTTCATTTGGAAACAGAGAAATGATATAGTTCAAAACCAAGTGCCTTTCTCAATTGAAGTGGCAAAACTCCAGCTGAGCCGAAGCTACCAAGTCTATAAAGATGAAATTTGGAAGACTCCTCCCTCCAATTATCAAAGCTATTCTTTTGATGCAGTAGTTAGATACTATTTCTCAGTTGCTTCAGCGGTATGCAGAGATCATAACGGGAAACTTCTAGAAATCCAAACTGAAAAAATTCAATCTTCAAATCCACTTGTAACAGAAGTGATGGTAGCTCAACTAGCAGCGAAAATGGCTTCTCACTGACAAAAAGATTTGGCTATTTTTGAAGGTGACTCCAAATTGGTTATTGAAGCAATCAAAAGCATTGACTCCTCCCCCAACTGGCAAATCCTCCCCCAACTGGCAAATTTCCTCCGTTGTTGAAGACATTCAACGTCTCTTCCTTCCTCATCAGCATTGGCAACTAGCCAAAATTAATCAATTTGCAAATTAATGTGCGCACCTAGTGGCGCAATGGGCAGCAACCAACCTTGTTTTTGATTGTATACCCACTGATCTTTCATCTAGATGCATTTTGTTTCTTGACAGTGGAAATGACCCACCCTAATATTTGTATTATTTTATGTATAATAATATGCATGCTTGATTAGAAAAAAGAAAAAAAAGCACCTGTACCGTTCCAGGTTCCAGCCATGAATTCATTTAGTTTTTATGGACCATCGTAGATTTATTAACTTATTACTTCATGCCCCTTGATTTCTCAAGTGTTCTTTCAAATTTATAATACTTTTCTAACCTTTCCGTGAGTTTATTACATTGTACTAACTTTAAGTATTATTACATTCACGCCCTTAAATCGTAAACATGTCGGTATATATTTAAAGCTTGTCTTACGGCTTGTGTTATTTGGGATATGTTTTAAATGGATGATATCCCGTTCAGAAATTTAAACTTTCATAGAAAATACGTATGGGATTTTAAATTATATTATTAAGTATTAATTTTATAATTAGATTGTAAGTAATAAAAGGTTAAGTTTATTTTGAACAACTTAAATCGTTTAAGTCTATGATTTTTCGCTATTGCCTTGACAGATTTAATATAATTTTCTACTAAGTTATAATTTAAACGTACGTGTAGATATGCTATTTGAATTTAAATAATATTAGTATTTATTTTAATATATAACAGAATATTTAGTAATCAGAATATTGTTATGACACGTTTTCCTAGCATTTTAATGACGAATAGTAATTCATATAGATAACGAGCTACGCTGTGAAGTCTTGGAAGCAACACTATGATGTAAGTAGTTTAATAAAAAATTAGGATTAACACATGTTTGTTAGTTTAAATATATTATTATTAAATCCTATTCCTTTATAGCTACTTTTATGTACCACCTATGTCATGAGTTATGGAAGTATGCCATTTATCATATTCCATGATTATATTATTTCTGCATCATGTTTAATTCCGCATTTATAATTATGTACGTATTATGTAAGTCATACATCTCATGTTACATAAGGCACATCAATTTTCTTATGTGCAAGTGTAAGACAATATTAGATTAGTTAATAAGATGAGTATTCAGATGCATGATACCAATACAATTCATGGGTGGATGTGCAAGCCAATGACTCAAGCGTTGTCTATCATAATATGCTAGAATACAATCAGTGGCTCCCATTACGGCCGCTGGACATGGGGCTAATGTACAATCTTGTACACATGGTTAAGTATGTTGGCCAGTCAAATAATTCAATATAAGTCATGCACAACATATGCATACGTATGAATGATCATGATTTTTAGTTCTCAACATTACAAATCTTATGAAATCTTTATGTTTATTACGTTTGCATTGTGGTGAGTTTCTTACTAAGCTTTCAACTCATTTTAATTTTATTTCATGTTTTTAATTACTTAGATGAGGATGATGAGATGATGAATACGAGCAGACCTACAAGAATTAGATGAAACGGTTGATTATATTCTAGACTTCTTAGAATAAATTGTTATTATGATAGACATTTATTTAAATTGTTCACAATTTTATTTATTTAATATTATTGGAGACGTGTTTTATTAAATAATTCTTTCTATGAAATAAATGTTTATTTTATTAAAACAGATATTTCTTATCGGACTATTTTATGAAAATACGTGACGTCCCTAGCTTAGGGGAATGAGGTGTTACAACTGCGTTTGAGTGCTGAGGTAATCTAAGATGATTTGAGTTAATATGTGAATAATAGTGTCTTGTGGGTCTCATTAAGATGTGTTTAAATATATAGAATATATTAAAATATGTGTTTGAATATATGAAACATGTTGAGATATGTTTAACTGAATTTGAAAAAATAATAAATCTCGTTAATAATTAGTTTTAGATGACTTTGACGCCCAAATATACCGTTATTATACAATTCTAGGTAGTTACTTTTTACTTTCAAGCAGCAAGGTGCCCAGATCTCTTTGTTTCATTTTCTTTTTTATTTTTTTCAGGTTTTCTCGCAGCATTTCAATCATTTATCGACGGCCACTAAAATTACTCTTACAACTTTTCCCATCTCTCTGTTAGGTGAAAGTTCATTTTTTCCTCCTTTTTTGTTTGACCAAAACTAGTGTTTCATGTTGGGGGCTCAATTGGGGTGGGTCTTAGGCAATTGCTAGATGTACGTCTGGATAATAAAATGAGATAATATTTTTTTTAAAAAATTTCTCACAATTTTCTTTTTAAATATTATTTAAATACAAAATATTATTTAATTTAAAATCTTTAATTTTCTCATCTAATCGTTACTTTTACAAACTTTAAAACCAAACATAAAAATCAATACATTTTTTTCAAATTTTAAAATAAAAAATTATATTAAAAACTTATATTCAAACAATTTTTTAACTTTATAATACTTTTATTCAATTTTTTTCTCTTATTTTTCAAAACCTAATAAAACATTTTAATTTAAATCATTTCACTACTATTTACAAATCATTTCACTATTATTTACAAAATTTTAAAAGATAAATGATTTATACAAATCCTAAATAGATAAGCTCTACAATCTATTTGTAAAAAAGTGAACCACACTTTGAAAAACTGTAAAAAAATCTATTTTGTTTTAGTGGGATCCACTTTTTACAAAGACATGCATATGACTTGTTTATTTGAGACTTGTACTTGGTATTATTTGTTTTTATAAAATAACTTATAAATTAGAATAATTCTATTTGAATGTCTTTACACCACACACCATTCGTGTAATATAATCTAATTTGGAAGATAAATTTTCTAAAAAGTGACATCATTTTATAAAAAGTGTAATATTAGATACAGTTATTGGCTGTGCAAGGGCTGCTTCTTTTGAAAAAGATTAGGGTCTACCGTTAAAAATTTTTTTTTTTTTTTCATGTGAGTTCTATATTTATTCTCTTTTCTTGTAAGGAGTGAACGACGCATGTGCACTTTATGACTACATATATAATTTCTCTTTATAAAAATATGCTCTCTTAAAATATTATTGTAAAATATATGGGTAGTGCTAGTATGCCCCTAGGTTTGACCATTGGGTGTGCTCCTTAGTGCAAATTGCACTTTTTTGTTTTACTTTTTCTTTCAAATATTTTTAAAAAATAAAAAAAATACTAATACACTAACAATCTATTCTTGAACTATTAATTAAAAATATTAAAAAAAATAAAATATATGAACTATCAAATTGAAAGAATCAAGGCGACATAGTTTGATTTTCTAAAATATATAGTTTTTAAAGAGTTTTGATACTCATCATCTTCAAACACCACACACCATACTTTTTTTTTAATTTTTAATTTTTTTTATGTTTTTACTTTTCTTAAACTAATTAAAATTTTCTACTCATTATCCATATATCACATATTTAATAAGATAAAAAAAAATATGATATATAATTTATAAAAATGATAAATAGAATTTTTCTTTGTTATTTTTAAAATTATTTGTTATTTTTATTATTTATTATTTTATTTTATTCTTATTAAATTAATTGAATTATTCTACTTATCACTATATATTATATATTTGTTACAGGAAAAACAAACTAAAATAGATGTGGTGTATTTGTGTGGAAATAATAAGTTTATTCAAAATATGTTGACTGACTATCCATTGTTTAGAGCATCCGCATCGGCCTCGCTAAAACTCTTAAAAAGCTAAATTATGGACTTCGTGGTCTTATTTCCTGCTGCATTGGATTCGGCAAAAGAGAAGAGTTCAAGCTTTCACCTACAGTACGTCCATCTTTTTCGCCAAACATAGCGAGGTACTGTTCATCGCTAAAGCATTATTTTATTCTAAAATCACATCTCCTCAACTGAAATGTTCTATTTCCCTCGTGATTCCATTCTTCCCAAAAACCTTCACTTTCTCTTCCTTTCTCCCTCATCGAACACCCCCTTCATTTTGTTCTCCCCGTTTCTCTCTTCACTTCTCTTTCTCATCAGTTGTCTCTTTGGCCCGACACTCCCTCTCTCCCCTTCTTCCATTTTTTTGATTTCTTTTTCCAGTTCTCTTGCTGTTTTCGTTACCCCAGGGCTGTCGAAGATGGGAATCTGGTACTAGGAGATGAAGTCGTCGATTTGCAAGAGAGAATTGATTTTAATCAACTGGTCAGGCCTCTATTAGGGTTCTATTGTGCTTCACAGAAGGTAATCTACTCCTCTTTTTTTTTTTTTTTCGATTTGTAATTTTATTGTTTAGTTTTGGTTTTGACTTGATCTGGTCTGCATCATGTTTACTTGGCTTATTCAAAAGCGAGCTTTTTAATTGGTTTGGAGCGTACTCTTGTTACCTTGAAATCGACGTGGCTTGGATGACGCTATAGAATATTGAACTTATTTTCATTTCTCCAGTTTGTTGGGCACGAATGGTGCCTAATTTCCACTAAATCATAACAGGCTTCCACTAAATCGGCAGACTAGTGCCTAATTTCCTTTAGTAATGGTTGACATTCTTTGTTCTATAAAGGCTTCCGCTAAATCTGCCTTGGATGGCTGCAGTTGAATCCTTGTGGCATTGGCTTAATTAGATGATCTGTTCAGGCAGGCTTTCATGTTCTATTCTGACTAGGTATTACTGCCCCCTTTATTTTTAGGGGAAGCACTTTTGGTGACTACAGGCCTTGTTCTTTATTTTGGTGACATGTTGGCATGTACAATCGTGAAGGTCAGTACAATTCTATTCTAGGTAGTTTTTATTCCTCAGGACAAACGGTTTCTATGTTTGATGTGTGCCACTTTCATTTAGTTAATTTCATTAGAAGCATCATGTCATTGTTTTTTTGTTTTACAATCAACTAGACATAGGTGGCTTCTCAATGTGTGATGAATTCTCTGGATAGAACTGTAGGTTGTACACCTGTGGTCATTGAATGCAAGAAACTATTCCAATTGCTTGGTAGTAATCTAGTTGATGCAGAGGTTAGAAGCAATTTTAAACAGTTTGTTTTTTTTTTAGAACTTATGTCCTGTAGGAGTGCGGCATTCTCCATGGCATCGAGCTTTCTTTTTCGTTTAAAACATCATATCAAATAGCATCATATCCACTTATGTTTTTCTACTTATAATTCTTGAATGCTGAATTCACATGGTCCACGCTGAATTCTTTGATTCCCTGCTGGAAACTCCATGGGGGTTGTAGGAAAGAAATTAAATTAGAAATATTTTAGTAAGCCATGCTATTAGCAATATATGTCAGTGAAGTTACTTGAATGCTTTTTTTTCTCTATCATGTTCCCATCCTATTGCGTGTGTGGAAGTCGAATATCGTCATATGTGTAAGACTGTTGAATCTAAAATGTTACTTATTTTGGTTAGTTGTAGCTGTCAATTGTTTTGTTTCCACCTTATTTTGCATAGTTCTAGCTGTCAATAGTTTTGTTTCCACCTTCATATTCTGATTTGTCTAAATATTTTGTTGGATTACCTTCTTATGTTTGTGTCATTTCTCTTTTGGCAGGGTAATCTGATTTGTCTTTTCAGAACCGCTTAAAAGACTATCTTTATGCATCTACTGGGTGTGTGTGATATATGTGTCTGTTCTGCGGTTCTACAACATTTCAAAGAATAGTAAGATTGAAAGAAATCTCCTTCAAAAATACTATCATCTAATGGCTGTTTCGATGTTTCTGCCTGCTCTTATCTTCCAGGTGAGTTAGGAGAAAAATGGATGTATCTTTTGTAGGAGTCCATTCTTGAAATGGTCTGTTTCACTGTTGAAACTACATCTGTTTTTCAGCCAAAGTTTCTGGATCTAGCATTTGGTGCAGCTTTGGCAGTTTTCTTGGCATTAGAAATCATAAGAGTAAGTTCCTGATGTTGACAAATTTTCCATTTATGATATTGCATAACAACAAGCACTCAAACAAGTGTTCCACTGGTTTGACTGCCATCGAAGTACCTACAGGCTTGGAGAGAGAAAAGTTGAGTTGTGACATCCAATGAATTTTGGGATGCGGCTATAAATTGTATTATAAATTGATGTTACAAATTGTTGTTAGTTTTTGTATTTTGGGCTGCGACTTGTTTTTATGATGGAAACAAGTTGGTTGGCTGCACTATGGTTGGCTAAATTGCGGTTAGAAACAAGTTGATGAAAAATTGTAATTGTAAATATGAAAGAAAAAATTAAAAAAATTATTATTAAAAAAATAATATTATATTATTATTTTGATGAATCCAATAGCTAATCCAATGTGGAGTTATGGATATGGAAGTTTTAGATTTATAGAAAACATGTACTTTTCATCAAATTTTAAAGATGAATTTGATGAATCCAATACTAATGCTCTTAGGCCCGCCCTGCTAAAGAAGCATACCGACTCTCACAAGCGTCAAGCGACGTGGCCCTCCATGACACCCAAGAATAGGGTTGTAAAAAAAAAACAGGTAGATCGGACCAGATGAAGCCGAGGGTCCGGTCTCGGTTCAATCCTATATCGATTTTATTTTTTTTTTAAATTTGTAAAAATCGGTTTGATTTCGATTTTTTTTTAAACCGGATCAGATAAAAAATGACCGGTTTATATATATATATATATATATTATAATTTTTTATATTGTATATAATTTTTATATATAATATTATTATATATAAAATAATTTTGTATTATATAATAAATTACTATTAATATAATTTAAAATTTTAAAATCTTATATAACTATAATCTATTATATTTATAGTTATACTAATACTATATCACTATATATTATAATATAATATAATATATCACTATATTATATATTATAATATATTACTATAGTCTATAATATAATTTATCATTATAGTCTATAATACAATTATAATATATTACAATATATTATCACTATAGTATTATATACTATAATGAACTATTATAAATATTATATAATATAGTATATAGTATATTAAAATCGAAAAATCAGACCGAATCGGATCTGAACTGGTAAAATTGAAAGTATCAGTTTAGGAGATAATGGCTATGAAATCGATTCTTAAAAATCTAAAACCGCTACGTACCAGTTCAGCCTCAAATTTTATTCAAAATCGGATCAAATTGGACTAGTTACACGCTATCTAAAAACGTAGGAAACTTTATTTTTGAGAAAAAAGGAACATAGATGGTTTGGATTCACAAACCATCTCAATTTATCTCATTTTTATCGTTACATCTTTATCAAATTTTCATACAAAATATAATAATTATTTTTTTATTTCAAATTTCAAAACATCTTTATCAAATTCTTATATAAAATATAATAAATAATTTAACATTTTCAAATTTTAAAATCATTGTCTCAAATTTTAAAATAATAATAATATTAAAAAATATTATATTTTACTATTAGGTGTAAAATATTATATTTTACACCTTAGAAAACTAACCGTATACAAACCGCACCACAAAGCCTAATTACGTGTGGATAAATGCTCGAATGTCTCTTCCTCTCTCTATCTCTAACTACCTCTGGTTCCCAAGTTTTCTAGGGTTCTACTCCTGTTTCTAATCATATCTCATATCATTCACAAATCTTTTCCCCAAACCCTAATCTAGTTGTCTCCCTCTTTCTCTCTTCACCGAATCCTAATCTTGTCTCGAGGGTTTTGGGTCGCAATGCCGCCTCCGATCAAATCTGGCAGGCCGGTAAGGAACGCCGACTCCGACGAGTCGGAGACGCCGTCCAACAATTTATGGGTAGGTAACCTGGCGAGCGACGTCACCGACTCGGATCTCATGAACCTTTTCGCCAGGTACGGCGCGCTCGACAGCGTAACCACCTATTCGTTGCGGAGCTACGCCTTCGTCTTCTTCAAGCGTATCGAGGACGCCAAGGCTGCCAAGGAAGCTTTACAAGGGGTCGAGCTGCGTGGTAACCCGGTTAAGATCGAGTTTGCTCGTCCGGTTTGTTCTGATCTCTGGGTCTCGTTAGATTTATTTGGCTTTTGCTATTTTTTGCTCTATGGACTTGTGAGTTCTTGTAATTTCATTTGTTTAAAATCACAATGTGTGCAGTTTTGTGCGTTTCTACTTTCAATCCCGAGATTCGTTCTAGTATCCCTAAAAGAATAATGGTTTTGGGGTAAATGATAATTGGGTAACCAGGAAATTAGGTTCAATTCAATTTTTTAATGCATTTACTGGGATCAAAACTGCACTTTTATTTAAAAATTACATAAGAAATGAAGCGTGAGTTGGTTTTAAACCAAAAGCAGAAAGAAAAGAAAGGAAAAGAAAACTATTAAAATCCATTTGCGGGTTATTCGAGGTAGGAAACGTGGGTTTTACGTGTCTCGATTACCGAAACATTTTTGGTTTATGCGACTTCGAGTTCGAACTATCGAATTACGATCGAGATTTAGGAACATGCTAGACGTTTGAACTTTGCATGGAATTACGCCAATTCAAGGTGGCTCATGTTTCTCCCAATCCGTCTTCTATGGTTGGGAGTAATTGGACAATATCATCATATCAATTGCGGATCATAATGAATTGGGAGATGTCTGTCTTATTTATTGTAGTATTAGTTGATAGCACTAGGTTTCATAAATGATTCCCAATGAAGCCCGAGAATGAGAGGATGCCAAATGTTCGTGTGAGTTATACAGTACGTTTGCTACTTAATGGTTAGGCTCATTAAAATGTGCTAATCGAAACGGCTGAGATTTCAAATTTGAACTGCAATAATCAGTAGTTCTTAGCTTAGCATGGACCGATGCAGAAAGTTGAAACTTGGCAAGGATTGGTTGATGACCTAAACTTTTCCTGCCATGAAGCAGGTTTCATCCCTGAGATAGTTTTTTGAACGAAGTTCCTGATGTGAGTTTGCTACCCTTTTCTAAGTCAATGAAATCAATAAATACAAAGACTTTTTTTTTTATCTGATTATGCAAACCCTAGGATGTAGAGATGGATCTGCACTCAAATGAGGATGTGAGGATCAAATTGAGGCAAAATGTTCCCTCAAGTAAATAGACTAAAATAGAAAAACATGAGTTTGTGTATGGTCTACTAATCAGTGTTACACAGCGGTATAAACCAGACACATTGCGTTTGACACTGCCCATTCACGTTCTTGAGGACATCAAACTAAGATAATTTTTCTTGAATTATTCGAGATATACTTGCGAGAAATTCCTTACCGAAGGCCGGGGCAATTTCGGGATTAGTTGTAAGAAAAATTCTAACTATACTTAAAGAAAAACTTACTTCTTCATGCGTCAGCTATTGATATGTTCAAAAGTTTGAATTTCAAAAGAAAATCGGCAAAATTAGTCTTGTACGTTAAATTGTAAGTAAAATTATAAGTACACGTAGCATTACTCAGTTGAAACTTTGTTTGGACAACTAGTGGCATAAGAAAAATGTTTTCTTTAAATTTCTAGCTGGCCACATGAATCTTAACATTATTAAGTTAAGCTTTTTTATTTCTTGATACTTATCAAAAAGCTTTTTTATTTCTTGAATTAAGTTTTGCTTGCTCTGCTTTTTCTAAATTTAAGATATTGGGGCCCAACCACTGATTTGTACCTTATTTGGAGAGGATGATATGATACTCACTTTTTATCATGCAATGTCAAGTCATTAAAATTGCTTATATAAACATTTATTTTAAAAAACGTGGCATTCTATTATAAGATGGAAGTATCATGTGACTGTACTTTAGGTTACCTGATAATTACTTAGTCAGAGAAGGAATGTAGCATGGAAAGATGATGTACACTTTTTCTTTGGATAGTTAAAGATGATTTAAACTTCTTGTTAGCTTGTTCATGCATAATGGGTTTAAGGCTATGCAGATAGTTTTATTTCTGACTTAAGTACCTTTGTTTGAGCCTTGAGCTTCAAATTCAGTCTTGAGCTTATAAGATTTCTTCCATTAAAAGGCTCCATGCTGGCTTTTGAATTTATCATACCTTTTACTGTACTTCACTTTGATGCCTTTAATTATTCTTGCCATTGTAACAAAAAAATGATCTCATTGCAGAGGTCTTCTGCTACCCACCAAATGAGACTGGAAAAGAGCTTACTTAATGCCCGCACCCCTCTTAAAAGGGGAAAAAAAAAAAGAAAAGAAACTTTGAGGAAGTGTTAAATTACATTTAACCCTAGTGCAAAAGCTGAGAATTCTTCAATTATGCTGAACCAATAAGAAGAATTCTTAAATATGAATGCAATATCTTTTCTTTATGTGGCACAATCTATATATTGGGAGCATCCTTTTCAACTTGAAAGAATGGCTGCAAGAGTCGTATCTATGAGGTATCTTGATTGTGGGATAAAGGCCTGTAAACTATTTATTTTCCACAAGCCTGGTTATCCTTTGTTGTTTTGCTAAGTTCAAACTTGGCGGGAGAATGTTTGTATATAATTTTATTCTACAGATGATAGCCACCTTTGGTGATTGTAAGACATGTGCAAGCTACCATTAATGAGATCATCTGTGCATATTTTCATCATACTTCTTTAGAAATAGCAACGCTTAAACCCCTAGATGCGTCTTCACCTTGCACATTAATTTTCTTATTCATTTGCCTCCATGGCCTTGATGTTTGACATGATGTATTAGGCATCTTTATCTCTAAAAGATATGTGCATCTGCCTGCACAGGCTGATTGAAGCATGATGTTAGTTGCTCACAGATTAGTAATACTAGTTTATTTCCCTCTGAAGCAAGTAGTATGATTTTCTTTTGACACGAATTTGATCTTTTTTCCTCATATAAAGGTATTTTGTTTCTCTCTAAGTTTTCTAAATGCCTAGCTATTGAAACTTGCAATCATGTGATGTTTGTAAATATCTTACAAAATCCTGCTTTGCAGGCAAAACCTTGTAAGAGTCTATGGGTCGGTGGAATTAGCCCAACGGTTTCAAAGGAAGAATTGGAAGAAGAATTTCATAATTTTGGTAAAATTGAGGATTTTAAGTTCCTTAGAGACCGCAATACTGCATTTGTTGAATACCTTAGATTGGAAGATGCTTCCCAAGCCATGGGAAATATGAATGGGAAGCGTTTAGGTGGTGACCAGATACGTGTGGATTACCTTCGGTCACAGCCCTCAAGAAGAGTAAGTCTTATTTAGTTACTTTATTGTATTTTTGAGATGTTGTAGTATTAACAAGATTCATCATGATAGCTGCCATTGTGTGAGGGTTTTCGAGTTGGCTTGATAAGAGTTGCTTGGTTGTGATGCTTGGATTTTAAAAGCTGGGAAGTTTTTGATGAATAGTGAAGAAACGGAGTTGAGATGAAAGCTTTATATGTTTTTGAAAGTGTGGGTCCCACCGTAAATTGATGTGTTTTTTATATTAAAATAATATATTTTTAATCAAGAAGTGTGAATATGTTGAGCCGACGGTTTTATATGTTTGGGAAGAAGTATGGAAAAAAACTTTTACTGTATACCAAAAATTACTCCTGTGGACAAAAGTCTCCTATTCAAGCATGCACGTACTTGCATGAAGGTTAAAAGAACTCAAAACCAGAATGAGACCGAAATGTTAAAAATCCTTAAGCTAGAAACCAAAGCTGGCCGAATCTTAAATAGAACTGGACCGAACTGGTCAGTCTGGTTTGGTTGATCAGTTTGGTTTCATGGTTTTTTTACCCCTGTAATTGTGATTTCTCTTTTCTTTTGAGGTCATTCTGAAATGAGCTCATATGTTTATGCCAACAGGAACAGTGGCTTGACTCCAGAGATGGGCAGTTTCTGGGCAGAAGCATGGTACCTGCTGATTCCCATTTAGTTTCTAAAAGGCAACTGGTGAGTTTCAACCTGAGATTCTGTCATGCTAAATTAGTTGAGTTTTCTTTATTTATGATGCCTTTGAGGCCATGTGTCTCTGAGGAATTGTGTTGACTGATTGTGTCACATGAGATCTAGTATACCACTCAGTGGTGGACTAAATCACTTGTTAAGTTGGAACTGTCAGTGGTTTTGTGGGAGGTATCTTGACAGTAGATAGTAATCTTCTTTTAGAATTGCAGGTGTTTTCTATTGCACCCACCTTTTCAATTGGGCTACTTTTTCTAAATATGTGTTGTCATGTTGCAGCATCCTCAATCTTCTGGGGGGCGAAAAGGAGATGGACAGCCCAGTAATGTCTTGTGGATAGGTTACCCTCCTTCTGTTCAGATTGATGAACAAATGCTCCATAATGCCATGATTTTATTTGGTGAAATTGAAAGAATTAAGAGTTTTCCTTCAAGACACTATTCCTTTGTGGAATTTAGGAGTGTGGATGAAGCCCGGCGTGCAAAGGAGGGGTTGCAAGGCCGGCTTTTTAACGATCCTCGAATAACCATTATGTTTTCCAGCAGTGACCTGGCACCTGGCAAAGATTACCCTGGTTTGTATCCTGCCGCTAAAGGGCCAAGGCCAGAGATATTTCTTAATGAACCTCCATTTCGACCTGCACAGGTGGATATGTTTGGTCATAATCGTTCTGTGGCATCAAATAATTTTCCTGGACCGTTACAAACTTTGCCAGTGAGGCCATTTGATCGTCAAGGTAGTCTTGAACCTCCATTTTCAGGCCCAGAATTTGATGATTTGGCCTCTCATCCTAATTTTCAGGATACTAATTTGAAAAATGTGATGGGTTTAAACTGGAAAAGGCCATCTCCTGCACCTGGGATGCTCCCTTCTCCTGCACCAGGTGTTAGACCGTCCACAAGATCTGCATCTGGTGCTTGGGATGTATTTGACATAAATCAGTTTCAGAGGGATTCTAAGAGGTCAAGGATAGATGAAGCTTTGCCCATTGATGATGGTTCTTTTCCTTTGAGAAGGATTGATGACCGTGGGCTTGGGATGGATCAATCATATGGGCTTGGTCCAGTAACCGATGGAGGTGCCTCTAATAATTTTGCAAATGTTCAAGTGAAGAGCAGCCTTAGTCCTGTTGGTGCCAGGCTCATGGCTGGAGGACCTGGTCAGGGTCATGTTGAGAATGATTACATATGGCGTGGTATTATTGCTAAGGGGGGAACACCTGTTTGTCAAGCCCGTTGTGTGCCTATAGGAAAAGGAATAGAGACTGAGATGTGAGTATACTTTCCCCTTTCTAGTTTTTGGTCTTTGGCGTCATTTATGTCTTTGTTTAGGATACTGTGCCTAGATTTTAATGGCCTAGATTTTCATAAATCTTGTTTCCCTCTTTCTTAGACAGGTGTTAACTCTTGTATACCCCTGTGTACCTGGGCTAAGCCTATTCTCATAATTCATTAGTATAATATAATCATTGACCTATAAAAAAAAAGTTAAGGATATTGTGCTAGTTTCTACTTATTTGATTTCTCTCACCTTGCTCCCCAAGTATTTCATGATGCACATTATTTTAGAACCTGAGAGATCTTTTTGGAATTTGAGATGCTTAAGTTAGATTTTTTTGTTTGCTAAGTGCTTCAGTTAGATTTTAAATGGTTGTATCTAAATAGGCAATTCTCTTCTATACATCCTATGTACTTTGGCGTGTCTTTTGCAAACACTTCTTTACAGTATTTTGTCCAAATCTTTTTTTAGTGTGCTATATAGTTTTGGAAGTTGTAATATGTGGGAGCGTAAATCTATCTCTCAACTTTATAGGCCCCATGAAATTGGCTGCAACTTTTTAAAATGAAGTGTTTATCGTTTTATTTATCTCACAAGTCAGTCTCACACACGCGCACACACACACACACACATATAACTTGCATTTATCTGTAATGTACAAGAAGTTTCTTGGTCCTTCATTCTTTGTCCTGATATCTCTGGAACATTAAAATTTTCTTCTTTTTTAACACGTGCGTCTTTTCCTATGTGATTTTCACACCCTCAATTTTTGGAAATCAGAGATTTCTTTTTCACTTGATACAAACTACTTTTACCAAAATTTCTTCATGTCTGGTAGCTCTTATTTATGTGAGATTTTTTTTTTCTTTTGCAGTCCTGGGGCAGTTAATTGCTCAGCCAGAACGGGATTGGATATGCTCACAAAACACTATGCTGATGCCATTGGGTTTGATATTGTTTTCTTCTTGCCAGACAGTGAAGATGATTTTGCTTCGTACACGGAATTCCTTCGCTACCTGGGTGCCAAAAACCGTGCAGGTGTTGCCAAGTGTGATGACGGGACCACCTTATTTTTGGTACCTCCATCAGACTTCTTAACTAATGTTTTGAAAGTCGCAGGACCTGAACGTCTATATGGTGTGGTTCTCAAGTTTCCGCAACAAGTTCCTACAGGAACATCTATTCCGCAACAATCATATCTTCCTGTCCCCCCATCTCATTACATAGACAGACAGCAGTTTCCTTCTAGTGCAGAGTATGGTGTAATCTCTTCGAAGGAGGAACAAGTTTTGCCAATGGATTATAACAGGGTTTTGCATGAGGAATCGAGTCTTCCTCCTAAATCAGTTTTCCCAGTTACAAATGAGTCCCCTGCAATGCTGTCAATACCCCAAGAATACACTTCTAATAATGCAACCACAGTGGCCCAACCTGGAGTAACATTAACCCCCGAGCTTATTGCTACTCTAGCATCCTTACTGCCTCCAAACACACAGTCTTCTGCTTTAGAAAGTGCAAAGCCTGAAATAGGCTCATCCTCTGTCAGGCCTTCAATTCCACCTCAAGTCGCATCTGATAAAGAGACCCCATCTCAAGACTGGAGACAAGATCATCAAACTTCTGACTATACTGGTCATTCTTTGCAACAGTTGAGGAGTCAGTTTAATCCTCAAATGCAAAACCTATCTCAGTATCAGCCTTACCCACTTGTCTCAAGCACACCAGGCCATAGTGCACCGTCGGTACCTGGTGGTGCCCAAATTCAGGAGTCTTCTTTCAGCCTGCCCGGACAGGGTGCTATTTTGCCCCGGCCTTTGAATCAAAATGGACAGGTTGCTGCTTCTTCCCAATTGAGACACCAGTATCAACTTGAAATTCCTGCCAGTGGTCAGAGAGGCTACGGGATGGTTCATGGAATGGAGGCTTCTGGGTTATACAGCTTGCCAAATTTTCAGCAAACAAATGCTCCTTTGTCCTCATCTGGGCAGGCTCACAGTTCACTTCATTCCCAACCAGTAACGTTACCAGCTGAAAAAGTGAGCTCAGAGCTTCCCAGCCAGGTGCAGCAGCTTCAATCTGCACTCTTTGGCAATTCCCAGGGCATGCCAGATATTGAGGTTGATAAGAACCAGCGCTACCAGTCAACGCTACAGTTTGCTGCTAGCCTTCTTCAACAGATACAGCAGCAGCAGCAAACGACCACCCAGGCAGGACGAGGGTCTGGAAATCAACAATGAGGTAATTCCTCCTTATACGAGTAATATAATTCAATACATAAATATTTTATGTTTTTGAGAAATTCTATCTGCTCTAGTTTAGAAGTGGTTTGTTGGCCAAGTTAAGTTGTGTGTATTTCCTCCCCCACCACGAATTTTCTAAAATAATTTATTTTATTTTATTTTGATTTTAATTGTTATAAAAAAGTATTTGTTATTTCTTATATAAAAAAAGGATTTGTTATGGAAAAACTTTTTTTTTTTCCAAATTTTCCTGCATGTGGCATACACGTGACATGTCAAATAACTCATGTTGAACACTTATTGGTGTTGACATAGTATTTCTAGCGTTTTGCTGAAGGTAGAGTAATGGAGGGATTGATTTCAGTGATTTGATCAATAGCAAAAATACAGAAAAAAAAAAAATTCAATCTTGGACTATTTCTTTTATACGGACAGTACTTTTATTTACTTAGTTCCTCTGGCTAGGCATAGAGCTTATAGTGTCTCTTTTTTTCTCTGTTATAAATTTTTAGTGGGGTTTTGTTCTTATGATGTGTTCTTGTGGTCAATGTGCATTTTCTGTGTGTTTTACCCCTCTAATGTGTGTTTAAGATGACCACAGCATTGTGTGGAGTGGTTATCTAACCTATTCAGTACTATGTTACCTTGCTCTAGCATGCTGTTGGGTGATTTCTATTATCATAATTTTAATTGCTTTTTTTATTGCATTTAGTTTCGATATTTAAGATATTGCTGGGAAGAATGTTATATATTTCTCTCTTATTTGGTATATTTTATCAATATCGAGTTTCTGCAATTGCATTCACGTGCCTAGTAGCTTATACCTGTAATTTATAGCTTTTGTGTGACATATGGAGCCGTTTTTTGTGATGTCTGTGATTTCTTAGTACATGAATTTATGGTGAGCATTTAGTAAAACTTGTCAATTTGTAACTGTGAAATGTAACGTCAGTGGAGTTCGCTGGACTCAATTTTGAAGACTATTTTAGGAGATGTCTAGTAAATTTATATTTTTGAATACAAAGTAATGGATATTCACCAGTACCTTACCACTTAAAACTTTGATTGGGTCTGCCTATTGAAACGTGGATTAGTGTCACGTTATTCGGGAATTTCACCCTATCATTTTTTGCCCTTTAAGGAGGCCGTTCAAAATCAATAAATCTTGTAATGAATGATTAAAGTGTTTGCGCAAAACTTTTGGAGATTGAACCTAAAGATTACATCTTAATATCGAGTTATAAATCTAATACGTGCCTACACCAAGGGTTCCTGTGTTACTCAATGTGATATACAACCTCTCTTAAAAGATGAAAGAACTTGAGGAAGTCAACCCTCCAATTTAAGTAATTGATTTTTTGTCAGCTACAAAACTCAAACTCATATCTCCGTTATACTACATATCATGAAATAGTAATAAAGAATGCAGGGATTATTATTCTGGACCGGAGGCAAACTTAGTCAGTACAACTAACGTGCACCTGTAATAGAGTGAAGAACGAAATACATGTTAACTGATGGCGGTGCACAAGAAATCAGGTCCTTCATAAAAATGAGTTGGGGTTGTACTTTTAAAAGAAACTTATAATACCAATAATTTCAATATCTAGAATGGTGTTCCCAATTAAGAAGGTGGTGACGTCAATTGCATCGTGTCACTTTTGGCACGACTTCTCGTCCATCAATCCCTAACTAGAAGCTTTAGCAAATAACTCGAGCTCTTCATTGCTTAGGGTAAACACAATCAGTTTGCTTAATTTTGCAATCTTCTTTGCATATTTGCCCCTTGTTGCTATTGCTTGGAATTAACACAATCAGTTAGCTTAATCTTTGCAATCTTCTTTGCATATTTATTTCTTTTTCATAATCATTGTTACTACGATCCGTTCCCAGTCACCATCTTAAAAACTTGTCGACATTAGGATGTCTGAAAGTCGAAGATGACACAGATTATGAGGAAATGTTAAAAGTGATGATTACACGACTAGGTTCACAACAAAAGTATGATAGACTGAAATCTTAATGATTGTCTCTTCCGATCCAATATTGAAAAACTCCACCGATCCTAGGATCCTATGTGAGAGATTGTTATGAAAGCCAAACCCGCCTGCCAGACACCAGGTTTTAACTCTTTGCTGACATTGTAGAGCCGAAGCTTAATGAGTCGAGATATCTAATGGGAATGAAAATGACACCCAACACGAAACACGCCTGTATGTCGGCTTAAGTTTGGAAAACTGGGTGAGTAGAGTGTGTGTCTGTGTGGTACTGATCTGGTGTTTCCAATGAAATTATACGTTCCTAAGGTTTACGTCTACTTCTTTGGACAAAAAAACCTAATGTCCAGAAAATGTCATTAGAAGGAGTCAACTCCGCAAGACCATGGATCCGAAACACCAGATCCTAGTGCAAGATGTATATGAAACGCTTTCTAATTCACGTTTTGGGTTTAAAGGGATCAAAATGTGTTTCTAATTTGTGATTGGTTCGCAGAACATGCGATAATCGATACGTAGGTTGGAGGGATGTCAATGGTGGTCGTGTACATATCATATATGTTTAAACCGACTCCTAACCCTTCTCAAAATTTGAAGTTTTTCTAATCTATCCGTAGTGTGGAAGCGAGGATTTTCAATTGGACCTACATGTATATCTTCTGCTTTTGTTATATCTTCTCCTTCCGTCAATAGATGATAGGACTGCTGAGTTGAAACTGGATCCTAAAAATACAGCATAAAAAAGTAGTGTATTTAAGTATGGTTGGTTCTTCTTCTAAAATTATAATTCGGAACCTCTTTTGATTATTTGGCTTATCCGTCTGCGTGATCAGGAAAAAGTTGTTTCGACAATGCAGCGAGAGTCATTCTTCTGCGCTTTCTCCTCTCCTCTACAATTTTTTTTTTTCAATTTTTTCTGGATCTGTTTAGGTGTTAATTTATTAGACAGGCAACCATTAATACTTACCATAAAGTAATTAGTTATGGTGGTTAATAAACATGGCACCACAAATTAAACAACATAACCTCCAACCTCCTCCTCCCTCGTGAAAATAGAACACTTGCGAAAAAGAATAGATAAAGGTAGTGATTAAGCAGTTAAGCCTATAATATAGTCTTAAGTGGTCAAATGGGGTTGAGCAAGCAAGCTGCTTTATACTCGATTCTTTCATATATATATATTTTTAAATCTTTATATTAAAAAGGGCATCAGAAATATTGAATTGAAGCGACTGTTCTATCCAAAATACCCTAACAGCCCTCTGCTGCTTTTATTCATCCTTTTTTTGGTTCCCTTTCACGGTGTAGGTGCTCGGGCTTTCCTTTTTCAGAAATGGGCTTTAATCGTCTTCTACGTACGTTTGGGATTCGGAATGAGTCGGCCAGAGGGAGGAAGCTATGGCAAAGCGAGAATGGTTTTTAAAGATGAATTGTTGGTGAATGATGTTCGTACTAGTTCTCAAGTTAATGTGGCTCCTCCCCCTTTTCTACGTCTGTTTGGAACCCCAGACTTGTACGATAGGGTCTCTTACTTATATAGCCTTTTCCTTTTGTGATGTTGTTCTGTTTGCTTCACAATCCAGCCCCTTTTTTCTTTTTCTAATTTAACCAGTTTACTCTCTCTCTCTCTCTCTCTCTCTCTCTCTCTGTGATTAACTTATAGTTGAGTGGCCTAACTTATCATTTATAGAGACGCTGTTGGGGGTTTCGCTTTTCATCCCAAGTTTCGATGTTGTTAATAAGAGATACGTTATTTGTATACACTAAATAATACGATAACAACGATTGTAAACCGAATGATTTTTTATTTTTTTATTTTTTAAATAAGAGATGAATAAAAACCATCGTTGTTATGAAAGTGTAAAATGTTGAATAAAATATATCAAACTTTCCATTGATCCTATAGTCTTTGTGGGGCATTGCGTTTATGGGGATGATTAAGATATAATAGGAAAATAGTTATTTTGTTTTCAAGCAGGTATATAGAGCACATCATCAATATAACAAAAAATCTTAATTTTAAACATAAATATTTATAAAACTAATAAATTACTTAAATGGTATAAATTTAATTTTTAATACAAAATTAATATAACATGTGATATAATATAAAATTAATTTTATAATTTTTAATATAACATTTGATATAATGTATAAATTTTAATCTTGTAATATAAAATCAATATAACATAAAATATTAATTTTAAACATAAATATTAATATTATTAAGTTATTAATATAAACTTACTTTTGATATATATATATATCAATGATAAATACATTTTTGGCATTATAAATTATAATTTATATACATATATTCTTTTTATAAATATACTTTTACACATTTGATCATATATACTCATATAAAGAATCTAGAACTTATATAGACTATAGTTAAATTCAACATCATATAATTATGTGTTAATTAGTATAAAATAATGTACTTGTACTATAATATAGATAGACTAATAGTTTAATATATATAAATATCATATTATTACTAACATAAATATTTGTAAAATCGAAAAAAGGGGATTGCACAGGACCGAAATAAGAAAAATAGAAAGTTTCGGTTTTAGTAGTGAATCAGTTTGGTATCAGCTCTTAAATTTTCAAAACTGATATATACTAGTTTGGTTTAAAAAAAATGTACAAAATCGCACTAAACTGGACCGGTTTGACCCCTATAAAAGATACATTTGGGTTGGCTGCCTTGGAATAGTTTTTGATTTTGAAGAGGTTTTCCAAGCCTCAGAGTAGTTCTTTAAATGATTTTTCGCTTCATTACGCAAAGCTATGTAATGACTGCTTTATTACATTCTTAGATTTTGATATTAGTGATAATATCTACAATTCCACATATATATATATATATATATATATATATATAGATTAGTTAATTCCTTTGTGCATTTGAATTTTCAATATTCTCTCACATGAGATAATAAAGAAATATTGTAGAAAATAAAGGAGATAGGATTTAATTGGTTCGACTATCAGGTCTATGTCCATAGAGGTTAGGGAAATAATCAACTATGAAAGTGTATAGATTACAAGTTCTCATATATCTTTTTCTCCATTACAAGGTGAAGAGGGATTGAAGAAGAAGATAAAAGATGAAAGCAAGTAGAGAAAGAGGTTCTATGGTCTTAGATCTGTCTTTACTTGTCTTTTTAGCTTTTACTTTATCAATAGACATGCATGTTGGAGTATTCATCCCCCACTGGGCTGGGCTCGGTTCACTTCGAGAAGGCCCAAAAGACAGAATATAACTATCCCAACAAACGGTAAAGTAGAAGAGGGCCCAGATTAATGCAGGAAGAGGGGACAACGTTCACATGGGCACGCCTCTGTTTGGATAATTTGTGAGGAGCCACACTGCATTAAATGACCAAATATGGGTCATTGATAGGAGATTCCAGCAAGAGATTCTATTCTAGATAGATTAAGGTTGTACAAATAAAGGCCTCACTTCACCACTATCACAATAGGTACAAACTAACTTAGGCATTAGAGGTGTCACCCACCCACCGAGCCCTCACATTTCTTGTATTGCAGGTTGCATTGAGCTCATTGGCCAGGGTGCGAATCATGTCCCTAACAGTGGTGCCATCTGTGAGATCTATGAAATAAACGTGTCCTCTGCATGCCTGTTACAACGCGCTCTCAAGCAATCTGTGATCAAGAGGCTATCTTGAGGAATATGGAAGGAACATTCATAGAGATGGAGGAGCGGATGAAGAGGATGGCATTGGAGATGGAAAACCTCCAATGAGAAAATGAAGCTTTGAAGAGAAGAAGTGCCAGGTCTGGTGAGGGCGCTGCACCAAGCCAAAACGAGCATGCCGTGTCATGGAGTGCCGGGGGAATGAATGCCGACGAGGATGAGAGCATCGTCGCTTGATTACGCCCAAAGAATAACGTGGTAGTTATAGCACAGCTTTGAGGTGTCGATTCCATAGAGAGATAAATTAAAAAAATAGCAGAAGGAACAAAGAAACTAAAGAAAAATATTAAATGATTAATGGAGAACAAAAATTAATTTTAAATGCAAATTAAAGTGAAGCAAAATGACTAATGAAAAAAGTACTCAAGTTTGACAAACAGTAAAGCGTTGGGAATCCCTTGCACAAATTCCGTATTTTAATTATTCTTAATTCATTGAATAACTCAATTCCAAAAATTCTCAATCGGAAGGTATAAATTTATAAACCAAAATTAAACCAAATGTCACCCTTTGAAAAATCATTCACTACTTTTAAAATACGTAAATTATTATTACTATTGAGAAAATCCAACGATAACAATATACTCAAGGAGCGATATTACAGCAAAAAATTAAATCAATATAGATAAAGAATTGATCCAAACATAATCAAAGAACTAATCCATTCAATAGCAAAAGCATGACTGAATCCATAAACAGAATAAATTCTATGATTATTCGGAGAAGAAAACATCAATAATGAATTGTGAATGATAAAATAAAAGAGTATTAGTAATTGAGAATCAAATATATTGTAACACCCCCTTCTCGTAGGCTAGGAGTGTCACGTGTTTTTTATAAAATAAACCCGGCAAGAGATCTCATATTAAATAAAAACAATTTAGAATTTATCTCATAAAATTTTGTCTGATAAAAATGTCTTCACAAACTTAAATGAATAAACTAAATAGAAGTCATGTCAAAAAAAGTAATAAAATAAATTTATTTCTAGAAGGTCTGAAACTAAAATAACTGCTCATTCTAATCCTCATCTTCACCTGGGTGGTTAAAAATATGAAAACAAACTAAAATGAGTCGAATACTCAATAAGAAATTCATCACAACGTTAACATACTAAATATAAGGTTTTCATAAAAGTTTTCATGCTGAGAACTTAAAATTCATGATTGTTCATACTGATGTTTATGTTATGCATGACTGATTTATCTGAATTAACTGACTGATCTGACTTAACTGACTGTTCTGATTTAACTGACTGTTCTGATTACTGACTGAACTGACTGGCCAACACACTTAATCCTGTGTGCGAGGTTGTGCACCGGCCCCACGTCCCGTGGCCACGAGGGGAGCCGCTGATAGTATTCTGGCATACTATGGTGGACCACGCTTGAGTCCGTGGCTTGCACATCCACCCTGATCTGAACTGCATTGGTATCATGCATCTGAATGACCATCTGATTAACTGATTTGGTCTTATTTTGTACTTAAACTTAAAATAGCTTACGTAAATTATGCCCATGAGATGCATGACATAATACATACATACATAATTATAATTTCTAAGTCTGAACATGATGCGGAATGATATGATCGTATGCTGATTGAGCTGCATTATTGCATAATTTATATAGTTAAAATCAATGTATTTTTAATTGTTTTATCATATTATCATTGATTTTAGATAGAAAAATGATCAAGAGGAAATAAATCCAAGTTGTGAATTAAATTGATTAAAAGCATAGTTTATGCTTATATTTTATAACTTGTGATTTAATTTAATTTTATTGTCTCACATGCACAACACTTTTTTTTAATATTCTAGTTTAGTTGTTGTTTAATTTTTAATTAATTAATTATTTTCTTTTTCTAATTTTATTTTTTATTATTATTCTGTTTGTTTTATTTTACTTTATTTTATTTTATTTTATTTTTATTTTTATTTACTGCGCAGGCTAAACGACATGTCGTTTGGCCTGTAAGCTAAACGACATGTCGTTTTCTACAAGCTTTGATTCAGCCGTCCAAGCCAAACGACCTGTCGTCTGGGATAAGCTGCACGTCGTTTGGCTTCGTCTTCAACCTCTCGACCGAACGCATGCAATCTCCATGCATGCGTTCCGAGCTTGTGCAGCCGCGGCCCTCCGCCTCTCCACCACCAACAGCACCTCCTCTCCTCCACCAACGGCAGCAACCATCTCTTGCGTAGCCCCGGCAGCACATCATCTCCATGCATACGTTCGGACCACCTCAGCCCAGCCGTGCCCAATCTCCTCCACTGCACGGCGTCTCCTCCACGTGAAGTACACCGTGAGTCATCGTCCGAAGGTCCCATGCACAGCCCGGCAACAGCTCCACGTAAAAACCGATAGCTCAACTCCCTCTGTTTTCTGAAGAGAAAACAGAGAAAGTTGAGCTGTTTCGGTTCTCATGAGATGAACGAAAACAAAAGAAAATAATGAGTGGGTTTCGGCTGGAAAGCAGAGGAAGAAAGAAAAGAAGAAAAAAATAAACAACTGCAAACCACTCGGTGCAGTGAAGTTACGGCTGTAAAGAGAAATAAAAATGAAACAGAGCACATGCGATGTTCGGTGCAGCAGAGAGGAAGAAAAGAAGATACATTCGGTGCATGCCGGGCTGGAAGCAAAATAAAATAAAAAGAAAGGAAACCGACCAAGAAAAAGAAAGAAAGAAAGAAAATAATGATATGCAGTTCGGTGCTATCGGCTCGCTCACGGGTCACGCAGCAGCTTGAACACATGCATAAATCATTTGGTGCATGCTTGTGATTCGGTGCAGCAAAGAAAAAAAAGAAAGAAAAGAAAAACATGCATGTGGTTCGGCCGAAAGATGCATGTGGGGTCGATGCAAGCTGAAACTCTACTCGGTGTAGTTCAGCCAAGGAACAAAGAACAAGCAGTGCATGTGCAGTTTTGTTCGGCTGTAAAGCAGGTGCAATGGAAAGCAGTGAAAGAAAAAAAAAGAAAAAAAAAAGAAATGAAATAAAGCAGTGCATTCGGTCGGCTGGAAAGTAAGGAAGAAACGAAAGAAAATAAAGAAACAAAAGGTAGTGGGAGATGAACAGATGCACATGGAAGGTCACGGACTAAGTAAATACAGTGGTTTTGAAGCCTATATAAAGGCTTGTAAGCAAACGAAGAAGGGTGGCAGATGTTAGACGCCCAGTAGAGTCTGGGCGGATGTTAGACACCCAGTAGCTGTAGAATAGAGTAGTTGTAGTTTTTCAGTTTAGGAGACAACGCAGATGAAGTGAGGGAGTTCGGTGATACAGTTGAGAGCCTAATGGACCAACTGTGTTATCGAGCTGTCCTCTCCTTTATCTGTAGTCTCTACTTTATTTTTATTTTTTTTATTTCAATTTATGTCATTTAATTTTATGCACTTTAAATTATTGTCATTTATTTTTCTGCACTTTTAATTTCTGCACTTTTAATTTTTGTCATTTATTTTTCTGCACTTTACTTTATTGCAATTTAAATTACTGTCATTTAATTTTTATGTCATTTAATTTTCTTGCTCATTTAAATTTCAGTTATTTAATTTTCAGCAATTTAAATTCACTGTCTTGCACTTTAATTTCTTTACTTTTCATCACTGCTTCTCAACACTCAAAACCAACCAAAAATGAATCTGGTTCACGACCAGTAAATTTTCTTTTTCATTGCACTCTTTCATCCATTGTACACATCATCACTTTTTATTTTTATTTTCTCATTGTAAATAATTCCACCATTTTACACGAGTTTATTTTTAACACTTTTCCTGTGGAGACGATCTAGGAATTTATTCCTAATTACTACGCGACACGCTCCTGCACTTGGGACGGCCCTTTTGGGCAGCTCATTTCCGAACGAGTCATATGCTATGCTGGATGACATGTTTGAATATGACATGAGTGGTACATAAACAAAGGCTATCAATGAATTGGCTTGAATAATACTTAAATATAAGCTGACTGTAATGATCCTAATTTTGTGATCAAATAACTTACCTCGATGTACTTCTTGAATCTCACTTCGTAGCTCGTCACCTATACACAATATTAACTATCACTAAATCTGTCTAGAACCAGCATGTACTAATAACCTACTTAATAAAATTCATACTGTATAATATAATGAGTAAAAATATTCTGTTTAATATAAAATCAATGAATATTTATATCTTAAATTTATTTAAAATACTAATAGCATATTCTTACTTAATTAAAACACTTGTGCTATTTTAAAATAAGTCATAAACTTAAATTCTTAAAATAGATTTAATTTTCCATGATTAACATAATTATTTAATTTTATAAGAAATCTAATACTATTATAATACTCTTATCATATTGCTTTATTTTCTATTTAAAGTATAACATAATAATTTTCATTAAACTTCTATTAAATACATAAAATATTATTAATAAAATATTAGGCTTGATAGTATACTTTAAAAATATATTTTAAATTCCTGAAACACTTTCTTATAACAATGATCTAAAGATTCACATATTTATTTAATGAAATTAAACTCAACTCAAAATATTAAACTCGACTTCAAATAAAATGACTAACATTCATAATTAACATATATTTAAACATAAGGTTATAAATGTAATTATACTTAAAAACAGGGATTAAAAAGGCATAAAAGTAAATCTATTTTAACACATGCACTAAGTAAATAAAACCTAAAAGCAACTAAATGTATATATATATATATATATATATATATATATATATATATCTATTCTGTAGAGAAACAGGAGAGTGGGAGTGAGGCTTGCGGCGAGACTCACCGAGAGAGGGCTGAGTGCGATGGTGGCCCTGGGTGGCTGGGGGTTCCGGCGACGGAACAAGGATGGCCAGAAGTTTCTGTGTCGTCGGAGAGGTGGTTCGACGTCCCTTGAGGTGGCTACCGTGGAAGACAAACAGAGGTTTCGGCTTCACGTCCGTGGCTGCTGCGGTGTGCCTTGGCGGTTGAGGATGGTCTGAAGTCTTCTGTGGTGGCTGGTGGTGGCATTCCAACGTCATCTATGGTGGAATCCAGCGAAGCAAGTGGCTCGGGTGGTAGGGACATGACTGCTCTGTTTCGGGAGTGGAAAACAGAGTATTCTCTTTATACTTTTCGGTGGTTGGCGCTGCTTTCGTGGGCTGCGGAAAGACTCTATTTTCAGTGTGATGGTTGCTGAGTGTGGGAAAGCTGGTGGTTCTTGGTGTACTGCCGTGTGTGTGGTTGTGCAGTGGCCTCGTGTTTGCTCTACGGTGAGCGCTGGTTGTGTGTTTCTCAGGTGCCGAGGTGAAAGGCAACGGGAGGAACGGCTTGAACGTTTGTTTGTTTGAGGGAGGACATGGCATGCAAGTCGGCACTGGGTGCTCTGGACAAGGGAGCAACGTACATGAGAGGAAGGCTTCGAGGGAGGTTTACGGCTTGGAGGTTTTCTTCATGCACGGAGGGTTATAAATAGAGGCGAATGAAGAACAAAAACAAACCCTAGAGGGATGAGGGAGACGTGTATGTGCATGTGAATGTGAGTGGAGACGTGCGGGGTAGAGAAACCGCACGTAAGCTAAGTTGGTATAGTTTAGGATTCTTAATGGAGATAGAATAATAATCCTATAATAATAATAATAATAATAATAGAAATAATAATAATAAAAATAATAATAGAAATAATAATAGTAATTAAAATGCATAATACTTATTTTATAACCAAATTTTAAGATCGGGTTGTTACATACATAAATTAAAAATACCATCTAATGTGCAAGTTCATCCCTAACCCTACTTGAGAATTTAGTTACCCATAAATATAATGGACAACAAAAATCTCAAGAGTGAAATAAAGCAAACATCGGCCATGACAATTAATTTCGTCTTATCCTTCTTCAGTCTGGTTCTCCTCTTTCTTTAGTTTGGTTCTTCTATTTCTTTAGTCTAGTTCTCCTCTCAAAACCCCTAATTTCGTGCTAATGAAATGCTTATATAGGGTAGGAAAGAAACCTTAATGTTTTCATATTCCCGCATACAAAATCGCCTAAATTTTAGGACTCATCTTGGCAGCCATGTACGTGCTTCAAGAATTTGAATTTCGAAATCCTTATTAGAGATAAATTTGTAGCCCTTTAAGATAGCTTTCCAATGCATTAAGAATTGCGTCAATATGATATTTAAGTGGAAAGTTACGATCAAAATACTAAAGTATGTATAGGATGTCTTCTAGCGAATTTTGGACTAACTTTTTCTCTTGATCTAAATTACTCTCAAACCCCATCATTATCCTTATTTGAAGAGTCCTACACTCGTTGAAAGTTCTTTGGTTATTCCAACGTCTTACCCACTTGAAAGTCCTTTGAATTTGATTGGGTTTTGACTTGCTCTTTTATAGACTCTGGAATTAAACATAAAAATCTGCTTATGAGTATCTCTAAGTAAATAGAAACTCAATTCAAGAATACACATTAATTTCTATGATCTCTATTCACATTTTAGCATTTTAGTCCAATAATAGGGTATTTAGAGTGCACTTTCGTACACTCATCACAGGTTACCAGCTGCTCAACAGCATCGAGCTGCCCTACAGTGCGAAGGTAATGGTGGCACCACTCCTACCAAATTTAAATGTCCTACAAATAGAGATGTATGGCAGATCCAAAGATCCATTTGAGCATTTTGGAGACCATCAAAGCTCACATGACTTCCACATGTTTCCTATAGAAATGGCCCATCAAGCTTTTCCATTGACACTAAAAAGGGGTAGCAAGAGGATGGTCTGGAGCCTTACCGTTGGGCTCGATCGACATTTTTTGAGAACTCGTCGTGCTGTTTCTAACGCAGTTTATGGCGAGCAGAAGAAGGTGGCCTGCAACATACCTTCTAAAAGCAGCGGGAGGAAAAGAGTTTGAAGGCGTACTTGGCACAATTCAATAAAGAACGCATGATGATAGATGATCAGGATGAGAAGATCATGTTGGCAACACTCTTAGGGGGCATTTAGCTACGAAACTTTCATGACGGAGTTGGCGAGAAATACTCTGACAGTGTTTTGAGAATTCAGGGACAGGGCAGATGGTTTCATCAACGCGAGAGATACATTTAAGGCCTTGATAGCCCCAAGGCAAACCCAGTTGGAGCTAGGGGTGAAAAAAAAAAGTTGGACCGGTAAACTGG
This sequence comes from Cyclocarya paliurus, assembly GCA_029856935.1. NCBI lineage: Eukaryota > Viridiplantae > Streptophyta > Magnoliopsida > Fagales > Juglandaceae > Cyclocarya > Cyclocarya paliurus. The sequence continues at coordinate 809,350 of JARVXP010000437.1, forward strand.
ACAGGTCCAGTCTGATATCGGTTCCATTTTTCTCAAAACTGCTCGAAATTGGCCCTGTTCTGATTTTCATTTTTCTAACACCGGGCCAGTTTATATATGTGTAATCAGTGCGGTATCGGTTCTTCAAATCTCAAAATCGGTATATACCGATTTGGTCTAAAATATGTCTAAAATCGAACTGAACTGGACCGGTTACACCTCTAATTAGAGTAGGCGGAAAGAAGGTCCATTGACTGGGCAATGGAAAGGCCCTAGAGAGGGCTAAGAGAGACCATCATGATAGAAGGCGAGATGGGAACACAATCTCAAGAGGGCAAGGTGCCAGGCATGTACATGCTAGTTTGAACGTGCAAACAAAAAATAAGTTATGCACCTATAACGATAATGACCACAACTGGAGAGGTCACTGCTTTTGCACCTACCATCAGACAAAAAGTCATAGGACCGAAGACTGCTACACTCTTAAGTAAAAGATAGAAGAGATATAGGGGAATGGAGAATTCGAACATTTGGTTGCCCAACATTCAACGCCCTAAAGGCAATCTTAGGCCAGAAGACGGAATAGGCTCGAAGGCCACATGGGAGTGAAAGCCCCAAATGGTGAGGAAATGACCAAGGGGATACCCGGAACACACCTCGCCAGAGCCCAAGCTGCAGCGTCGCTCCCTTGAGCAAGATTTGAACCATAGCAGGGGGTTTACCAAGGGCGGCCCCACCTCCTATAGAAGGAAGGTGTATGTGTAGAGAGCTAGGTAGGAGGAGGTATTTTCCACTGAGAGACCCTCGAAAAAAATAAGCGTCCAAAGATAGTCACCGTTTCATTCGGCGATGAAGATTGCAAAGGGATGCTTTACCCCCATGATGAAACCCTGGTGGTAACCTTGCTAGTCCCCAACTATACCACCTAGAGGACTTTAATAGATAATGGTAGCTTGGTCGACATTTTCTTCTGGGATGCCTTTATGAAAATGGGGATTGATCTTAGCCGACTACATCCATCACCCATGCCGCTAAAAGGGTTCTATGCAGACATGGTGCAACTCGTGGGCGTCATAACTTTGTCAGTCTTTGCTGGCAAAGGACCCTGCACCACCACAACCATGACATAATTTTTAGTAGATAAGGCCCCATCTTCCTGTATCGCCATCCTGGGGCGCCCAACCCTAAATAGTTTGAGGGCTTAAACCTCCACCTACCACTTGAAAATGAAATTTCCAATGGAGGCAGGCATAGGGGAGGTACGTGGGGAGCAAGTACTAGCACAAGAATGCTATGTACAATAACTCAGAAGTGGAGGAAAAGATGTTTGAATGGCAGAAAATTTGAATTGTGATGAGATGCCGCCACCACTACCAACATTCATCAATCGTGAGTTGGAAACAAGGGATGAACAAAACCTACAACAGGCAGAGGCAAACGAAGACTTGGAGTTGGTAGCCCTAGATTCGGTCCATCTAGAGACCATTGTGAGGCTTGAAACCAGAATAGGACCTAAGATGAGGCAGTTGATGAAGCAACTCCTAGCAAGCATAAAGACGTTTTCGCCTGGAGTCATGAGGAGATGCTTGAGATAGACAATGAGCTTATCGAGCATCGCCTCTATGTAAACCTAGAAGCCAAGAAGGTTCAACAAAAATGTAGAAGTATGCGGCCATAACTTTCAAAGTCGATCGCCTCCAAACCACGGGGTTAATTCGAGAAGCCCATTTCCCTGAATGGCTATCTGATGTAGTATTGGAAAAGAAGTCAAAAAATAAATGGAGAATGTGCGTTGACTTTATTGATTTGAATAAAGCATGCCTGAAAGATAGTTTCCCATTACCCCGCATTGACCTGATAGTAGACTCCATGGCGGGATATTGTAGTTGAGCTTCATGGATGCCTACTCAGGATATAATCTGTAACAACCCGATCCTAATATTAGGCTATAGATACATTTTATGTATTTTCTTATAGGTATAATATTTTTTTTTTATTATTAACTTTTTTATTATTTGATTTTACATTTTATTAGTCTTAATAATTATTAGTATTTGATATTATTATAACTATCATATATTTTAGTATTAGTATTGATTGTTTTAATAGAAGTTTTAGTGTGAACCGATTCGTGTAGCTCTAGAATCCCTCAGTTTTTTTTCTCCTCCCATCTTCACCCGTAGACTTGAAGTGATTATCCCCTACCTAGTTGATTAAACTCCTAATGGGAAACAAACTCCCAACTCCAAACTAAACCAGCCCAGCCACGTTCGGCTTCCCCACACCGCACGTCCCACACTCACATGCATGCACATCACATACGCCCCTTGTACCGATCGACTTAGTGTTTGTATCCTCATAGGATTGGGTCTTCTATGTGCAGCCAACTTCCTTCTCTCCCTTGCCTATAAAAACAAACTGAAACCTCCTGTAAAACACACACAAAGCTCACACCGAAACCAGTTTTTGGAGTGTAAACCGAGAGGCCAATTGCAGTGCAATCCGAGCTCTCCTGTTGCTAACCCGTGAGCTCCATTCATCACCATCACCGCTGCCCATCAAGCCACGACCACCACCTTGCTGAAGCCGTCGCCCAGCTGCCAAAAACCACACCAGAAATTGCTCTGTTTTACTGCACCGAAACAGGGGAGGTGTTTTCCCCGTAAGCCTCTCTCGACCCAGCCATTACCGACCACACTGGGTCACCGGACCACCACCACGAAGCCAGAAACCGTCGACCAACCAACCCCGGCGTCGCCACTTCATCCCGGTAAACCAAGACCGTCGCTGCCCTCCTCCTCTCTCTCTGTCGTTCCCAGCTTCACCGAACTCTCCCTCCCTTTCCGGCTTCGCACCACCGCAGTGAAGTCTAGAGCTGCACCAACTCCACTTCCAGCCACCTTGAGCCACCATCCAGCCCATCCCCCGTCGCACACACCTCCTTCGGTGAGCCTTTGTTCCCTCGCACAACACTCGGTTCTCTTCAAATGCAGTACGTAGGCTGGTTAGATTAATTGCATCCATAAGTGTTTGTTTACTAAAATGCCCTTGGCTGCCTCTAGCACTTGTCATGTAGCCTGCTCTTAATTTTGCACTAAGTATCACTTGGTATAATAAGATTGGGTCGGTTCGATACACTACTTATGATAGCTATGTATTATTGACATTTTAACCGAGCCCTCTATAGGTTATGAACCCCTCATAAGTTTTTAAATGAACTTGTATTTTAAATTGGATTTGATCTTATATTACTGTTTTAGTAATTTTTGTTTGGCTTAAGTAAATGATGATGGGTTGAACCTAATACTTTAAATTGTGTTTAATTTTATAAGTATTAATCATAGACTTTTTCTTTATAATGAGGTGTTGAAGGAAAATGAAAATATTTTACATATACTCAAGCTCAATATTTTGTTAATATTCTTTTAAAAGCTTAATAATAATTTATTGTGTTATACTTTAAATAAAATAAAGAAATATGTTAAGAGTATTTAAATAATATTGATAATTATTATATTTCTTATAAGATTAAATAATTATGTTAAGAAAGTAAATCTATTTTAAGAATTTAGATTTTTACGACTTATTTTTAAAATAGCCCAAGTGTTTTACTAAGTTATGATATGTTATTAGTATTTTTTAAGTAATTTAAGATATTAAGATTTATTGTTTATAGCGATAAGCAGAATATTTATTTAACTATTTCTAGATTATGAATTTTAATTAAGTAGGATATTAGGATACGGGTTCCTAGACAAGTTTAGTGACGTTTAAAAATTATGTATAGGTGACGAGTTACGACTTGAGATTCAAGAAGAAGCGCAACAAGGTAAGTTATTTGATCACAAAATTAGGATCATCACAGTTCAGCTTATATTTAAGTATTATTCAAGCCAGTTCATTGACAGCCTTTGTTTATGTACCACATGTCATATGCAAACATGTCATTCAACATAGCATACGATCATATCATTCCGCATCATGTTCAGATTCAGAAATTATAATTATGTATGTATTATATCATGCATCTCATGGTCATAAGACACGTAAGCTATCTTAAATTCAAGTGCAAGATAAAATCAGTTCAGTTATGGCCATTCAGATGCATGGTACCAATGCAGTTCAGTTTCAGGGTGGATGTGCAATCCACGGACTCAAGCGTGGTCCACCATAGTATGCCAGAATACTATCAGCGGCTCCCCTCGTGGCCACGGGACGTGGGGCCGGTGCACAACCTTACACACAGGGTTAAGTGTGTTGGCCAGTCAGTTCAGTCAGTTAAATCAGATCAGTCAGTTAATTCAGATAAATTAGTCATGCATAGCAAAAACATCAGTATGAACAGTCATGAATTTTAAGCTCTCAGCATGAAAAACTTTTATGAAAAACCTTATGTTTAATATGTTAACATTGTGATGGATTTCTTACTAAGTATTCGACTCATTTTAGTTTGTTTTCATGTTTTTAACCACCCAGGTGAGGATGATGATTACGAGCAGACAGGACAGGATTAGAAGGAGCATTTATTTTAATTTCAAACCTTTTAGAAGAAATCTATTTTATTGCTTTTATGACATAACTTTTATTCAGTTTAATCATTTAAGTTTTTAAAGACATTTTTTATCAGACAAAATTTTATGAAATAAATCCTAAAATTGTTTTCTTAAATATGAGATCTCTTGCCGGGTTTATTTTATGAAAAACACGTGACACTCCTAACCTATGGGAAGGGAGTGTTACATAATCAAATCCGGATGAACCCAGATGACGAAGAGAAAACATGGTTCATAACAAATGGAGGTTGTATTGTTATCGAGCCATGCCATTCGGACTGAAGAACATTAGGAGCCACCTATCAGAGGCTGGTTAACCGTACGTATTCAAAGAGCAGATAGGTTGCAACATGGAAGTTTATGTGGACAATTTACTCGTCAAAATTAAGGAACCCGAATGACACTTGGATGACCTAAGAGAAGCCTTTGTTGTGCTATGTGATACAAGATGAAGCTAAATCCAGCGAAGTGTGCCTTTGGGGTAGATTCGGGAAATTTCTAGGTTTTATGGTCTTGAAAAGGGGAATAGAGGACAACCCAGAAAAGATCAAAGCAATAATGAACATGATACCACCTTAGAACATAAATAAGGTACAAAGGCTGGTGAGACGGATAACATTGCTCAATATGTTCGTGTCCATATCAATGGACAAGTGCCTGCCGTTCATCAAGGTGTTGTGAAAGGCCCAATCCTGAAATGATGAATGCAACCAGGCGTTTGAGAAGCCCAATGAGTATCTCTTCAACCCGCCACTCCTTAGCTAGGTAGGGCAAGGGGAAACCTTAAACTTATACTTTTCAGTGTCCCCTCACAAGATCTCAATAGCCTTAGTAAGGGAGGTGAAGGGTACCCAGAAACTGGTGTACTACAGGGAGTCGAGGTGAGATACCCCTGAATGGATATGTTGGCCTTTGCGGTGGTAACAACAACCAGACGCTTAAGGCCATATTTTGAAGCTCACCTGATTCGGGTCCTAACAGAAGCTCTTTTGAAGAAGATACTGCAAAAACGAGATGCCTCTAGCAGCCTCATGAATTGGTCAATCGAATTAAGCTAGTTCGACATTGAGTACCTTTCCTAGAACACTGTGAATGGGAAAATTATGGCCGACTTCATCGAGTTCACAAAAGAGGTCCAAAACACACCAACATGAAAGCCCTGGCAGGTATTCGGTTTGTCTTGCCATGTTGGAGGGGGAGCTAGAGTACACATCACAACAGATTATGGGGAAGAATGCTACTACCCAATAAGACTTGCTTTCAAAACCACCAATAGAAAAGTAGAATATGAAGCATTTTTGGCCAAGCTTTCCGCAATTGAAGTGCTAGGAGCTGTAGAAGTTGAAGTAAGAGCCGACTCCAAAGTGGTCGTCAACCAAGTTTTAGGAGAGTTCGCACCGAAAGGCAAAAAACTAAAAAAATACTTGCAGTTGGTGTGGGAGAAGCATGATCATTTCTAGTACTTCAACATCCAACAAATAATGGAGAAAACTAGAATGCAGACAAACTAGCACGAACTGCCTCGGGACAGGAGTCCACCCTACCAAAACAAACAATTATCAGAAAAATAGAAGTTCCCGCCATCGGGATTGGAGTCTCGGAAGTATGGCCCAGGGGCACGAGAGTGGGCATTAGATGTGATAAAGTATCTGGATGTCGGGGAACTCCTAGACAAAAAATGGGAGGTGAGGAAGGTCAAGAACGAAACGTTTCACCCTAATAGATGGGGTACTGTATAGGCGAGGCTTCTCGGCTCCTCTTTTAAGGTGTGTCTTGCTAGAAGAAGCTCAATACTTTTTGGCTGAAATACATGAGGGAGTGTGTGGAAATCATTATGGTGGGAGAGCCTTGGCAGGAAAAGTCATAAGAGCAAATTACTACTGGCCACACACCCTAAAAAATGCAGAAGAATTCATTAAAAAATGTGTAAAATGCCAATTGTCCATACCAATACCACACTGCTTGTCGGAGGAACTAACTTCAATCATATTGCCCTGATTGTTCATACAATGGGGGATCAATCTCCTCGGCCCCTTTTCCTTGAGCAAGGGAGGCATGAGTTTCGTGGTTTCCACTGTAGACTAATTTACCAAATGGGTGGAGGCGAAAGCACTAGTGACCATCACGGCAAACAACATCACCAAATTCCTGTGGAAGCCTCTTGCATGTCAATTTGGCATTCCCTGGAGTATAGTTTTGGACAATGGATGGCAGTTTGACTTAAGCCACTACCGTGACTACTAGGGAGAACTAGGGGTCAAATTCAAATACTCCTCCTTGGGTCACCCGCAAGCCAACTGGCAAGTCGAAGCGATCGAAAAATCCTTAAAATCTTGAAGAAAAAGCTGACAAATAAGAAAGTAAGCTGGGTGGAGGAACTTCCGGAAGTCTTGTGGGGCATGCCCACCTACAGAGCCTAACACTTTGACCAGAATTCCAATAACAAGAAGCTAGAAGAACACCTGGACTTACTGGAAGAAAAGAGAAAGGAAGCTGAAATTCGAACGATGATTAACAAAAGAGAGACGAAACACTACTTCAACATGAGGGTTAAACCCAGATCCTTTAAAATCGGCAATTTGATTCTAAAAGAAGTAGGAGCAACTAGGGGTGTAAGTTAACCAAATTGGACTGGAAAAATCTACTGGATCGAATGGTTAAGGACTCGACCGATAAGGAGTTTTTGTCGGTTTTGGTCCTAACCGGCCTGGTTTGGTCTGATTTTGTATATTTTTTAGAATTGAATGGGTATATATTGGTTTTAAAAATTTAAGAATCGATACTGAACCAATTTACTCCCGAAACTGAAACTTTCAGTTTTTTCGATTTCGGTCCGGTTTTGCCTAATTTTTTCAATTTTACGGATTATTTATGCTAGAAATAATATGATATTTATATATACCAAACTATTAGTCTATTTATATTATAGTATAAGTACATTATTTAATAATAATTAACACATACTAGTATAATATTGAATTTAATTATCGTCTATATAAGTTTTAGACAGCTTATATGAGTATATATGATCAAATGTGTAAAAATTTATTTACAAAAAATATATATATTATAATTTATTATGCTAAAAATGTGTTTATTCTTTATATATATAAATATATATATATATCAAAACTAAGTTTATATTAATAACTTAATATTAATGTTTATGTTTAAGACTAAAATTTATATGTTATATCAAATGTTGTATTATAAGATTGATTTTATATTATAATACATGTTATATTAATTTTATATTATAAAATTAATAGACTTGAATAATAAGATTAGAGTTTCTTGTTACATTAATTAGCAATTTAGCATATAATATATAATATAATATAAAAAATGGGTAATCGGTCCGGTCCCTAGTATTGGTTTTATTAGAACAAACTACACCGAAACTGATTGAATCATTTACGTATAATTTTTTTTAAATATTATATATATAATATATTATTTTATATAGTACTTGTATAAGTTAATTATGTAATTTTCATCTAATCTATCACTATTGACCATATAAAATATAAAATAATATATGCTATCAATTACCTAATATATCATATGATAATATAGTTATTATATGTAGATACATACTTTACTATTTACACCTAATTAAAGTAATTAGGTACTTTTTTTTAAGATACCTAAGTTGCTCATAGGTATGAGTAATCTACAGACAATTATATTATTGAAAATTCATTAACCATATATAAAATGTTAGAATTTTAATATAGGTAATTATAAATACTAAAGTACTAAGTTAGTGACTATTAATATCATAAATATAATTAATTATTTTTTAATGAGTTAGTTACATAATCCACATTAAAGAGCTCACTTAATTTTAATTTTATTAATTTAATTAAAGTTTTGTATTAATTTATCTGCCAAAAAAAGAAAAGAGGAAAAAAATTTCTAACTCTTATGGATCAAATAGGACCGATTGGACCAACCGGACCGATACTAATGGTCCGGTCTGGTTCTTAGGGGTGATAGGTCCGGTCCGGTCCAAAAAAAGGGTGGATCGAAATTTTTGATCTATGACCACCCCAGATTTGATCAGATCGATTACACCCATAGGAATAACCACACAAGAGGGAAGGAAGCTTGGGCCCCGGTGGGAAGGACCATTTGTCGTCATTGCCAACAAACAGACTAGGGTTGTATCACCTCAAGGACGCACAAGGAAATGAACTACCACACCCATGGAATCCTGTGCACCTAAGAAAATACTTTGCTTAAATATATTGATGAATATATATCTATTAACACGAAAAGCCACGAATAAGATCGTTTGTTTTCCTAAACCATGTGTTTATCTTTACAGGATGCCTACTTCCATATCCTTGAACCACGGGAAATTAGAGTCTACCCTTGCCCTCTAAGTTGAGTCCGTTGACTCACGGTGAAATACGAGTGATGACAGTCTCTTGAATGCTCGACCATTGCCCTCAAAGTCGAGTTCTTTTACTCACGACGACATACGGGTGATGACAGTCTCTCTATTGCTCGACCCTCGCCTTAAAAGTTGAGTCTCTTGACTTGTAGCAAAACACGAGTGATGATAATCTCTCAATTGCTTGACCCTCGCCCTCTAAGTCAAGTCCCTTGACTCGAGGCCAAATACGGGCAATGACAGTCTTTCGATTGCTCGACCCTTTCCCCACCAAGTTGAGTCCTTTGACTCACGATAAGCTAAGGGCTATAACAGTCCCTTGACTATCTCGACTCTTGCCTTGGAATCCAAACGTTCCACAATTGAGCATTCGAATTACCCATCACTTAGGGTCGAATGAACGAATGGGAAGGGCAAAGCATAAAGGGATCAGTTGAGCCTATCTCCCGCATGCTCTCAAAGTTGAGCTCCGTTCTCGCTCGAAAATAAAGGAGGACAACTTTCTTAAGCGTTTCCCTTCTTGTGTCCGTATCCGAGCAATCAAAATAAAAAAACTGAAAAGGTAAGAAACAAGCAAAATCAGTATGGCTCGAGACCATCCAGGATACTCACATTCAACAAAGCTTGTGTAGGCAAACAGAGAGCAAGGCACAAATGCACATAAATCAATAGAAATAACGCAGAACCAGTGCAAGTATAAAATTACATCCGTTATGATATTGTTTGTGTCATTAATACATCCCCTTAAAAAAATAATAATAAAAGGATAAATAACAATTCATATAGAAGTCAAGGATTCAAGGTCGGATTTGGGAAGGCATTGGGCATAAGATCTTTGCCTAGGGAGTTAAGGAATTTGAGTGACTGGTGGTCGGGTTTAAAGGCCTTCAAGTCAAGGGTATTTAGGTCAGTCCGGGAATTCTCCATTAAATGGTCCCTCAACCTCTCTAAGCCCTCCTTATACCCGTAGCTCGAAGCTCTGTCGCTGTCAACTGAGGAGAAAGCTGGACCAAATCTTCATTGAAAGAAATCAGCTCAGACTCTAGTGCAGCTATCTCCAGGTCCCTGAAAATCACTTCCCCCCTAGTAGGGGCCAACTGGGATTCCAGGGTCGCAATTCGCCTGTCCCGGGATCTAACCTCCTCCTGTTTGCATAACCTCCTCTTGTATGTCCTCTAGTTCGAATCATGCTATTTGACTATCTTTTCCCTTTTGGCTCTGAGGTGATCACAACTCAGGCTCATATCCCAGTAGTAGTTCTTGGCTCTTTCCATCACTGCAACGTGGTCTTGAAAAAATTTCTTGGTCTCCTCTAGCTCTCCTTCATGGTGGGCTCATCGATTGCGCTCGGTATCTTGCTCTTTTTCCAACAATTTTTCCTCGAGATGAGAACAGGCTACCTTCTCCTGTGATTTTGCTAAGTCGTTTTAGAGGTAGACCACATCATTTCAGAGAGTAGAAACCTTCTTTTTTCACCAACGAGAACGAGCGTGTACATAGGCAAAGGCGGCCTCTGCCTCATCCCTCTTGATTTGCACCTTGATGACCTCTAGATGAGCTTGGACCACAAAAGAATGTAACGGCCAGGCCCCGATTCCCAGGGTTAGAGTATTCCCTATTATAAGCCTACTCAGATTAGAACTAAACTAGTTGATTCTCTGCCTAGAGTTTGACCTTATTAGGTCCTGGAAGGAAGCCCCACTTTCCTTCCTTCCCCCAGTAGGCAACAACACTGGGAGGAAGAAGATCAGGATCTCATGTGTGGCAGCTGTTGGAACAAACTTCGAATCCAAGAGTTACCTACTAGAGAAAAAGGAAACTCACCACTCACTAGTGAAAGAGGAGAGTGAAAAGACGCATTAAAGGCCCTGGAACCTCCTCTTCTAACTCGCCCCTCCCATCAACAATCTAAGCGGCCAACGAGTCAACTCTTTAACATACCAATGTGGAATCGTTGAATGGAGGAACAATAAAGGAAAAAGATTGGAGGCAAGTAGAGAGAAGACTTACAGAGATTAGGAATTTTATGAGCTTCTCAGCTATGTCACGTAGAGACTCAATCCTGGCCTTATCAATGCTCAATTTGGATCTAGAAGGTCGGGTTCCAGAGAGCCCTGGCAATCCTGAGGCACCATGACCTCCTCCCCAAATGGCCCACCTTAAGACTTCTAGCTGCTTGAGTGGATAGGAAAAGGGAGCTTGGGGAGGAGAGCCCATACCCCCATCCGCATCAGTCACCAGCTCTTGTCCAGATGCCTCCGTGGCACCTACGTCAACCACTTGCTCCTATCCAAATGTCTGCACAACTCCTGCTTCTGTCACCCACTCAACCAGGGCCTAAACAACACCAGTATTGATGAGTTGCTCGCCTGGAGTCTTTTCACCACCGGAGGTGAATGACTCCCTTAGAAAATGGAGGGGTATGGTACGAACTTTTTGGCGAACCCCTCCCAGTCCACGACCTTGTAGTGAGCCCCCGAAACTTCCAAAAAAATGGAGTCATGCCCTCTAAATGAACTCTTCATCGCGTCCAGATCCGACAAGGTGTTGACCACTGACTAGTGGTATCCCTCAAAATGTTGAGGGCTATCCTGAGCAAAAGCCCTAGGGTTTCAAGAAGACCCTTCAAGGTAAGATGAGCGCGAGCCTTGAGATGAGGAACAAGAAGAATTTTTGGGTGCCATTAGTAGAGGAAGAAAGGAATAGAGAAAGAAAGGGTAGGCTTTTTCGAAGGAGGGGAAAAGAAAGAGAGAGAGAAGTTGGGGATTTTCAAAGAGAAGGCAAGAATGAGTAAATGGCAGTAGGAAAGAAATGATGAAGCCGGGACTGGGGGTTTAAATAGAGGGTTAGTGTCGATTGGACAACTCCTAGTAGGAAGGTGAGAAGTGTCATTGAGAGGAAACATAGGGAACAAATCCTGCGATCCTCGTTGCACGATGGAGCATGGAGACCATGCTATCACACATTACCCCAAGTGTGAGAAAGTGTACCATTACAAACAACCAATACGAACTTGGTCGTTATTATACGTTACAGATCACTCAAGAGTCGTGGGGTAAAAAGAAAATTTTCACTATGCTTGTATGGTAAGAATTTGCAGGGTAATTGGACATGCAAGATGTCGTAGATCTATCTTTACTTGTCTTATTAGCTTTTAATTTATCAATAGACATGCATGCTGAAGGGGGTATTGTCATCCCCCATCGAGCTAGGCCTTGTCCACCTCGACAAGGCCCAAAGGCTAGAATATAACTAGCCCAACAAATGGTAAAGGAGAAGAGGGCCCAGATCAGTGCAGAAAGAGGGGACACCATTTAAACGAGCATGTCTTTGTCCAGATAATTTGCAGGGATCCATGCTACATTAAATGACAAGATATGGGTCATTAACAAGAGATCCCGTCAAGATATTTTGTCCTAGACAAGGTAAGGCTGCAAGGAGAAAGTCCGCATTTCACCATCTGTCACAGAAGACATGACCCAAGGAACTGGCGGGAGCAGCCGAATTAAATGCAACAACATGGCACCCAGAACAGTCGGTGGACACCCCAGGCATAGAGGAAACAAAGGCACCACCAGTGGGGGGATATAAAAGCCTAAATACGGGTACAAATTAGACTCGTATTCATTGCAAGCTCTCTCAAGAGATAAAACTAATTAGGCATCAGAGGTGCCACCCACCCATCGAGCCCTCACGTTTCTTGTATTGCAAGTTGCATTGAGCTTGTCGGCTAGGGTGCGAAACACGTCCCTAACACATGCCTTATCCCATCACCTATTTTGCAATAGTTATTCTATTATTAAGTTGGTGTGTAAAGCACGCTATTCACATCACTTAAATGATAAGATTTTATTTATATGATTCATATTCTAAAATTTACTTTTCAAATCAAATTATGCCATGCAAACATTTTATTAAGGGCATGTTTGGGTAATGAAATGAGAAGATAAATTTACGAATAGTAATGAAACGGTCTGTGAATAGAAGTGAAATGAAACGGTCTGTGAATAGTAGTGATATGATTTGAGTTAATATGTTTTATTTGGTTTTGAAAAAGTAGAGAGGAAAAGTTGAATAAAAATATTATAAAGTTAAAATGCTTTTAGCAAATTTAATTTTTTAATATAATTTTTGTTTTAAAATTTGAAAAGTTATATTATATTTTATGTTTTGTTTGGAAATTTGAAAAAATTGTAATGATTAGGTAATGCTTATATGAAAAAGTTAAAAATTGAAAAATTAAAAAATGTTTGTATTTGAATGATATTTGAAAAAAATTATGATAAGTTTTGAGATCTCACTTCCCAAACAAGCTAAATGTGTTATCACACCAGTTTATGGATATAATTCTTCTTTTATTGGGCAAGAGTGAGTAGGATGAATTTGTGCGCGACCTCTTCAGGCTCGTTTGGTTATATAGATGAGATGTGATGAGAAATTTATAAATAGTAGTGAGATAACTTGTGAATAGTAGTGAAATGGTTTGAGTTAAAATTTTTATGGAGTTTTGGGAAAGGAGAAAGAAAAAGTTAAATAAAAAAATTATAAAGTAAAAGAGGGTTAGAATATAATTTTTTAATATAATTTTTGTTTTAATATTTGAAAATGTTGAATTATTATTATTATTATTTGTATTTTATTTGGAAGTTTGAAAAAATTATAATGATTAGGTAATGATTTGATGAAAAATTTGAAAAGTTAAAAATTTAAAATTGAAAAACGTTTGTGTTTGAATGATATTTGGACGTTGAGATTAGATGAGATGATTTGAAAAGTTTGTGAAACCAAATCAGGCATTTAACTTTTTAAAAAAATTATATTCTAACCCTCTTTTAACTTTATAATTTTTTATTTAACTTTTTATCTCATATTTTCTAAAATCTCGTAAAAATCTCTTAATTCAAACCATTTCTACTATTGCTCACAAATTATTTTATAACTATTCATATATTTCTCATCTCATCCCATCTGTATAACCAAACCAACCATATATCTTCCACACATTCTATATTTCTATATCGCATCTTTTGTGTACGAACACATCTCGGAATAGGGTGAGATCTTTAATGCATTTATGTGAAGAGAGTGCTATTCTCCTACGTGAGTAGCACCGCTCCATTTGACTGCTAGGCCAAATTGTTTTTTTTTTTCAAATTTTTTATCCATTTTAAACATTTTAAAAAAATATAAAAAATATCAATACACTAATAGTCACTTCCTTAACTATTAGGTAAAGAAAAAAACACATAAAGTATCAAAATGAGGGGACAAATTGAGTGCACAAAGTAGCAATTTTTTTCATGTGAATGTCACAAGTAGTGAATAAGTACGGCCACGAGCTGTGCTACGGATCAACCACTATTCATGGCTGATCCTAGCACACGTGACGTGTCTTTTTTTTTTTAATTATTGCAAAACTTTTTTTTTATTGCAAAACACCAGACTGATCTCCTCACTCTCTCACTCACTCACTTACTCTCTCTCTCCTCTCACCCGATTCTTCTTTAGCCCAGCCCGGCACCGCCGTGTGCTGCCCAGCCTCACTGCCACCACTGGCGACTCCCCCTCACATCAGCGACCAAGCCAGCCACCATCGATCTCCCCCAGCTTTCTCTCTCCCCCACGGTAACCCAACTGAAATGGGTTTCACCCATTTCTCTCTACTTGCGCCACCGTACACGGCCACCCAAGCCACTGCACCTCCACCACCTCACACCTGCGACCACCTCTCGTAGACCTAGCCGCCATGAACCTTCATCTCCCTCTCCATCGCACACACGCAAACTACCCATAAAATGGGTTTCACACGAGCTCGAGGCCACCGACAGCCCTATTGCCGCCTTGCGTCGGTTCTAGCCCCTTCGAGCAACTCCCCTCACCATTGCGACTCCTCCCCGAGCTCCTTCGAACCAGCCAAGCCCTCCACCTCTCATCCATCAGCTCTCTCTCTCTCTCTCTCTCTCTCATTCCCTCTCTCACTCCTTCATCGACTCTCTCTCATAGCCCGTGTAACACCCCGCTCTCCAATAAAGACATTTTAGAATTTTTGGGGGGTCAGTGTGCTACTACTGAACTTGAAAAATTTTCTTTTAAATAATGCGCTAGATGTAAAAGATTCCATAAATAAAATAAAATTTAATAAATACTTAAAATCGAACATAGAGTCTGCGGAAGCACTTATTTAAAACAAATACGGGAGTCTTATGTGCTTATCAAAATAATTTAATTAAATCTTAAACCATAAAACTTAATCAAAGCAAAATCTGTCTAGGCTTCTGCCTCGCCTCCCGGGATCAAGTCCTGTCCTGTAATCTCATCCTCATAAATGTTATCACCTGAGGTAGTTTACAAACATGAAAGCAAACTAAAATGAGTCGAATACTCAATAAGCACACATCATACAGTAAACATAATAAACATAAGATTTCTTGAAAAACGTGCATACTTATAAATACATACGTAAATAATATGAATATGAACATGAGTTTATCTTTCACTTGTCATAGGCCATTACCCACTGTTGACCCCTGTGAGTTAGGGTTAGCGAGTCTAAATAGATTCTGATTCCGCCCGTGGCCACGGGTTGTGGAATCCATACATAAGGAAGACATACTGGGTGCACTACCAACATGTACAACCTGGCAATGCAATATGCCTATAACATAGGTACCATTTTCATATCATAACATAGGCCTTTACGTATCTTATCATTCATATTTCATCATAATCATACTTGCATACTTGTCATATCATAGATTTCAAAAAAAATCACATACATACTTGTCATATCTTATCATATCATATCATAGATTTTAAATAAAATCGCATTCTTTCATAACATGTCCTGATGCATTACTTCTCACATAAAATCATGATTTTTCATAAATACTTTAATGCATAAATTTTCGCATAAAATCATGCATGGCTTTTCATAAATTATTTTAATGCATAACTCTCATATAAAATCGTAACTTTTCATAAATCTTTTGATGCACAACTCCTTTCATAAAATCATGAATTTTCATAAATAACTTGATGCATAATTATTTATATAAAATCATGGATTTTCATATTTTTATCATGTCTTGGGTACGTAAAAAGGGGCTTCCAATGGAGGGTGTACATGCATAATATTTTTATAAAAGACAAATAGTTTACCGTACATACATGTAAGGGTATGATCATTCTACTTACCTTGCAGCGCTAATCCGCTATTTTCGACACGTAATTTGCATAAATTTCTAATTAAACATGTAATTTTATTTAAAACCTAAACTACTAAAAATATCCTCTATTTTCTAAATCTAAAATCTCTCAAATACTAACTTATTCTCAACTATAAATCTTTAAAAGTAGGGGCATTTTTGGGAAACCACATAATGGGCATGGGCATTTGGAAAAATCTGATATAAGACACTAAGAGAAAATAACTCACGGAAGACTTGGTCAACTCGTATTTAATTTCCAGTAAAGGAAAAAATATAAAAGGCATGAACAAATGAATCTTTCATTTGTGCTGGAGTAGGCAGGCCGTGCGAAAAAGAACAGAGGGCTTGGGAGAGGGAGAGACGTGCGATACTCACCTAGGGAAGGCTGAGTGCGACGGCGACTCTGGGGTGGATGGAGGTGTGTCGCGACTGGGTCCTCTGGGCAGGGTGTGGCGCAATAAAGAGAATGAGTGAGGGAGAGTTTATGAGATGAATGAGAGGGAGAAACACGGTGCAAATGTTGGATGGTCATGGCTGAGCCGTGGTTTTCTCTCAATCCGTACGTCTAGGTGCAGCGGCGGAAGGCTGAAAGGGTCACGGTAGCTTGTGGCTCTAGTGGTTTGTGAGGGGTGCAACAGGCTAGGAGAAGGTTGCGACAGCTTGAGTTTTTTCATGCATGGGGGGGATGGTTGAGACTCGCATATATATATATAGGGGATTGAATATAAAAACCCTAGAGAAAGGAAGGGAGAGACGTGCATGTGCATGGGAGTGAGCCGTGGGACTAGCTAGTTTCGTGCGGGGCTGAAAGTGGTGGAATGAAATCCGGTAGTGGCTAGGAGTTTTATTATGGAAGGAAAACATAAGTTTACTAGTGCTTGGAGTCGATAATTCAAGGACTTGGAGCTTTTAAAAAAATAATGGAACTTTAATTCTAGATTCAAATAAAGATAACTTATCCGATAAGTCATTTTATGAGTTTTAACTCACTTATTGAGCCTAATAAAATTATCCGTAATTTATTTATAAAAAAATATAGGATCGGGTCGTTACAGCCCGCCAGGTAGTATTTCAAATTTTGGTGGTGGGGGTTGGGGGAGGACTGGCTACGGGGGAGGAGAGAGAGGAAGTAAACATTTTAAAATGAAATGTGTGAAATGAGAGGGAAGTGAGAATTTTTTGTCATTTTACTATGGTGTGTTTTGGATGATCCCAGACAATGGCTGATGCCAATATTATTTCCAACTTGGAATGGCCACAACTCTTGTATTGATTCGAATCATCGAGCAAGTTGACTCAATTCGGCTAGCTCAAGCTAGGAGGCTAAGCTAGGTTCGGCTCGGCTCAGCTCACCCTTCCTCCGAATAACGACCAAAGTATATTCAGTGTTCCGAGCAACAAAAATTCTACTTGCAACCGGGCCTGAGGGAACCGGCGCAACCGTGTCCTATGTGGCTTTCAAAACAGTGTCATTTTGCATTATGAAATGAAACTCATTTCTCCATTCACTTTCGCATTTAACATTTCACCAACAATTCTCCCGCTCGATTCAGACCCCCCATTCTCATCGTCTTCCCCTTCGTTGCTCTGGGTAAGCGTCAAACTCATCTTCCCTTCGTTGCTCTACCCTCTTCTTGACAAAAGCCATACTTTGATCTAGACATCTTCATCCCCTTTGTTACTCTGCCCTCTTCTAAGTCACCCATTCCCATCGTCTCCACCAGAGCCACGAACCTACTTGGTCTTCTCCACCAAACCACAAACCTGATTTGTACCCACGAAGCCCCTATCATCTTCAAACATTAGATCTGAAATGTGAAGCCCTAACCCTAACCCGAAACCCTAACCTCAAAAAATTTGGCATAATTATCAATTGGGCCAAGTTTCAAAATATGCCCTTGCAAAAACAGGTTAGTTCTCTGATTGTTATATTTTCTTTTCTATTTTTGAGCTGCGATTAAGAACTTCACTTTGAATCCCTGTGAAGAATCATAAGAAAAATTATAAGTAGTGGACTGAATTTCTATTTGATGAGCAATGGATTTTGAAGGATGTGTATTGGAATTGTAGAGTTCACCGATAAAAGAAAAATCAATTTATGAGATCATGGATATTTAATTTAATTATTTAGAAAATTTTAAATGGATCGAGATATTATTGTAAAGGATATGAATAGGTTTCATCACTTCCTGGATGGAATTTGCTCTTGTGGTGATTATGCTCTTGTTATTATAGGTTTAATTAGATTTCTTTGGAGGAGAATTTTAGCAAGTTGACGACTACCAGTCCATATCGAAGGCTTTGGAGGAGAATTTTAGGAAAGTTGGTGAGTTGAAGAAATCTTCCACTATATTTCTCAACATTTGTTACTTTGAAACCTGCATTTCCTAAAAAAAGTTGACCTAGATGATTGCCTCAATTAAATTCTATTAGTCTTTGCATTCCTTAAATCTTCGTGTAAGTGCTCAAGACTTCCATGTGGTTTTATTTCTATATTTTATTCTCTCTGTTGCAAGTATTAATCTCATAGCGCTTGAGAGGCAAGCAATCTTAGTAATTTTCTATCATATGATGTTTTCTAATTTAACATTATATACTGTAACCTGACTCTTGAGCTAAGCAATTATGAGTTAAATGGTATGACTTGCAGTTTGCTTTTTCATTTTCTTAATTAGATATCATTGTATGCACCATTGAAATTCTTTGAATTGTCATTGAGAATTTGATGTAAGCTTCTCCATGCTTGCATGCATGCATATGTGAATACATGCATTCATACATAGATGTGTGTGTGTGTGTGTGATTGGTGTAAGCTTCTATCCCCTAATTCATTTATGATCCTAACAGAAGCTGAGAGGTACAATTTTTGTATTAATAGCTGATTTTTTTATGTTGCTTTTTCTTGTCAATTAGAGTTGCTTAAATTTTCCTTTCCTTGCTCTCATTCACCCTTTCTTTGGCTGACAATGTACAGGTTTAAGAAAAATTATGTTTTATAATCCGTTTGGTTATCTTATCAAGTTTATCAGTGTTGGCCAGTGAATTGGTACAGCTGCTATCAAGTTTGAAAACACCACTAAAGACGTCCTACACAAAGAAAAATCTTGGAAGGAGATTCTTTGCCTGCCCAAAATATTCTATGGTAAAAAAACTTATAATGAGTTATACTTGCATATTGATTTGCTGGTTTGGATGTATTTAAGCACTGTTAATTGGGAGTTTGTACTGTGTGCAGAGAGATGCAAGGTGTGAATTATTTGTATGGGCAAATATAGTTGAGTTGCTAGAGGAGAACTGGAAATTAAGAGAGACAAAGGCTTCGAAGACTCGCGATAATGTATTACATCGAGAGTATGCCATTCGGAAAAGAGAAGATAAAGTGAGAGAGACAACGAAGAAGCTAAAAAAGGAAAAGGAAAAGTTATTGTTTTTGTATTGGGTTGTGACCTTTGTTATTTTGTTTGCTTGGTTTGGATAAATTCCATGTAAAAGGTCAATAGGTTCATTTTGGCTAGTTTGTAGATAAATCTACCTTATAAGGTGTTCTCTCGGGGCTGAGCATTTGTGTATATTTTGTTTTTCTATTTTGGACATTTGTGAAAATGTCTGATTGTAATTCTATTTTGGGCTCTGATAAGAAATTGAGCAATTTTAATCCTCGTGGAGAATTAATTGACCTTAATGGTAGTGGAATGAATTTCCATTTGATGAATGTTAGATTCTGAGTTGCTACTCCTAGATGTTTGTGGTCATTTTGAAGCAGTCTTGTACTGAAATGTGTTGTTGATATTTAGTGAAGTAGACAGGGGAATATCTCTGAAATGACAGGTTGTGTTGTGGATGTTTTGTACTAAAATGGCAGGTTGTGTTGTGGATGTTTTATATTGAGATGCGTTTTGGATATTTACTGAAATGAATATCTCTTGCCTAGAATTTGGTGACTGAACTTATAATTTCATGGATATTCTTTGAAATGGCAAGTTGTGTTATGGATGTTTTGTACTGAGATGTGTTGTGGATATTTATTGAAATGAATATTTCCTGCACAAAATTTGGTGATTGAACTTATAATTTCATGGATATTCACTGAAATGGCAGGTTGTGTTGTGGATGTTTTGTATTGAAATGGCTGGTTGTGTTGTGGATGTTTTGTACTGAAATGATGTAAACCAATATAATATAAACCAATTCGGTGACTACCATAGTGAATGCCAAATGCCCAGAATTCGGTGACTGCCATAATATAAACCAATACCAATATAGGCCATATACATATACAAATTCAGTACCAATATAGCCATAATTCTAGGACAGGCCACAATTTTAAATACATCAGAATATAGGTCATATACATATACCACATATAAAAACACCTCTACTTGATCTATTTTAGTTCCATCAGCAGCTCCTAAAATGTAATATCCCCTCACAAAAATGAGTACCCCCAAGATCTCCACTTTCAGCTCCTCAAATGGAAAGAAAAGGGAAGTGGCTACTGCTTCTCCGTCCTCTCAGCAGCCTGCAGTAGGGCTTAGGATTCTATATTCAAAGAAAACAAGCTTCGACTAGTATCAGCTTCCAGCAGCTTGTTGCCCTGTAGTGGTGTAGAGAAGCTGTTCCTGTACCATTCGAGAGATGCATTTCTTCTATTTGGAAAACATTTTATATCCTGACATGTTAGATTTGCTTAAACGGTTCCAACCAAATCAAGGCGTGTATGCAAATTATATTAGTCTTAAAGACTAAATTACAGACCCCAAATAGCCAAATTTCTCAAATAATTGATCCATAAGGAAATAGAACAAAACTAAAGCAAACATTAATTTGCAAATGCTTTGATGATAAATATAACAAGAGAATAATCCCTTCTGATGTATATATGAAATGTGTAATTATCTCCTTGATGTATGCAGCATTGATTATGTCACCCAACTACTTAAGAGTGTTGTGTCCTACCTATATTATAAGTCAACTACATCTTAATGATCTTGCCTGCCCTGTATAGCACTTGAAGCATAGCTATCCTCTACAATATTTGAACTGCTTAATTAATATATGTGCATACTGTATGCATGCATACAAATTTGTGTATATAGGTACATAAACAAATCAATTGATATTGTTATCCCCTCTCAGTTAATTACAAATTACTCATTTGCAAAACAGAGAACCACAATTTCAATTATTAATAATGGAGAGAGGTCAAAGAGTAGAAAATAAGCGTACATCTTTGATCTTAGAATGTTACAAATAATCAATAGTCCACATCTAGTTCTAATCTACAACAAATTTTTTTTGATAAATAGACTTCATTTCATTCATTCCAAACGGAGTTACATCTGCGACTCAAATTACAAGTCAACTATAATCTGATCAAAACTTCCCGTACGAGCGACGACATTGTCTAAACCAGAGACTCTAGAGAGTATCTGCTTCAACCTCCAACCAACAGCCAAACAACCAAACAGCCAAACTCCATCCTCCAAAAGAGGAGAAGTAAACCACCAAGCTTCATCCTCCAAAGGAGGAGAAGTAGCCAACAATAACTATGGACATAAGTCCATTAGCCTATTTCAAAATATATTCTAAACAGAAAAACCAACAAAACCAAAAACTACAACAAAACAAACCAACATAGAGTTGGAGCTACTGATTCTTACAAACAAACCCAACCAAACAAACACAACAAAACAGACAAACAAACAGAGCAACGGAACCGGAAGAAAAACGCAACAGCAGGGTCGGTGGCCACGCGCCACTCTGGGAGGAAGCCAAACGGCCGGTCGATGCAGTGCCGGTGTACTGGGCCCTAAGCTGCCACACATGGCTCCGACGCGGTGTGATACGCGGTGGCTCGCGTATGCCACGCGTTCTCTGTAATCTGCGCGTGGGAGCAATGCGCCGCTCCAAATGGCACCCAAAGCGGACGGCTGCAAGATCAGTGGGCGATGATTCGTCCGGTGGCACGCGTGTAGGGAAAAATCCACTGGAGGAGCTTGGATCGACTCTCTCACCTTATTCGACCGAAACCTATAAAACAAAGAAAAAACGAAAAAACTAAAACAAAGAAACCGTCGAAAACGACGGTAGAGAGGGAAGAGAGGAAAGGGGAAAGAGGAAGCTGAAACTTCCCCTCCCCCCGGCTGTGATCGGACGAGAGGGTTTGAGCGAGAGGGACGAGAGGGTTTGAGCGAGAGCGAGAGCTTCTCTCTCTAATCAGGTTATGCTAGGTAATCTACAACAATTTTATTCTTTTAATGTGGGGTTTTGCTTATGTAATATGTCTCCCCCAAGATTATTTTCATTTTGAAAATATAGGCAAAGAATTAAACAAAACATGGAACAAGCACGTGTGTGGGGTTTGCATAAAACATGGAACAAGCACGTGTGTTGGGTTTATACAAGGCTATTGAATGCCAAAAACATGTCTCAGCATGTGTGTGGGGTTTGCAAATGAGGTATATCTCTATCAACCCATTTATAAATTTCTTTACAAAAATTAAAGAAATTTAAGCACTTTTGACTCATTAATGGGGCAATATTATAAAAACATACCCATAGTAATGATTATCATTGCCATGGTTGTGATCCATCCAAACCAAATTGCATCGGTAAAAAATATTCATCTGGTATATTAATGTGATGTCGACTAATGTAGTTAAAAAATTGATTAATTAAACTCCATCCCTATCTTTGGCTCATCATCACCATCCATTTGCACTTTATCAGATGTTTCGGCACTGCCATACTTGGTTTCTTGTGTATCTGGTCTATCAAGAACAATTTCTTCAACTCTAGAAGATGTATCTGGCGATTCAGTTTCCCCAACACTGGGTCTATTATCCTCCGTACCAAGAAATTTGCTTGTAACGGAGGTATTACTGAGAGAGAATTGGCCTTCCATACAATGTTGAAATGTGTAACTAGCATTCTGGCAAAAAGAAAAAAAATGAAATTTTTTAAACTCTTGAAAAAACCAACTTTCTATTTGTTAAACAGAAAAAACATGACATCACCACATGTACGTTGCTTGGATATTGGTTGGTAGCGGGATATGGCAGAAAACCCGGTGACCACGCAGGCACTAGTCCATAGTAACCGTGCATTGGGATGTGTGGAGAAGTTGATGGTATGTCCTAACATGTTTTTAGTTAAATTATTGATGTTAGTTGAAAATAAATATCAACTAATCAGTAATCTAATGTTCTTGATATATTAAATAAAATAACATACCATAGATGAGAGATTTGAGCTAGATGGTCTTTCAGTCGATGAATGTTCTTTTCCTTTTTCCACGCTGAGAGGGAGACAAATGCATCTTGTAAATAGCAATAGTGTATAACTAACTTAGACTTTTTTATAAAATAATTTTTTAATATGTCAAAGACAATTTTGGGCCACCAATCACCAATCTATTAGTATTCAATTATGGGGGAATCGAATTTTGTTATTTATGCATTAAATGGAAGCACCAAAATATAACAATTTTGGGCCACAATAACCCAAAACAAAGACTATAGATACAAATCAAACAACTCAAACATTCAAGAGCCACAACGTAAAATAGATGGTCATGAGTTTTTTAATTGCACAACCTACAATTAATTATGGAGGGAGAAAAAATACAAACAAAATTTAAGGGGTCTACATAAAAATTAAACTACGACTTGACTTACAAACAAAGTAGCAGTGTTGGCATGCATTGCCATGGTACCATGAGCATTTAATAGATTCAACCATATTTATTGTATTAGATATAGACATTGATACCATTAGAAAATAGAAATTAGAAAATCTAGACATTGATACCATTAGAAAATAGAAATTAGACAATCTAACAACATCAAACAACAAAACCTCATACTTTTCTTTTGCACAATCACTCCAAGTCCTACACTACCAGAAGAACGTAATAAAACACCATCAAAATTAAGTTTAACTTTACTTTGCATTGGTGGAACCCATAATGTACTTTTGCTCTATGTACAGATTGGCAACAACAGTTAAATAACTCTCAACATAGTCCAAACAATTATCCACAATTTCCAAAACTTCACATTCAATTTGTTGAAATAGAAATGATTTCTATATTTCCAAAGACCCCTTTGCAATAGTAATAAAATGTGGAACACTATCCAAATCAGTTTCCATTAAGTCCCAAACTAATGTTTGAAAACCAGAAACTGCTTCATCAACATTAGAACCTTTGGGCAATGAGAAAAGTAAACTGAATGTAGAGCTGGACATTGATAAAGAGCATGACTACAAGTTTTAGGAGCCAAATAGACAAGCATTCCATGCAAAATACTTCACTTTATTAGGTAATTTCAAGTGCCATAAAGTTCTCCAGAAATTAACTCTTCCCTGTGCAGTTGAACTTCTAGTAATGGCACCAACATTTGATAAATTCACCAATAAATGATATCACGATCGAACATAATAGATGCCATTTTTATTTTCTTTCCAAAACAATTAATCTTCTAAAATATGTGGGATCAAATGAACATTTAAAATCTGCTCTACTAATTTGGAGCTAAATTAATGTTTTATTAGCAGTAGTGCTTAACATTGCCTAGCTAGCTAGCTCCTATAGTAATTAATGACATGCGCGCAGGTTCCCTCACGGCCATATGTGTGTATATATTTTTTTGATAAAGAGAAATCACATTAATAAAAGAGTATTATAGACGATTATCAAGCCAAATTGCTTGAGAAATAAAATCTGGAAACCCTGAATACCACATCTCAATAGACTCAACAACCCAAGCATGTCGGGCTAAACTATGAGCAGCTTCATTACCCCTTGCTTACATGTTGAATTTGAATATCATCAAAAAAAGATATCAACTTCTTAGTTTGGAGCAATAAAACACCGAGCCCTGAGGAAGACTCTCTTGAAGCTTGAAGTTCCGTCACCATCAACAAACAATCACTCTCAATCACCACCATTCTAATACCCATAGGGATACATAATTGCAGACCCCAAAACACCGCAAGTAATTCAATATCTTCAGGTGCAGAAACTTCTAGCTCAACTTTACTAACTGCCATAATAACTGTCCCATTTTCATCTCATAGTATGGCTCCAATCCTTGCTTTATGTTGGTCGCGAAACATTGCTCCATCTACATTTAATTTCAAGAAACCCGCCGGAGGCAAAGTCTATCTACAAATCTTTTTAACAAGTGTATTGGAGCACTATTTTGCATTTGAGAACAACTCTTGAAGGGAAAGAGCATGTTCCACCACCTGCCTTGGTTCAATTATCACTTGGTCATACAGCTTTTTATTGCGTCTGTACCAAAATCTCCAAGTTATAGAAAAGAAGGTAGACAAGGCATTTATGTTACCCGTGGTTTGGAAATTCAAAGCCACCTGAAAAAAAGAACCTGTGACAGCTACCTTCTGCATAATAGGCAAGAAAGTATTTCGGTGATTTCGGATGGAGGGGTAGCCTATCAAGGCATGCAATAGGTCTTCACATTTTTCAGAACAAAAACAGCACACCCTCTTATGAATGATCTTCCTATTTTTCATATTACATTGAGTAGGTAGACTATCTCTACAAGCCCTCCAAGCAAAAATTTTGATTTTATTGGGGACTTGCATCTTCCAAATTTCCTTCCACAATGTGAGAACTGCCTATAGAATTATTAGACAGGAAAACACCAATCTGAGGAACTTAATGGGTGAATGCTCTAATGCAAGACAACAACAAGCATTGTACATCACATTGCAGAGGCTGATGGGGCGAAATTCAGCCACTTTTGTAGGGTATTTTTTTCTTTGGGATCAGAGTTATAAAAGTGTGATTCAATTCAGGAGGGAACTCACCTGTATTCTAGGCTTGCAAGACAGTTGTAGTGATTGCTCCACCAACTTTAGGCCAAATTTTTTTAAAGAACAGTGGGGCCATGCCATCAGGGCCAGTAGCTTTTAAGGGGTGCATCTGTTTCAGTGCTTGTATCACTTCATGCTCAGAAAAATCTGCAACTAGCCCCTCGTTCATTTGACTTGTAACTCTTCCATTCAAATTGTCCAAGAATTCCATGGACCCTCTCTGATCAGCAGTTGTAAAAAGCTTTGTAAAGAAGTTCTGAATAACTCTATCCCTTTCATCACCACTCTTCCACACTCCATTATCATCTTGAACTTTAGGAATAAGGTTTTTTTTTTTTTTTTTTTTTTTTTTTTTTTTTTTCTATTAGTAGCTTTTGCATGGAAAAATTTGGAATTTTGATCGCCTTCTTTTAACCACAAAGCTTTGGATCTCTGTCGCCACATCATCTCATCCCTCTTTAACCATAAGTGAACCTCCTTTCTAGCATCAGCAATAGTCTCCGTATCAAAGCTTCTGGGATCACATCCTTCCAAATCTTGTACTCTGTTTTGGGCTCTCCTCAAATTTTGCTTTACTTTTCCAAAATGGGATTGATTCCATCTTTGGAGCCTATGTCCACACTTGGAAATTTTCTTTATAACTGAAACCATATCATTTCTAGCACCAACTTCCTTCCAAGTATCTTTTACAATCTCCTCGCAGCCTTTCTCTCCTATTCACATTGCCCTAAATCTAAACAACTTTGGCCTTCTTTGTTTGAAAGTCTCCCCATTAGTCTCAATCCATATTGGTAAATGATCAAAATAGGCTGCAGATCCGTGAAATACTTTGGCATTTGGGAAATAAGCACACCACAGGACATTAGCAAGACACCTATCTAGTCTCTCCCTAATGTACTGTGTCCCTTCTCTACAGTTACACCAAGTGTACATCGGTCCGCTGAAACCAAGATATCTCAGAGAGCAATCATTTAACACATCTCGGAAATTAGTAATTTGTTTCTCAAGTCTCATCCTCCCGCCCCATTTCTCGGCCTGACTTAAAATCTCATTAAAATCACCAAGCAGCAACCATGCCCCTCCCCTACTTTTATGTACTCTTCGAATAATATCTCACATCTTATAACGCAAATGGGCCTCAGGATGGCCATAAACCCCGGTAAGGAAAAAATTCTTTTTATGAACCCCAACATTTTTAATCAGAGCATCGATATGATTTGCAGAGAAACTTTGAATATCTAGATCAATATCCTTACTCCAAAACAAAGCAATACCACCACTTTTTCCCACACAATCGACAGCTAGACAGTTAGAAAAACCAAATTTATACTTACAAATTTCCATTGCTCGAGTTCTTAATCTTGTTTCTTGCAGGAACAGAACATCGGGACCTTCCTTCACAATTAGATCGCGAAGTGTCCGAATGCCTCGTGGGTTCCCAAGCCCACGGACATTCCAGCTGATGATTTTCATTTCTTCCGGCGGGGCTGAACAACAGCCACCACCGATCTATCATTGTTTTTGTTGGTCGGAATTTTTGAGCCATTGTCCATTTCTGAAGCACTCCTCTTCGAACGTCGTCCCTCTTCCTCTCCTCCTTCATTTACTCCTCTTTGCTTTTTGGTCTTGTTTATTTCTGTAAAAGAGATCCTTGTGATGGACTTTGGTGCGAGGAGGGCCATACGTTTCCATGTTCTATTTGTTAAACCATCAGGCCTTAATTTCGTTTCTAGGCCTTGTTCAGATACATGTGTCTTTTTCTTGTGGGAGGAATTTTATTCGACTCGTAAAACGATCGTGTTTTGGGATCAACTTGGAAGAGAGTTTGGTCAAACTCCCACCTCATTGATATTTCATCTTCCACCTACCCTGATGTCGCGCCCTCAACTTGATCCAATTTGGGTCCACTTTTGAAAACAACTTCCTCAAAACCTTCCGTAATATCTACATCTATGTTTTTTAATTCAGACTCTTTATTTGAAGGCTCCTTGTCCGCACACGGAATGTCCCCCACTGCCTCTACTTTTTCATCGTTTATTCCTTTTGCTGTATCACTATCTACTACCCCTTTGATTGTTGCTCTCCCCGACAACAAAAAGTCTCACATTTTCCTTTGCCCTGTGTTCCCCACTTCTGTTTAGAATTCCTTCTGTTGACTTCTTCCCCTTTGAGTGTAACAACTTTACAGGAAATTGGGCCCCAACGTTGTTTGCTATCGCCATTCCTATAGAGCTGAGCTCACCTGAGGACCTCGTCGTTGCCTGCCGCTATCACCGTCCCGTGAACGCCCATCTCGGGGTGGATCACCATCACTCATCAACTTAAGACTAGCGTCATCTGATTCTGGGTTAACTGCCTCTGTTCTTACCTCCGTAGTTGGCTCTGTTGACACCATTGGATTTCCATTGCTTTCCATCATCATAGCTTCCCCTATGCTTGGGTTGTCCACTGAAAAACCTCTACGTGTTAGCCTCTGAGTGTCCCTATTTTCCCACACACGACCATTACGGAACTAAGCTCCATAACTGATGGCCCTCAGCCAAGCTCCTTACGGGAAATTTTTTTCATCGTCGACTGGTGCAACCTCCTTCTGCAGACCACAATCCTTATCACCATGCCCCAAACAACCACACCAGTAGCAGAAATAGGCAGTCTCTCATAGGAAAATCTAACCCAAAATGATGATCTATCCCCCATAGAAAACTTAGTCCCTCGTAACAGAAGCTTTCTCACATCAATGGCCGCCTGAACGCGCAGGAAGTCTCCCCACGCTAGTTCCCCTTGCTCCAAGTCCACTTCCTCAAGCCGTCTAATCTTCCTTCCTATCAAGGCCCCTACATATGCATTTCTGGCTCTCAACGGTAAATCGTGAATGTGTATCCACAATGTAGCTTCATGAATCATAATTTGTTGGACCTGTTTGCTACCATCTACTTCCTACAACATCACAAGGTCCTTGTCAAAAGACCAGGGGCTCTCACGCTGCACCCTTTCCTTATCCCGCAAATCATCGAACTCAACCAAAGTCAGTGTAGCGTTGAGATCGTGAAACCGAATCCCATGCACTGGGCCCCATGCACGCTTCAATGTCAACTTGAGAAACTCTCGTTTGTAGTGTTTTCCAGTTAACAAGGTCATAAATAAACCCTTCCCACCACACAGAAAACTCTCTTCCAGTCTACTGGACTCCACAGTCACCTCTAACTCATCTTGGTCAATCAGCGATAGCCGTTGCCATACCCGTTCCAAGCTTTAGCCATCTTGTCTATCATCCCAGAATAAGCCGTAATCCTACTCACAGATAAAACTGCACTAAGGAAGTAGTAGGACTCTACTCAGACCGAACGTCTCATAGAGGAAAACAAAATCTAGGTATCATATGTGTGTATATATAGTTGTAGCAATATTGACATGATCTTCAACACTTTATATATAAAATTAATTACATGCCGTTTTCTTCGCATATGATAAAAATGAGTGTGTAAGTGACTTTTTGTAGATAAAGAATAGTATTTTTCAGCTCTGATATTTGTTAAAAAGATTTCGCATTTCGCCTTCTTAATTCGTTTTAATGGCATGTAATACCCCAATGGAAGGCTCAAACCACATGGCCTATACTTCAAAAGGACTAGTCAATGATACAATTGGAGCCCCATTGGAACCTTATAAAGAGCAAGAACTTCTCATTCCCAAGCAATGTGGGATCCCATACACCACCTACCCTTATCCTTATCATATGGGGTATCACAATCTACCCCCCTTAAATTCTCGACGTCCTCGTCGGGCCTATCCGTTGTAGGTGACATGGCTCAAGTTCCACATTTCTGGTTGGGATAGTCTCTGATACCATTTGTAATACCCCAATGGAAGGCTCAAACCACATGGCCTATACTCCAAAAGGACTAGTCAATGATATAATTGGAGCCCCATTGGAACCTTATAAAGAGCAAGAACTTCTCCCTCCCAGCAATGTGGGATCCCATACACCACCTACCCTTATCCTCTCGACAGTTCCGTAACCGACGAATTAAAACTAGAATTTATATTTGGACTCTTTCTTTCCTTTTGAAAACCTCCCAAAGAAAAACGGTAGCAATTATTCTCATGGCAACACTCTCTCCATCATCACGCAGCAACGTTCTTCCTTGGCAAACAAAACAACAAGCCTTCCCCCACGTCTCAGCCCTTGCTTTGCCATAAACCACCTTGGAGGCCACCATAAACAGCAACACAAATCTCCTGTTTTCTCTTCGCCAAAACAGAGCACAACTGCACGTTTTTTTTCTCGCTGTCTGCTGCCGCACTCACCACATCAGCCATGGCAGCAACCATCTCGATGCCACCGCACGCACAGAGGAAGCCGACTAGCAACCGCCGTGATTCTCAACCCAGCCACCGTTCTGTCGATCTCTGTTTCTTTGGCATGGTAATCCTCCATTTCACTACTCTTTCTCTCTCAAGGATTGTCGGCTGTAAAAGAAGAAAATGATGCTTTGAGTTCTTCCTCGTATACTGCTAGGGTAGAATTTTAAGTGACATTACAATGTTATCCTATCAACTTTTTTTACTAGTTAGCCTTTTCAGAAAGCATGCGTAGATTGTTTCAGTTTCTGGAAATTTATACCTTTTTAATTCCTTCCCGTCTAGTATCCTGTGAAGCATCTTGAAGGATTATTTCAAATATAATTACATTTATAACCTTTCACTTAAGTATGTGTTAAGTTTGTCTCATTTATACTTAATGTTTTACGTTTGGCTTGACTCTATTTTAATTACGGAGGCTATTACGTCATTTTAAAGTTGGTTTGGGCCTGAAATTCTAAGTTGAGCTTACTTTTACTTTGTCCAGAAACTTAATTTTATAAAAACTCGATATTTCTATAGTAAATAATTAAGGAGTTTAAGCTATATTACTTATTATTAATTTTTACAATTTGGTTTCTAAATAGTAAAATGTTTCATCTTTAAATTAAACACTTAAAATTTATTATATGGAATAAATCTTTAATGCTATTATTATAGACCTTGATATATTCATGATATTGAAGTTTTACTTTTAAAATAAGGAAATATGTTAAGAGTATTTAAATAATATTGATAATTATTCTATTTCTTATAAAGATTAAATAATTATGTTAATAAAGTAAATCTATTTTAAGAATTTAGATTTTTATGACTTATTTAAAATAGCCCAAGTGTTTTATTAAGTTATAATATGTTGATAGTATTTTTTTAAAGTAATTTAAAAATATCAGGATTTATTGTTTATAGTGTTAAGCAAAATATTTATTTGACTATCTTCTAGAATATGAATTTAATTAAGTAGGTTATTAGTACGTGCTGGTTCTAGACAGATTTAGTGATAGTTAATATTGTGTATAGGTTACGAGCTACGAAGTGAGATTCAAGAAGCACATCGAGGTAAGTTATTTGAGCTTCAGCCTGTCGCCCTCCTCCTCGATAGCCACCCCTTGAAGCGCCGAACCTCTCTCCAACCACCACAGAAGCTGCCGACCTGCAGCCCCCGTTGAGCCCCTCTCTTTTTCCGGTAAGGCCTCGGCAGCCCAGCCTTCTTTCTCTCTCTCTTTTGTTTCTGTTAGCAGTTTTTCTCTCTCTCTCTCTAACTCTCTAACTCTCTCACTCGGTGCCGCACCACCACAGATAAGCCTCCAGTCGTGCCGCTCCCAGCCACCCAGAACCGCCATCCCCATCTCCGTCGAGCACCTCCCTCTCGGTGAGCCCCCTGTTTCTCTCGCACACGGCTTGTCTTGGGTGTTCCATGTGTTTTAAATCTTGAAGCATTTCAAGAAGATCTTTCTAGATCACTTTTTCCCACGAACTCTTTAGGAGTCGAGAGCTCGCCAATTTATGGATCTTACCCAAGGATTAATGACGGTAGCACAGTATGCTACGACTTTCATGGAGCTGTCCTGTTTTGCCATGTACTTAATTCCGGATGAGGAAAAGAAGGCTGAAAAATTCGACCGCGGATTGGATCGTAGGATTCGAGAACGTGTGCGTACTCTCAGGATTCGGAGTTTCACGGAGCTAGTTACCCAAGCTACTATTGTTGAGGAAGACCTTCGAGATAACATTGAGTACAACAA
Source organism: Cyclocarya paliurus (assembly GCA_029856935.1). Lineage (NCBI taxonomy): Eukaryota > Viridiplantae > Streptophyta > Magnoliopsida > Fagales > Juglandaceae > Cyclocarya > Cyclocarya paliurus. Next base: position 841,436 of record JARVXP010000437.1, read on the forward strand.
CCAAAGGAAGCGCTAGCAACAACAACTCCAATCAGCGCCGTGTAAGGACAAGAGGCCTCATATCGAGAATCGTCAAGGGCAACCACCAGCAAGGCAAGCTTACCCCACGTGTGCAACATGTGGGAGACGACATTTGGGAAAGTGTATGTATGGCCAGAACGTGTGTTTCAAGTGCGGGAAGCCAAACCATCTAGCTCGGGACTGCCCAATTAAGAAACCTGGGGAACCAGGTAGGAGCGGAGGACAGAAGACGCAGGCTACAACGAGGGTTTATACCCTTACCCCTGTTGATGCTGAAGCATCAAATGATGTAGCCATAGGTACCTTTCGTTTTCCTAAATTTAGATATCTTTATAGAATGAGGAATAAATTGCATGATCCTGATAGCTCTGAGTTGTTATGTCATTCATATAGGCACATTATCGTTGTTTTCACGTCATGCCTCCATTTTATTCGACTCTAGTGCTACTCATTCTTTCATTTCAAATCATTATGCACCTTTGACTGAGAAGATACCTGAACCACTAGAACCTTGTATGTCTGTTGCTACGCCTTCGGGGGATCATATTATTTGTGACTCTATGCTGATTGGATGTCCGATAGAGATTCAAGGGAGAATTCTACCTGCGGATTTAATCATATTTAATATGTCTGAATTTGACGTGATTCTGGGAATGGACTGGTTATCTCAGAACCATGCATGTGTGGATTGCTTTAATAAGAGAGTAGTCTTTAAATCCACAGATGGGGAGGAGTTTAGTTTTCAGTCAGTACGAGAAACTTCCCCTCCTCGTGTAATCTCAGCTTTGCAGGCCACCCGACTTTTGAGACAAGGGTGCATGGGATTCCTGGCGAGTTTGATTTTACCACCAGAAGATGGACTCAAGATTGAAGACATAAAAGTAGTTAGAGATTTTGAAGATGTGTTTCCTGAAGACCTTCCAGGAGTACCACAGGATAGAGAAGTTGAGTTCGTGATTGATCTCACTCCAGGAACGGCGCCTATATCTAAGGCACCCTACCGCATGGCTCCAGTTGAGTTGAGAGAACTCAAGGATCAGTTACAAGAGTTACTAGAAAAAGGCTTCATACGCCCCAGTGTCTCACCGTGGGGTGCCCTGGTACTTTTTGTGAAGAAGAAGGATGGGTCTATGCGTCTATGTATTGACTACAGAGAGTTAAATAAGGTAACTATCAAGAACAGATACCCTCTACCCCGGATAGACGACTTATTTGATCAACTTTAGGGAGCCCAAGTCTTTTCTAAGATAGATTTGTGATCCGGATACCACCAGTTGAAAGTTAAGGAGACAGATGTGCAGAAGACGGCTTTTTGAACACGATATGGACACTATGAATTTCTTGTTATGCCGTTTGGTCTAACTAATGCCCCCGCAGCTTTCATGGATCTTATGAATAGGGTATTCAAGAATTATTTGGACCAGTTTGTGATAGTTTTTATCGACGATATTCTCATTTATTCTCGGAGTAGTGCAGAGCATGAAGAACATTTGAAAACTGCCCTTCAGACACTGAGAGAAAAGAAGTTGTATGCAAAATTTAAGAAATGAGAGTTTTGGTTGCACGAGATTTCCTTTTTGGGACACGTGGTATCCGCAAAAGGAATTTCAGTGGACCTAGCAAATGTTGAGGTAGTGGTAAAATGGGCTAAGCCTAGTAATGTCAGTGAGCTACGAAGTTTCTTAGGCCTCGCTGGTTACTATAGAAGATTTATTGAGGGCTTTTCGAGTATTGCAGCTCCGATGACAAAGTTGACAAAAAAGGATGAGAAGTACATATGGACAGATGAGTGTGAAGACAGTTTCCAAGAATTGAAGAAAAGATTAGTGACAGCACCAGTTCTTGCAGTACCTTCAGGAGGTGGAGGATTTGTTATATACAGTGATGCTTCACTAAAGGGTTTAGGTTGTGTTTTAATGCAGAATGGGAAGGTTATTTCATATGCCTGCCAACAACTCAAGAGTTATGAGCAGAATTACCAGACCTATGATCTGGAGCTTGCAGCAGTGGTCTTTGCCTTGAAGATATGGAGACATTACCTTTATGGTGAAAAGTGCAAGATTTATACCGATCATAAGAGTCTGAAATATTTCTTCACACAGAAAGAACTGAATATGAGACAACGGAGATGGTTGGAACTTCTGAAGGACTATGACTGCAATATTAACTACCATCCTGGTAAAGCAAATGTCGTGGCAGATGCACTTAGTCGAAAGTCATCCTCTAGCACTTTGGCTACGATGTTTACTCCTCAGAAGCATTTACTACTGGACATGGAGCGAGCTGGCATTGAGGTAATCTGGGACACTCAAGCTAAGATGAATAGTTTGACCCTAGGTTCAACATTGATAGATCAAATTAAAGTCGCTCAAGCTAATGATTCAGAATTGATGAAGATTAAAGAGGAAATAGCTGAAGGTAAGAGACCTGATTTTCTAGTATCAGATGATGGCACTTTGAGATTTAGAGGAAGATTATGCGTACCCAATGATAGAGTAATCAAAGATTTGATCTTGAGAGAAGCTCATCGTTCACTCTACACAGTTCATCCGGGGAGCACCAAGATGTATCGGGATCTGAAACAACACTATTGATGGAGTGGGATGAAGCGAGAGATAGCGGCATATGTAGCACAGTGTCTGACATGTCAACAAGTCAAGGCAGAGCATCAGAGACCCTCAGGTACACTGCAGCCACTTCCTATACCAGTGTGGACTTGGGATGAGATCGGAATGGACTTTGTTTCAGGGTTCCCGAAAGCATTAGGAGGTCAAGATGCAGCATGGGTGATTGTCGATCGACTATCAAAATCAGCCCATTTTATTCCCATGCAGATGACGTACTCTGTGGATAGACTGGCAGAATTGTACGCTAGAGAGATTGTCAGATTACATGGGATACCATCTAAGATCATCTCAGACAGAGATACTCGTTTCACTTCAGTTTTCTGGAGGAAAGTACAGAAGGAGTTGGGAACTCAGTTGACCTACAGCACGGCGTTTCATCTTCAGACAGATGGCCAATCAGAGAGGATGATTCAGATCCTAGAAGATATGCTTAGAGTGTGCGTGATGGAATTTAAGGGTAGTTGGATTAAGTATCTACCCCTGATTGAGTTCGCCTATAATAACAGTTATCAGGAAAGTATTCAGGCAGCACCGTATGAAGTTCTCTATGGGCGTAAGTGTAGGTCACCACTCTACTGGGATGAAGTAGGAGAGAGGAGGATTTTGGGACAAGAAATTATACAAGACATGTGTGAGAAAATATCAATTATCAGAAAGAAGCTCGCCATAGCACAAGAGCGATAGAAGAAATATGCGAACCAGAGACGACGAGAATTAGAGTTTGAGGTAGAAGATAAAGTATTCTTGAGAGTTGCACCGATGAAAGGGATAATGCGTTTTGGTAAAAAGGGGAAGCTAAGCCCGAGATTCATAGGCCCCTTTGAGATCTTAGAAAGAATAGGTGCCGCAGCCTACAGACTAGCACTTCCACCTCACTTATTAGCAGTGCATAACGTGTTTCATGTTTCTATGCTACGGAAGTATGCCCCAGATCCTACTCATGTTTTGGAGTATAAGCCACTTCAGATTCGAGACGACCTCAGTTATGAAGAAGTTCCAGTGAGAATATTAGCACAGGAGGCTCAAGTGCTACGACGCAGAACCATTCCAATGGTTAAAGTACTTTGGAGTCACCATAACGAGAGAGAAGCCACTTGGGAAAAAGAAGAAGACATGAGAGAGAAATACCCCGACTTATTTAAATCAAGGTACGTTCCATCTCGGGGACGAGATTTTCTTTTAGGGGGGGAGATTTGTAACATACCAGTTTTTGTTTTAGGGTATATAAGTATTTTCCTAGTAAATCTTTTTATTTTAGAATTTATATTATTATGATTATAGTTTTATCAGAATTTATATTTACTTTATCTTTATATTTTCTATTATAGTTGTTATTTAAGATTTGTTAGAGTTTCATTTTGATAAGGATTTCTAAAGTGTATCAGATTATATTTACTAGAGTTTTGTTTGAAATTTAAAGTTTTTGTTTCCCTCTAGCCAGTCGAACCTCATCTCGATGTTAGCCTCTGTTTACTTCTCAGTGATTTTCGCTAACATCCTAGTGGAAAAATTCAACTCGGTTGCCGAGTATATTTCTACACATGCACATTTCTATTTTTTTGCACGTGCACGTCTCTACTCTTCTAGGGTTTCTCTTATCTTTTTCTATCATTCTACCATTATAAAATTTTGCTTACCCGTACATGAGAGGAGAACCTTATGAGCCGAGAATCCTTTGTTTCAGAAGCACCCTGAGTTTCAACAATCTTGGTTGAACAGTAGCTTCAGCCCGTCGCCCTCCTCCTCGATAGCCACCCCTTGAAGCGCCGAACCTCTCTCCAACCACCACAGAAGCCGCCGACCTGCAGCCCCCGTTGAGCCCCTCTCTTTTTCCGATAAGGCCTCGGCAGCCCAGTCTTCTTTCTCTCTCTCTCTTGTTTCGGTTAGCAGTTTTTTTTCTCTCTCTCTCTCTAACTCTCTATTTCTCTCTCACTCGGTGCCGCACCACCACAGATAAGCCTCCAGTCGTGTCGCTCCCAGCCACCCAAAACCGCCATCCCCATCTCCGTCGAGCACCTCCCTCTCGGTGAGCCCCCTGTTTCTCTCGCACACGGCTTGTCTTGGGTGTTCCGTGTGTTTTAAATCTCCAGCACCATTCCTTGCTTCTGCCGAGTGCTAAGTTATCACATAAGTTCACAAGCGGGCCTTGGGCCCTATGAATGGTGGGCTTAGCTGTTAGCTTGTGTTTTAAAAAGTGTTTTGGGCCTTGTTTTAATCTATTGGGCATTTCCTTTGTGGGCTAAAACTTGAGGATAATTAGACTTATAATATATTAAAACTTGTAATTTAAATTGGGCCGATTTTATGATGTTTCAAGCATATTTTTAGTGATTTATTAGACTTAATATTTCAAAAAGGAGTTATATTTTGTTAAATAAATATATTAGTCAAATGCTTATTTTATAAGAAAATGTTTAAAGAATTTAAATTATATTTTAAAGTAGATTATTGAGCCTAATAATTTAGTTAAGATTTCTTTTATCTATTTAATAGAACTTTAATAAAAATTATTATAGATAGTTTAAATAGGAAAATTAAGAAATATGTTAAGAGTATTTTAAATGATATTAATATTTATTAGATTTCTTATAAGATTTAATAATTATGTTAAGAAATGAAACTCAGCTTAAGAATTTAAGTTTTTATGAATTATTTTAAAATAGCTCGAATATTTTTCACTAAATTATAAACTAGTATTTTTAAGTAATTTAAATGCTAGGAATTATTGATTTTAGTGTTAAACAAAATACTTGTTTGATTACCTTCTAGAATTCCAAATTTAGTTAAGTAAGATTTTAGTATTTATTTATTTTCCAAACAACTTAGTGATAGTTATTTATTGTATATAGGTCTCAAGTTACAAAGTATTATTCAAGAAGAAACGCAGCGAGGTAAGTAATTTGATCATAAATTAGAATCATCACAGTTAGCCTATATGTATGTATTATTCAAGCCAGCTTATTGTCAGCCATTATTTATGAACCGCTCATGTCATGTGCAAGCATGTCATCCAGCATAGCACACGATCATATCATTCCGCATCATGTTTAGATTCAGAAATTATAATTATATATGTATTATGTCATGCATCTTATGTGTATAAGACACGTAAGCTATCTTAAATTCAAGTGTAAGATAAGTTCAGATCAGTTAACAAGATGGCCATTCAGATGCATGGTACCAATGCAGTTCAGTTCAGGGTGGTGTGTAAGCCACGAACTCAGTCGTGGTCCACCATAGTATGCTAGAATACTATCAGCAGTTCCCCTTACTGCAGCGGGATGTGGGGCTGGTGCACAACCTTGCACACAGGATTAAGTGTGTTGGCCAGTCAAATAAGTCAGATAAATCAGTCAGATAAGTTAGATAAGTCAGTCAGTTAGTTCAGATAAACCAGTCATACATAGCATAAGCATTAGCATGATCAGTCATGAATTTTTAAGTTCTCAGCATGAAAGTTCTTATGAAAATCTTATGTTTATTACGTTTACGTTGTGATGGATTTCTTACTGAGTCATCGACTCATTTTAGTTTATTTTTATGTTTTTAACTACCCAGGTGAAGATGATGATTACGAGCAGGTAGGCCAGGAGTAGACGGAGCATTTTATTTTAGTTCAGACATTTCTAAAATAAAACATGTCTTTTATGACATGAATTTATCCAGTTTATTCATTTAATGTTTTTGGAAGACAATTTTATGAGACCTTTTATTTTATAATAAATTTCAGTATCTTTTTAATTATGAACTTAGAGAATCTCTTACCAGATTTATTTTCATGAAAAATACGTGACACACCTAGCCTACGGGAAGGGGGTGTTACATGGCAGAATAATAATAAGAACAACTTCCAAAAATAAGAATGTGTGAAGAATAATAAAAAATCAAGTCTAAAAGAAGAGAAAGAAATACCAGAAGAACTGGTAGTGGAAGAACCTATTTGCGAGTACTCAAATTTGGATAAACGTGTCCAACCCACATTGACGGCGGCTCAGAACTACACGTGTGACAAACGGCGACTGTAAGAACCGGTTCTTCAATCTACGGTAGCACCACAAATAAAATATTTCCGACGACGAGTCTCTAGGTTCAGCAACTCGAGCAGGGGTTGTTCGCAACAGACCGCATTTTGGAAAAGCGGTCTGTTGCGATTCAAAGTTCCGGTAGCACCACAACGATTCAAAGTTCGAGTAGGGGTCCAAAAGCTCTCTCTCTAAACAGACCCGCTCTCTGAAAACAGACCCTCTCGTCTGAATCCAGTTGGGGGGAAGGGGGAGCCTTGGCTCCTTCTTCCTCGCCTTTTCCTCCCTCTCCTCACCGGCCCTTCGTCTCCGGTGTATTTTACTCTTCGTTGTAGTTTTTTTAGTTTTTTTCTCAGTTTTTTCAGGTTACATTCGGGAGGAGCGCCGTTTGGGTCTTTCCAGCCACCGGATCGTTACACGCACCACATAGGGAGGACGCCCAGGCGCTGATCTTCAAGACCCCAAAATCCGGCATCCATCGGAGTGGCGCGTTGCCCGCACGCGCGGGACGAAACTTGCGGACCCCGACGGCGCGTGTCCACCACGCGCTACCGAGGAGGCCTCTGCCGACACCACGATCGGCTTCTCTGGGCTCCCTGACTTCTGGGCTTCCAAGTTTGACCATCGGCTCTCCTCTCCGAGCAACAGTGCCCTGCACGAGTCACTGCCGAATCCTCCGTGCACTGTTCACCCATGTTTTTTGTTGTTTTATTTTTCCGTTATGTAATTTTCAATATTTTGTAGTTGTTTTATGTCTTTATGTTTTATTGTTAATTTTGTTGACCCAAGTGTGGTGTTGGACCTTTGGATTGGACGTACTTCGTGGCAAGAGCTATTCGAGAGTGTTGGGCGATGCTACGCTGGTGGTTGTACGGCCGGGCTTTGTGGTCCGTGTGCGAGCTGGGAGCCCGTCCAATCCAGATTCGAGGTGCCGATACTTGCGGTGGGCATGACGTCCGGGATCACATCAATGCTTAGGGTCCTTTCGTTATTTTGTTTTTGTATTGTATTTAGGTGTAGGTTTGTTGTTAGTTAGTAATAAAATAGAAATAGGCTATTGGATTTGATGTCCATAGCGTCCCGTTCTCATTCATCTAGGAATGTCCAAAGGGACAGTTTAGTTCTGTTTTTACAGAACGCTTTTTCTGTTTATGAGAAGGTTTCTAGAAGTTAAAACACTGTCCACCATAGAGCAGTTTGTGAGTGGGAAAGCCTCAGAGCTGATGCGTAGTTGACTTATAGTCTGGTTCTTTCATGTATTAATAGGTCACATTTGTAATTTCGGTTCATTAATGAAATTAGTCTATTCTCTTCTCAAAAAAAAAAAAAAAAAAGCAACTCGAGCAGGGGCTTCCGGAGTTTTTGTTTCATTTGCCCACCCGTTTGCCATTTCATTCGGTTTCTTTTTTTTTTTTTTTTAACACCAGCTGGTTCCGCGCGGAACCGGCGCCGGCGGTTGTATGTAGAAGTATTGTCCGAGCAATAGCAGTCGGTAGCAATCTAATCTACTAAAACGAGCGACAAATAGAGAGACTTGAATTTTGTGGGAGAGAGAGAGAGAGAGAGAGACAGATGGATTTGGAGGCAGTGGGAGACCTGGCCTTGCACATTATCCTGTCGAAGTTAGGTGCCAAATACACTGCCGTAACGGCTTGCGTCAGCAAGAAGCTGAGGTCTTTTGCCTCGGAGGATTCCCTTTGGTTCAAGTTCTGCTCCCAAGATCTTGATCTCAATCAGCCTATTGACCCTCTCGGAAACCCTACCCCTTCTTTCAAGGTTCTCTTTCTCCCTTATACCACCTCCTCACTCATTTCTAGCTAGTTTCTCTTCTTTTATGCTTGTGTCAATTCCAATTCTAGTCCCATTTCTTTTATTTTAAATCATATTTCATACTTACTATATATATATATATATATATATATATATATATAATATTTATTAATTGCGGTGTTTGAAGGAAAGAAATGAAAGGTTGGAATCTTGGCGAAGTTTGAACTTTGAATCGTTGATCGCATTTTATGTTTCTTCGATGGCTAGTGAATTATGGAAAAGTGAATTCTTGGTCCAATTTCAGCAGCCTGAAAAAGATGCGGCGTTTGTCAGCGTATCTATGTTAGAAGGATTTTTGAGGTTTACTCCAATTATGATTATATGATCAATTCTGCCTTGAATTTTACTTACTCAAAAACGAGGGCAAATAAAGTGTTTTGAATTTCTACTTATGATTTTATTGAGTACCCAGTTGAGAGTAAAACTGTTTGGTTTCATTTTTCATGTAGTGGGGTCTTGGTTTGGCTTTTCTTTTTCACTCAACGAGAGGTACGTGGGTTGGTTGGACTGAGTGGGGTGCCTTTCTTTTCAGTCTGAGAAACTTCTTGCCGAAATTTATGTATGGAAAAATTCTTTGACATGACAGCCTGAGTCAAGTTCTGAGGGGTCAATGCTAGACGTTGTTTACTCATACATTTTTCACTCCTTTTCTTGAGATAAACAGGTATGTTAGCAGATCACCCCATCAGCAAAGTCAATTTCTGGTGGTCATATGTTTTGAAGTACTTAGAAGACTTTTTAGTACCTTCCAAAAGAAATAGCTTATGTTAGACGCGGGTTGCCTGCTCTCCAACTTTAAGAGTGACACCTCTGTTGGAGTACAGTTTCTGCAGTACTGATCAGTGCCATTTCTGAGATGCATACTATTACTTTTGTATGTGCAGTCAACTCTTCATTTTGAAGTTGATTTGCAGATATTGCTTGCGTTTGTAAGAACATACAATCTAGCTGCAGATCTATGAAGTTAATTTTAATGCTCTATTAGGTTGTGGTATATCGTGAGGTCATTTCAAGTGACTCTTTTCTTGACTGACCTACTCTTCTCTCTCTCTCCAGGAGTCTTATCAAATATGGCGGGAAGCTTTCCGTATGTATCCTTGGCTGCTGGTCATACGAGTTAAAAGATGTTGGGGGAGACTTAACAACTGGTTAGACATTAATTTTCCAGAGGCTAAGGCTACACTTCGCACGGGTGTATCAGAAGCTGATATTCAGGAGTTTGAGAGGATCTTGAAAGTGAAATTGCCTCTTCCCACAAGGATCCTTTATCGTTTTTGTGATGGCCAAGAATCTACGTCCAGATCTTTAGTAAGTGCATATGGAAGTTCATTGGGCCTCATAGGTGGCTATTCTTTTTATAACCACATTATAAATGTGTATTTGTTACCTTTAAATGAGGTGATTTCCAATACAAAGGTAATTTTGCATCACCCAAGTTTCTCCAGCAGATCAAAGTATGTTGTTGTGGCTGCTTCTTCCACATATGTTGAAAAGTTCTTTTTCCTCAACTGTACCACCGGTCAACTCCATGTTGGTACAGAAAATCTTCCAATTGATGGAGAAATGCTTCCATGCGTGCCAAATGCACTGATAAATTCAGTGCACGATTTCAATGATGATCAACAGCAGGATGCTATGCTGTTATGGTTAGAAGAACATGTTCGTCGCTTAGAAAATGGTGTTATTAAACTCCATGAAGAGGGTGGTATCAGAAGCATCAGTTTGTTTCCAGAGGAACCTCCACTCCATTCCACTGCTGTAACCAATGGGGTCAAAGTATGTTAAAATGTAGAAATTGCATATTTAAGCTTTGCATGCTTTTTTGGCATAGTAAGAAGAACAGTAAGGTCTCGTTTGGTTACACAAATGAGATAAGAATGAATAGTAGTGAGATAGTTTGTGAATGGTAGTGAAATGGTTTGAGTTAAGATGTTTTATGGGGTTTTGGGAAAGGAGAGAGAAAAGATTGAATAAAAATATTATAAAGTTAAAATATTGTTAGATATTTTTTAATATAATGTTTTTTGGGATTTGAAAAACTTGAATTGTTTTTGTGTTTTGTTTGGAAGTTTGGGAAAGTTGTAATGATTAGATAAAAAAGTTGAAAATTTGAAATTGAAAAGTGTTTGTGTTTGAATAGTGTTTGGATGTTGGGATGAGATGAGATGGGTTGAGACCATTTGTGAAACCAAACGGGGCCTAAGTGTGGAGCTTGATGCATCCTGCACATTTTACTTTGTTATATTGGCCCTCACATGGAGAATCATGTTCTCAAGGTTGCACCAGGGAATTGGTACAAGTTTACTGTCTATTCTATATGATCAAGTGGCCTGATAGGGCTTAGATTATTATTACTTTTTTCAATTCTCCTTAGATCATTGGTGTTTTGTTGCCTGGAAGTAAATTTTGAGGCAAGTTGAATCTGAGCTATCTTTAAGTTGTCGCTGAAAGAGAATGTTCACCTTGATATGTGTTATGTTATATAATTTTTCATTGCTTGTTATGGGACTCTATCCATCAGCACTGGTTTAATTTTGTTTGTAACCCATAGGGGTTGGCTCAAGTGGTAAAGGTCTTGAGTTTGGAGGTATGCTCCCATCAGGTCTAAGGTTCAAATCCCCTTGGGTGCAAACAATTTCTAGGGGCCATGGGCTAGGGGATTTTTCCCTTGAATTACTAGACATGCACTTGCTGAAAACTCTTTGTCGAGGGTCTGTGCACTCCCGGGATTAGTTAGGACGTTGTTCCCGAACACCCGATGCCAATAAAAAAAAAAATTTGTCTGTAATTTCTCTTAAAACTTATGCTTCACCATGTGCCTTGAAGGGGCAAAAATTGTTCCTAACAGGTCAAAATGCTATCTTCTTAAAAAAAATGAAAAAATGTTATTAAGTAGGACAATTATATGCACTCTTACAGCTATCCATTCGTTGAACCTTTTGAGAAATTCCTTTAACATTTAGGACATTTAATTTGCATGAATGGTCTTTAGTTTTTTCCAAATTGAGCAGAATTCCAAATCCCAGATGCTCAGTTGGACTGCCTTGGATATGGATGTATGCTTATACACTTAGTGAAGTCGTTATAGTTTCTGGAACTAATTTCGTGTGGGAATCGCCTTTTGTACTAATAGGGTGGGATTTCTATTGCATTTCATTATACCGATTATACTAGACTATGAACTTTTGCAACTTGCTGTGCTTATTGTACATGATAGTGTCCTTTCTCTTTCTTCTAATATTTTTATTGTCATAATCAAGTCATTTTTAAAGCATCCTCGTAAGAAGAATATTTGTTGGCTTTGGTAGAATATAATGCAGTTATAAGATAGAGTCTGGGATGGATATAAAGATCAAAGGGCTCCTCTATACTTTATCTTTGGTCTTTTCATTCTTGTCGTTATTGTAGCTGTTATGGTGTAATTGCTGTTGCTAGTTGTCTTACCACCACAACTGCTGTTCGCTTCTTGTTTCATGGAAACTAATAACAATGATTATTTTCTTAAGGTCCGTGCATCTGCTGTGTTTATTCCGGAGTTAACTAATCTTCAAATTGATCATCAGAAGTATGCATTTTCTTATTCAATCCGCATGTCTCTTCTGACCGAAGGATGCATCATTCATGGAGTACCCTTTAGTTCATGTCAACTGCATCGGAGGCACTGGATCATCCGTGCTAATGACCATATAGTATCTGAGGTTAATGCTGAAGCAGTAATAGGAAAGGTAGAATTTCATACAATTGGTTATCTTGTATAATTTTCCCTCTTTTTTAGCGTAAGCTTGCTTTGAAGGGACAAGATAATTCTTTCTTTAAAAAATATACCTGGAATCATAGTTGATCTTTTTTTCTCTTTTTTCCCTGATGAATTTAGTTGAGACAAACTTTTGAGCTCCAATGCAAAGTTAAGATATCCACATGAATTTGATGATGGAACTTCTTGGATAACTTTGTTGCATGGCCTAATTTAGCCAAGCAATTTGCTTTCTTGATTTATCTGCTATAAATGAGTAATTCTCACCTCAAAACCTGCTTCTATTATGATCTTTGTACAATCTTCAATTGAGTTCCAATATTCCAAGGAATTTTTCCATCTTATTTTTCTTATAAGTGAGAAAAAAAATACATCAATAATAACCGGAGCATCTCCCTTTGTGTTATATTTCTGTAAATTGGTTTCTTTTGCCAAAATAACATATGATTCCTGAAAGTTGAAATTTATAATCAAGAATTCTATCCTTTTTAGTGTACAAGAGTGAGTTAAGCTGGGATTCGTCATGTTCATGAGGAATTTCCTTCCATTTTCAATACTCTTGAAGTTGAATGTCAATTTGTAAAAGTCAAAGCATTTAATTATATTTCCCTTATTTTCCTTACTTTAGATAATTGTGATCACTTAAAACAAGGAAGTAATATTTTTCTTGCATTTAAGTTCACTTTTGTAGAAACACTATCATGAATATGATATCTCGAATATGTTGGCTGAGTCTTCATTGAGTTTGTGCTTTTCCAAGCCTGAAATACAATCTGGCACAGAGGAAGCAGAAATTATTTATCTTTGACAAATGAATTGGTAGGATATTTCTTCTGACAGAGGCTCGAACAGCATTTACCTACTCCATTGTAACTGGCATGTACCACTGAGCTGTAGCAGATTATTCAGTTCGGTGATTAGCCTATTTTTTCAGGGCTTGACCTAGCCATAGCCAATTAAATTACGAATAATGAGTTTGTTTTATTTGCATGATAGTTGAACCTATCTTGCATAAGACCTTAGATAATGCATCCTCATATTGATCAATTTCTTTGAATGCATGAAATGCATTGACATGTAGTAGTATAAATATCTCTCTCTTCTTTTTTTCTTTGAAGTGATGAAGGTTAAAATCAGCAATAAATTTATGTAAGCTCGTGATGAAGGGGACAGACAACTATAGAGTAGTTCTCCTGGGACAAAAGCTATTGAGGTTTGTTGAAGTGATTTGCTAATTAGGAAAAGATAAAAACCTGATGCGGATGGTATGCTGAAACCCATGAAAATTGCTTGATGGATGACCATAAGAGTACTTGGATGAGAATGAGAAAAGCTCAATGCTCCTCTTGCTCTAATGGCCCTACCTGACCAAAATAACTTCTTATTTTCTGGCCTGGGATCAAAGTAAATTTTTTTGTGAGCACCGTCACTTTCATGATTAACCCTCTCATCTAATATGTGAAGCTGAATTCCTGTGGAAGATGGAGTAGAAATCTGGCTGGGAGGCTGAGATCAGGGAGACCTCAGCCCAGCTCAGCAAGGCCAGATTAACAGTGCCGATATGAAGCAAACCAGGAAAAGGACTAATTGTTATGACATGAAAGATTCACTTCTTACCCATTGAAAATATTGATCTCATCTTCTTGGTTCTCTTGAAATCTCTAGGTCTATTGCTATTTTATTTGATTTATTTTTCGTACTTAAATATGAAAAAAAGATTTATTTGATTCATGAAGTATATGCACAGAGTTGGGGTAACTTGCTGAGAAGTGCTTGAAATCTCATTATTGTTTTATATGTTTGCAGTTTCCACTTTTGCTTCCAGGTGCGAAAGAATTTGTTTATGAGAGTTGTGCACCTCTACTGACTTCGTCGGGTTCCATAGAGGGCTCTTTCACATTTGTCCCTGGCAGGTACCCCATATAAACCCATGAAGTTGAAGTTTTCTTTAATTTTATGTCAAGATACTTTTTGAAGCATGAGTCCCATATGCAAGTGGTAAGTGCACTACCACGAATGTACCTGCTGTAGATGAAAGAATCATGGGAGGCTTTGGTATTTTCTTTCGTTATGGAATTGAACTTGTCACACTAAACCCAAAATGTGATGTTCGGTAGAAATATAATGGCAGCAGTCATTTTCTGTCTAATAGGGACCTAAGTAGGTGATTACACTCATTTCCTTTTCCCCAGACAAATGTTTTAAAAACTCTCTAATTTATCTTCGGTAAAAAGTGAAATCAGTGTGCTGATCTCTAATGTTAATGTGACATAATTTGAAAGGAGATGCTCTTATTATATTAACTTCACACTTTCTAATACCTGTGACTTAATAAAAAAAAGTGCTTTCTATTGCCTGTATTGTTATAATAGAATAAGTGACGAACAGGCTTCTTGGGCTCACTTCACTAACGAAAGAGTTTTGTTTGTTTATATTTCCTTACAGTAGATACTCCTATATTCCATATCTGAAAATACTAACATTTCAACCAACGATGTTCTAAAGGCTGTAATGCACATTCTTGTAATGTTTATTAATTCCTCGAGATTTTTTTTTTTTACAACATGAACTATTCAATTATGGAAGTTTCATGTTAAAATATGATTGTATTTATAGGTGAAAGATATTTTATTAATAAAAGTGAAAATAGGCATTTCCCAACTACACAAGATGTATACAAGAGAAGACATCTTGTCTAGAACTAGAAATAGATACAACAAAATCATGAAAGCTGTGTCTTCTAGTTCCTAATTAGGTGTATTCTCTTGTACTCTTTCTGTGTACTTGGGCTATGCCTATTGATAAAATATCTTTTTACTTGTAAAAAAAATCATGAAGCCGAGTCCGTTGAAGTCTAGCAACTCACGTGACATTAATCTATTGAAGAAGCGTCTTGATTCATCCATTAAGTGTTCCCTGTCTTCAAAGTTTTGATTGCTCTCCTTTCCCTTCAAATGCACAACATTAAACATATGGGGATCATCTACCATATTGCCCCAATTTGCGGGATGACTTATAGACCTCTCCAGCTAGCAAGGAGATCGACCACCCTCCAGGCATAACCCATGCTAGCCCCACTTTATTGAAGATACCATCCCATAGGGCCCTAGCCACGTCATAGTGAAAGAAGCAAATGATCAACTGTCTCTCCACTTCTGCTATGCATGCAACTCTAGTCAATTACTATGATTTGTTTTTTCTTTAGGTTGTCCATGGTCAAAATCTTTCCAAAAGAAGTTGTCCAAACGAAGAGAGCGGGCTTAAGAGGAGAGAGCCTTAAGGCTCATTTGGACAGTTAGGTTATGCTTGGGGCAAAGATGAGATTTCTCATCTCTATCTCTATCTCATCTCATCATTATAACTTTTTAAAATTCCCATACAAAATATAATAAACAATTTAACTTTTTCAAATCCCAATATTTTAAACTTTATCTTAACACTATTCACAATTTTTAAAAATTCTCATCTTTTCTCACCTACCAAGCATAACCTTAGAATATCTCAAAATTATGTGAATAATAGTGAAATGTTTTGTGAATGTAGTAAAATGGTTTGAATTAAGATGTTTTTTGGGTTTTGGGAAAAGAGAGAGAAAAAGGTGAAAAAAGAGTAAATTTTAAAAAATTGAATGAAAATTATTTTTCTTTTGAAAATTGAAAAAGTTGTATTGTTTTTTGTGTTTTGTTTGGAAGTTTGGGAAAGTTTTATGTGGTTTTGTGTTTGGATAATGATTAGATAAAAAAATTGAAGAATTGAAATTAAAAAGTGTTTTGTGTTTGGGTGATGTTTGTGAAGGAAATTATGAGAATTTTTGAGAAGTTTTGAAAATATCTGCTTACCCAAACAAGGCCACTCCTTCAAGGAAAAGGGTTATGGTGATAATGAGCAGACAGAGAATTTCCCTTTTCTGGAAGGGATCCAAAACATCTTATTGCTTTCTCCATCCCCAGCTCCCGTAGAATATAATAGAAGTAGGAGAATACACCAATTTTTCAATCTTGGACTGCCCTGAGAAAATTGATATTCCACAAAAGAGAACCTTCTAAGACTCAATAACTCAGCCACCAAGGCTTCCTGCTCACGCACTATCCAGTACGCTGCTGGAAAAGAGTCTTTTAGGGCCCTATATCCTCATCATATATCATGCCAAAATCTAATCTTGGAGTCATCACACACCACAAAACTGATATGTCGATAGAAGCCCCCCCATCCTCTGATATTCTTCCACAACCCCACTCTGTACTCCCCATTTACCATATCAGAGCACCATCCCCCCATGCTCCACCATTCTTGGAGTCAATCACCACTCTCCACAATGCATCCCTCACTTGGTGGTAATGCCACAACCATTTCCTAAGAAGTGCTCGGATGAACATCCTCAAATTTTGAACCCTTAACTCATAATGGAGAGCAGGTAATGATAATCTATAATTCTTTTACAACTCATTTTACAACCAACAAATATAATTGTGCCACTTCATTAGAAATGATTTCAATTTTACACAACTGCTTCCCTTCAAAATAGAGTTGTAAACTAGTTGTAAGTTTATCATTTTCCTTGGAGAGCATACTTCCCCAAATTGACTAGGTGGAATTTGCATTCTCGCCTAATCCACTCCACAGAAAATCATTTACCATCATCATAGATTCTTTTTCATCATGTACCAAAAGCCTTGTTAATTTAATAATTTTGTGGCCTGTTTGGTTTGGATTTTAAAGTGCTTTGATTAGTAGAATTATCAGTTTTCCTCCCTGATTGTGATTTTATCAATTTTAAGTTTCACTAATTTTGATATGATCTTATCCCAAGGCTAACCAAACACTACTTGAGCTAAAAAAAGGACGAATGTAATCACATTTTAAGATTACTCTTTTTGAAAAATCCAAACTGACAGACGGTAGTGTGTGGCTCGGGTTTGCTTGACCAGAATAAAGTGCCCAGAGGGTATGTACTAACGAGCCCTTATCAGGAGTTTAAAGCAAATGATCATCCTATCAAGTTTAGGTTAGAGTTTCGCATATGAAATGGGTAAAAGTGTTAAGTTTATGATCCTGCTGAAAGCTAGGAGTATGTTGTGTTTGAAATCAAGGTGCAAGCAATAAATCAAAACAATTTCATCTGTTGGTGATTTTAGTTGGCTGATCCTATATTATACATACTTGCAAATCTGATGCATATATGCACTTGGAAAATGATTCCCTTACAACTCTCCAGTCTCCTACATCTATTTTACAACTTTACGTAAAATTGAGGGTAGTTTTGTAAAATTTTTATTTATTTATTTTAATGAAGTGGCTTGATTGCATGGTTGATTATAAAATGAATTGTATAGTAGTTGTAAAAAAGTTGCAGGTGTATCATTAAGGTTATGAAGCTTTTCAGTTATCAGCCATACTAATACTATATAGCTTATTATATTGTGTTATCATATCGGATTTGAGTTTTTCATTGCTGCATAACTGTGATAGCAAAATGTGACTGATTTTGAGAGTATTGAATGAACTTTCGCCTGTAGATTAACCGACCCAAAAGGTGCTCCATTTGAAGCTGAAGTGGCAAGGGTTCCTCTCCAGTTGCCAGACTACATTTTCTGAGAGTGGCAAATCCATCTCAATTATGTATAAAGTGTTCTTTGTTATTAACTGTGGCTAAATTTTTTGTATTTCTTGGATGTTGCCTGTAATATAGTGTCGTGATTTCCCGACTATATTTCAAAGCTCATAAATCCGGTGGGAGTAACACCCATGTACACTCGACCAAACGTGAATCTACCAAACTTCGGCCTAGTCTGTCTCAACGCAATACAAGATAGTCTTTTATTTCATAGATAACTGTCTAAGCTTATGTATTAAATCCCTATCAGCACTATTCCACTACAAAAATCTTTGATTTCTCTCTTGCAAGCATGGCTTAGGTGTCGTTTGGATAGTGAGTTGAGATGAGTGGAGATAAAAGTTGAAAGTGAATAAATATTATTAGAATATTATTTTCTTAATATTATTATTATTTTGGGATTTGAAAAAACTGAATTATTTATTATATTTTATGTGACAATTTGAAAAAATTGTAATGATGAAATGAAATATTTTTACTATCTAAATGAGACTTAAATCTTCCAAATGAGTTGAAACAAAATTCTTTTTATTTTGCATCATTGTATTAAATCTACAAATTCATAAACACCAACTAAAGAAAGATGGCAAGAGACCCAGCAATCAACCATGATAAAGGGGATTGTTTGGCTCTTCAAGACCATCACACAATCTTATTATACCAAGAAAAGGTTTATGAATATCTAATACTAACCATCATTGAGAAAAATTGCCAGACCTAAACATCCAGCTCCCTTGTGCTAAAAAATGACCAAGAGATTTAACATGTGAAATACAATAATTACATTTTGAGTCCCAAGGAATTCCTCGTTACTGCTTGGGAAGATAACATCTTTCGACATCAATAAAGATACCTTGATTGGAATACATTTATGCAAAATCCACTGCCAACAAGACAGGTGCTGACTGCAATCCCTAAATAACTCCCAAGCTAATCTAGTGGAAAATAAACTAGAACTAGTAACTACCTTTGAGGATGGTGCTAAACTAAGGGAAGCGATATCCTCCTGCGAGCAAAATACTAGTGACAAGGAGGTAGTTGGGTGGACAACGCGTAGTTGGACAAGGAGTAAGGCGAGTAGCACATTGTAGGGAGCTTGGCAAATGTAGGACAACATAGGGAGACAAAGGAAGGTTTGTCCGATACTAAGTGAGCAAAGGATGTGATGATTATACAAACACAAGCAAAGGGCGAAGATAAATCCAATGTAGAGATGGGAGCTCTTCGAGATAACTTGGAGGTGCTCAGAGAGTAGTAGGTGTTGTACCTAAGGCCCATGCTCCATCAAAGATGAATTTGGAGTAAGTGTGACGGCCCCCAAAATCTACTTGGGATTTGACGAAGATTGAAGCGTCGGGACAAGCAACACAAAATTACATACTTGTGTTCATGATAGTTAATGTGACGCCCCCAAACTTTGCTTGGTATTTGACAGAGATTGAAGTGTTGGGACATGCAACACAAAGTTACATTCCCCGTTCATGACAATTAATGTGACGCCCCCAAACTCCACTTGAGATTTGAAGGAACTTGAACCGTTGGGACATGCAACACAAAGTGACATATCTCCATTCATGATAGTTAAAGATGCAGTGCATCTACCATGCATCTAACAATATGCAACATTCGTAGCGGATACTTTCTTTTTAAGTAATACACAAGTACCAGAATGATATATCCCAAAATATAATCATGACTTCTTAAATATTCACATATCCAAAATTATACAATAAGTCTATATCAAAACATGTATTGGAGACTGCACTCTATAAGTACATGCATAAATACAAATACTGAACTAAACACCAAGCCGCTCACGCAGATCGACTATAAGCACCGAAATGGAATCCAAAAGTTGGAGCACCAACTCCATGAGCTCCTTCAGCGTCCTTTACAACCTACTTAACCTCTTCCAACTGGTTGAATCTTGATCCCTAGTCCCTTGACACACCATATGATGGGTACCAACATGGACCTAGTCATAAAGATCTTTTGCAAGTTCCAGATGGGCCAATTACAAGATCAAGAGCTAAGAAGATCAAAGAAACAATGTAAGGATCGGTACAATCTACTTGAGATGAAGCTGGCAAGAGCCCAACACACAAGATGGGCTTTAAAGAATAAGAACTAGTTCTGATCTACTTGATACAAGCTATGGAAACGTGCAACATAAATTATGGCTTATAATTATGTTTATGTGATTGAAGGTCTTGGACTTGTTTATTTCATTAAATGAGCTTATTTTATTACTTATAGGAATTAGTCTAGAATAATTGGGCTTGAAGATACTTGGCCTACATATGTTTTACTTTGTTGAACTAGGGTTTTAAGAAGTTATTGTAGCCGTGTTATTGTAGCTGCAACACTATTCATTTAGGGGTGTTTTTGGGAGAAAGAGCTTTCTTTTGGCTAGAGTTTTAATTAGATTTTGATTTAAATACTCTCTATAGCCTCATTTTAAGAAGTTTTATTAAATTTGATGAATTTATTTGTTGTGAGTTGAGTTAATCTCCTCTTATTCTTAAATGAACTTTTGAACTTATCAGAGACAAATCACAACCTTTGTGGCATTCTTCCTTATAATTTAGGTTCTTGAGACAGGTTCTTCAATGGTTCTGGATTTTCATATAATCTAGGTTCTTGAAATGAGTTCCTCAACGGGTATAAATTTTCCATTGGTTTGATTTTGACTTTCTTGAGTGAGTTTTCAAATTGATTGTGGGTTCAAGGGATTCCATTCTCACTGGTTCATATCATTTGGTATTCAGAACAAGGTTTCCAATAGGTCTGATTCTATCTTTTAATTCTTGCATCTTTAATTTTGACTCTATGACTTCATTTTTCGAGGGTTGCAAAAAAAGAAAAAAAAAACAAAAAGTAGGCTACCGAAATTCTTAGGATTTTTGGTATAACTGAAATTTGCATCGCCTAGGGTTTCAAAATTCTAGGGTTTCTTGCATCTATAAGTTTGTCAATTATTTGGAGTGCCGTTCCATTGATTCTCTTCTGCTTCATTGTCAATTCTTGTGTTTTTGAATTGAATTGCTTGATTTTCACAATTGAATATTGTCATTTGTGATTGAATTAGAGAAAAGAAGAGAAAATAAAAGAAAGGAAAAGAAAAGAAAAGAAAGGAAAGGAAAATAAAAGAAAAGAAAAGAAAAGAAAAGAAAAGAAAAGAAAATTTGAAAAAAAAAATAAAAAAAAATAAAAGGTAGCATATTCAAAGGTTGCTACATAGTTACAATAAAGAGAAAGAAAGACATTTGTTGATTGATCTTTATCATCAAAAGGATTGAAATATTTTTCTAGTTAGTATCTTGTTTTATAATTACTTTTTCCCTTGTATAAATTCCTTGAGTCTCATGTCATTTTATTCCTTCCTTATTTCTTGTTCTTGTTTCTTGGATCTATATTACCGGTTGAAATGATACAAGGTTGTATTATCTTGATTTAGTTCAACTAGTTCTTAAAGAACTTAAGCGGAAAAACTATTGAGGTAAAAGGCAAGAGAGTGTGCGACTATTATCGGAAAAAAATCAATTAGGAGTGAAACATGAGTAGAGTGCCATTATTCAAGTGTAAACACATAAGGGAGTGTTTGAGATTTTTCAATAACATTCTTTTTATGTAGCACATTTCGATATCTTATAGGAGTGACTCATCACCAAAAGAGATGGCAGATAACTCATCATTTGTGTTGCAAGCTATGTAACAACAGTTTGAGTGGTTGAACTTGGTGTTGGGTGAAGTGAGGGATAAGATGGATCAACGAGATGCAGTGTGTAGAAAACTGCAAGGTGGGAGAGATAAGAGGAGGCGTGAGCCTAGTATTGAACATAAGTGTAATAATGAAGAGTATGGTGAGTCTCTTGTTACCAACCGTGCTCTCAATACATAAATTAAGATGAATGATACAGAGCAGCAGAGCAAGAATATTTTTCATACTAGATGCCACATCAACAACAAGGTATGTAGTATGATCATTGATGGGAGAAGTTGTATTAATTTGGTTAGCACTACTTTAGTTGAGAAATTGAATTTACTTACCTTGAAACACCCTAGGCCATATAAGTTGCAGTGGTTGAGTAATTGTGAGGAGGTTAGGGTAAATAAGCAAGTGCTAGTTTTTCTTTCAATTGGGAAATATAGGATGTGGTGCTTTGTGATGTAATGCCTATGCATGCTGGCCATATTTTGTTAGGGAAGCCATGATAGTATGATAGGAAGGTGATCCATGATTAGTTAAGGAACATGTACAGTTTTGAAAAAGATGGAAAAATAATCAAACTTGCTCCTTTAACTCCAACATAGGTCCATGGGGACCAATTGAAACTGAAAAGTAAGATTGCTCAAAAAAGAAAGAGTAAAAATGAGAGTGATAAAAAAAAAAAAAGTGAAAGTGAGAGTGATCAAAAAAGAAAGAGTGAAAAAGAGATTGAGCTAAAAAGCAAGAGTGAAAGTGAGATTGAGCTAAAAAGCAAGAGTGAATGTGAGATTGAGAAAAAAAGAATTAGTGAGGTCGAAAAGGAGAGATAGGGAACAATGAGAGAGGAAAAAGATGAGGGTGAGGATGAGACCTCAAGAAAAAGAAAGAATGAGTTGAAACAAAATTGTGAGGTTGAGAGTTCAAAAAAAGATGAAGAAAAAGAGAGTGATAGAAAAAAAAAAAAAAAAGAGAATTAAAACAAAAAAGAAAGTGAAAAAGAAAAAAAGAGTGAAGAAAGTGAGAGAAAAACAAAGAAAAAATGGAGTTTTTATGCTAAGGCGAGTCTTAATACAAATGAACTTTACGTATCTTTGCCTAGTGTTGTTGTCTCTTAATTTGTTGCAGGGATATGAGGTCATATTTCCTAGCGGTGTGTTTGTGGTTAATGCATTAGTAAGAAGGTATGTCGTTATCTTTATTTTAAATACAAAGTTATTGAGATTTGAATTTGATAAGAAATTGCATGTTAATGAAGATGACTTTGCTAGTGTGTATGGAACATGTGAGAAAGTATCATTTGGTTAGCTCTATAAACTAGATTGGTACTTGTTTAAAGAGAATAGACTTTGTGTGCTGACTAGTTTTATGCGTAAGTTGCTTGTGTGTGATAGACATAATGGTTTGTTGGGTAACTTTGGTGTAAGGAAGACTTCAGACATGTTGCGTGAACGTTTGTGGGAGTATCATTTGCCCTTCATTGACATGTTGTATGAACGTTTGTGGGAGTATCATTTGCTATTCATTGACATGTTGTATGAATGTCTGTGGGAGTACTATTTTCCATTCATTAACGTTTTGCATGAACGTTAGTGGGAGTATTGCTTACCATTCATTGAGTTTGCATGAACGTTTGTGGGAGTATCATATGCCATTCATTGAATTGTTACATGGACGTTTGCGGGAGTATCATTTGCCCTTACTAAAGTGTGCATATAATAAAAACTTGCATACTACTATTTCTTATTCTCCTTTTGAAATTGTTTATGGGTTTAATCCACTTACTACTTTAGCTTTGATGCTTTTACTTGTTAATGACAGGAGTAGCTTGGATGGAAATTTTCAAATTCTTGAGAAAATTAATGATAATGCATATAAAGTGGATCTTTCCAGTGAGTGTTTTTACTACTTTCAATATTTTGACGGTTCTCCAATTGATGTAGGGGGAGATTCGAGGTCGAATCCTTTTGAGGAAAGGGGGAATGATCGGCACCAACATGAACCTAGTCTTAAAGATCCTTTACAAGTTCCAGATGGGTCAATTACAAGATCAAGGAAACAATGCAAGGATTGGTGCAATCCACTTGGGATAAAGCTGGCAAGAGCCCAACACACAAGATAGGTTTTAAAGAAGAAGAACCAGTTCTGATCCACTTGATACAAGCAATGGAAGAGTACAATATAAATTAGGGCCTATTATTATGTTTATGTGAGTGAAGGCCTTGGACTAATTTATTTCATTAAAGGAGTTTATTTTATTAGTTATAGAAATTAGTCTAGAATAATTGAGCTTGAGGATGCTTGACCCACATATGTTTTATTTTGTTCAATCGCCTGCTTTCTTTTGGCTAGAGTTTTAATTAGGATTTGATTTAAATACACTTTGTAGCCTCATTTTTAATAAGTTTTATGAAATTTGATGAATTTATTTATTGTGAGTTGAGTTTATCTCCTCTTGTTCTTGAATGAACTTTTGAACTTATCAGAGACAAATCACAACTTTTGTGGCGTTCTTCCTTATAATTTAGGTTCTTGAGACAGATTTTTCAACGTGTCTAGATTTTCATATAATCTAAGTTCTTGAAACTAGTTCCTCAACGAGTCTAAATTTTCCGTTGGCTTGATTTTGACTTTCTTGGGTGAGTTTTCAAATTGATTGTGGGTTCAAGGGATTATATTCTCACAGACTCATATCATTATATACCATTTTGGGAGAATCGTAGTTGGGACTACCAAGTGATATTTTACAAATCTCAACAAGTAAAACTTCTAAACTACCAATAGTATAAATAGACATGCATAACAGTAAATGACATGTATGCATCATGACATGGACTTGAATATGCATGACATGACTAGATAGTAACATGACTTGACTTGAACTTGACATGAACACGACTTTGTTAACATATACATGTTTGTTTACGTAAACTGCAGATGCTCCACAACTCCCCCAATGGTCGTGTGCTCCTGTAGGTACTGACTGCATCACACTACAGGCATCTACACCAGTTGTGAGTACGTCATGATTACTGAATCGGTAAACGTGTAGTTTGGCACCATCAATGCTGGGTGCCTAACTTCAGACTAAAAACTAGTTACTTAGGTCCTATTCAAAGCATGTTGACTATACTTCATCAACCCAGGGGATTCTATATGCAATTTAAACACTCCAAAATGGATAAAGGAGTTCGACTAGTCTAACTCCCCATCCTAGCACTTGGGTTGTGATTAAATAAATGATTCATTCATGACTTGGAAATATTTCTGATGGGAACCAAGATGGACCTAGTTTTAAAGATCCTTTGCAAGTCCCATATGGGCATATTACAAGATCAAGAGTTAAGAAGATCAAGGAAGCAATACAAGGATAGATGCAATCCACTTGGGACGAGTCAAGTAAGAGCCCAACATTCAAAATGGGTTTGAAAGATGAAGATCCAATTTTGAATCATTTGATACAAGCTATGGAAGAGGGCAATAACATGACTTAAAGGCCTTCGGCACTTGAAGGCTTTCAAATTGTTTAAATCATTTAAATGACTTATTTTATTGGTTTAGAATAATTGGGTTTTGGATGTTTGACCCACATATGTCTTATTTATTATGAATTAGGATTTTTTGGAAGGCCTTGTATTTTGGCCAAGGGCTTATTTGGAAAGTTACATTTTTTGGAACTAGGGTTTACAAGAGGTACTGTAGCGAGTTACTGTAGCCGCGGCATTGTTCATCTGAGGGTATTTTTGGAAGCAAGGGTTTATTTTGGGCTAGGGTTTCAATTAGGTTTTGGTTGAAAAACACTTTGTAGTCTCATTTGAAAGTTTATGAAATTTGATGAATTATTCTTTGTGAGTTGAGTTTTACTCCTCTTGTTCTTAATTGAACTTTTGAACTTATCAAAGGTAAATCACAACGTTTGTAGCGTTCCTCCTTGTAATCTGGGTTCTTGAGACGGGTTCTTCAACGGGTCTAGATTTTAATATAATCTAGATTCTTGAAACAAGTTCTCATCGAGTTTAAATTCTCCATCCATTGACTTGAATTTGGCTTTCTTGGGTTAGTTTTCAATTTGATTGTGGGTTCAAGGGATTCCTTTTTCCGTGGGTTCATATCATTTGGTATTCAGAGTTCGATTTCCAATCAGGTCTGATTCTATCTTTTATTTATTGCATCTTTAATTCTAGGGCTTCATTGTTTTAGGGTTACGAAAAAAAAAGAAACAAAAAGTACGCTGTCGAAATTCTTAGGGTTTTGGGTTTGGCTAAAATTTGCATCACCTAAGGTTTCAAAATTCTAGGGTTTCTTGCATCTGCAAGTTTGTCAATTGCTTGGAGTGTCGTTTCATTGATTATCTTCAATTTCATTGTCAAATCTTATGTGTTTGAATTCAATTGCTTGATTTTCAATTGAATATTACTGTTTGTGATTGAATTAGAGAAAATAAAGGAAAGGAAAAGAAAAGAAAAGAAAAAGAAAATCGAAAAAAAAAGGTAGCATACTCATTTGTTGCTACATAGTTACAACAAAGAGAAAGAAAGACATTTGTTGATTGAGCTTTATCATCAAAGGATCTGAAAACATCTTTCTAGTAGGTATCTTGTTTTATCATTACTCTTTCCCTCGTATAAATTCTTTGTGTCTTGTGTCATTTTGTTTATTCATTGTTTCTTGTTCTTGTGTCTTGGATCTATATTACTGGTTGGAATAATACAAGGTTGTATTGTCTTGATTTAGTTCAACTAGTTCTTAAAAAACATGAGCGAGAAAACTATTGAGGTAAAAGGCAAGAGAGTGTGAGACTATTATCGGGAAAAAGCCAATTAAGAGTGAAACACGAGTGGAGTGCCGTTATTCGAGTGTAAACACGTAAGGGAGTGTGTGAGGTTTTCCACTAACATTCTTTTTGTGTAGCACATTACGATGTCTCATAAAAGTGACTCATCACCCAAAGGATGGCAGATAACTCATTCTTTGTGTTGCAAGCCATGCAACAACAGTTTGAGCGATTGAACTTGGTGTTGGGTGAAGTGAAGGATATGATGGATCAACGAGAAGCAGTGATTAGAAATCTACAAGGTGGGAGAGATAGGAGGCGATGTGAGCCTAGTATTGAGAATGGGTATGAGAATGAAGAGTATGGTGAGTCTCTTTTTGCTAGGCGTGATCTCAATACAGAAATTAAGATCGATGATACTGGGCAGCAGAGTGAGAGCATTTTTCGTACTAGATGCC
The DNA here is from genome assembly GCA_029856935.1 of Cyclocarya paliurus. Lineage (NCBI taxonomy): Eukaryota > Viridiplantae > Streptophyta > Magnoliopsida > Fagales > Juglandaceae > Cyclocarya > Cyclocarya paliurus. The sequence goes on from JARVXP010000437.1 coordinate 868,242, forward strand.
ATATCAACAACAATGTATGTAGTATGGTTATTGATGTGAAGAGTTGTATTAATTTGGCTAGCACTACTTTAGTTGAGAAATTGAATTTACCTACCTTGAAACACCCTAGACCATACAAATTGCAGTGGTTGAGTGATTGTGGGGAGGTTAGGGTAAAAAAAGCAAGTGCTCGTTTATTTTTCAATTGAAAAATACTAGGATGTGGTGCTTTGTGATGTAGTACCTATGCATGCTGGCCATATTTTGTTGGGGAAGCCGTGGCAGTATGATAGGAAGGTAATCCATGATTGGTTAAGGAACATGTACTATTTTGAGAAGGATGAAAAAATAATCAAACTTGCTCCTTTAATTTCAACACAAGTCCAAGGGGACCAACTGAAACTGAAAAATGAGAGTGATCAGAAAAGAATGAGTGCAGGTGAGAGTGTTCAGAAAAGAAAAAGTGAAAGCGAGATTGAGCTAAAAAGCAAGAGTGATTGTGTGATTGAGAAAAAAAGAAATAGTGAGGTCGAAAAGGAGAGAGTGAGAAAAATGAGAGAGAAAAAAGATGAAGGTGAGGCTGAGACCTCAAGAAAAAGAGAGAATGATTTGAAAAACAATTGTGAGGTCGAGAATTCAAAAAACGATGTAGAAAAAGATAGTGACAAAAAAGAAGAGAGTGAAAAGAAAAAAGAGAGTGAAAGGGAAAAGGAGAGCAAAACAGAAAAAGAGAGTGGAAAGAGAGGAGAGAGTGAAGAAAGCGAGAGAAAAATAAAGAGAAAAGTGAGTTTTTATGCTAAGGTGTGTCTTAATACTAATGAACTTGACGTATCTTTGCCTAGTGTTGTTGTCTCTTTGTTGCAGGGACATGAGGTCGTGTTTCCTAGTGGTGTGTTTAGTGGATTGCCACCTATTAGAGAGATAGAGCATTACATTGATTTTGTGCCAGGTGCAACAATCCCTACTCGACCTTTTTTTGAAGAACATAAGTCCTTGACACACTTGAGGGGACAAGGTAAGATGTTGATTAGAATGCATGCTAAGTGGAAGGACTGTATTGAGACTTTTCCTCATATAATCCAATACACACATAGTGAGGAAAATTTTGTGATTGATGCTTTAGCAAGAAGGTATGTCCTTGTCTTCATTTTAGATGCAAAGTTATTGAGATTTGAATATGATAAGGAATTGCATGCTAATGATGATGACTTTGCTAATGTGTATGGAGCGAGTGAGATGGCATCGTTTGGTAAGTGTTACAGACTAGATTAATATTTGTTTAGAGAGAATAAATTTTGTGAGCCTACTAGTCCTATGTGTGAGATGCGAGTGCATGGATGTAGTTTGTTGGGTCATTTTGGTGTAAAAAGTATTTTAAACATGTGGCGTAACCATGGGTGAGAGTATTGCTTGCCATTCATTGAGTTTGCATATAATTGGAATAGTCATTTTGGTGTAAGGAAGACTTTAAATATGTTTCATGAATGTTTGTGGGAGTATCATTTGCCATTCATTGACATGTTGCATGAACATTTGTGGGAATATCATTTGCTATTCATTACCATGTTGCATGAACGTTTGTGGGAGTATTGCTTGCTATTCATTGAGTTTGCATATAATTGGAATTGTCATTTTGGTATAAGGAAAACTTTAGATGTGTTTCATGAACATTTGTGGGAATATCATTTGCCATTTATTGAATTGTTACATGGACGTTTGCGGGAGTATCATTTGCCCTTATTAGAGTGTGCATATAATAAAACCTTGCATACTTCTATTTCTTATTCTCCTTTTGAAGTTGTTGATGGTTTTAATCAACTTACTCCTTTAGCTTTATTGCTTTTAGTTGTTTATGATAGGAGTAGCTTGGATGAACCTTTTCAAATTCTTGAGAAAATTAATGATATTACATATAAAGTGGATCTTCCAGGTAAGTATCATGTTTCTGCTATTTTCAAAATTACTAACATTTTTCCCTTTGATCCAAGTAGAGATTCGAGGTCGAATCCTTTTGAGGAGAGGGGGAATGATGAGAACCAAGATGGACATAGTTTTAAAGATCATTTGCAAGTTTCATATGGGTATATTACAAGATCAAGAGTTAAGAAGATTAAGGAAGTAATACAATGATAGATGCAATCCACTTGGGATGAGTCAAGTAAGAGCCCAACATTCAAAATAGGCTTGAAGGATGAAGATCCAATTTTGAATCATTTGATACAAGCTATGAAAGAGGGCAATAACATGACTTAAAGGCCTTGGGCACTTGAAGGCTTTCAAATTGTTTAAATCATTTAAAGGACTTATTTTATTAGTTTAGAATAATTGAGTTTTAGATGTTTGGCCCACATATGTCATATTTATTATGAATTAGGATTTTTGGGAAGGCCTTGTATTTTGGCCAAGGGCTTATTTGAAAAGTTACATTTTTTGAAACTAGGGTTTACAAGAGGTACTGTAGTGAGTTACTGTAGCGTGTACTTTAGCCGCGGCACTGTTCATCCGAGGGTATTTTTGGAAGTAAGGGTTTATTTTGGGCTAGGGTTTCAATTAGGTTTTGGTTTAAAAACACTTTGTCGCCTCATTTGAAAGTTTATGAAATTTGATGAATTATTCATTGTGAGTTGAGTTTTACTCCTCTGGTTCTTAATTGAACTTTTGAACTTATCAAAGGTAAATCACAACCTTTGTGGCGTTCCTCCTTATAATCTGGGTTCTTGAGATGGGTTTTTCAACTGGTCTAGATTTTAATATAATCTAGGTTCTTGAAACGAGTTCTCATCGGGTCTAGATTCTCCATCCATTGAATTGAGTTTGACTTTCTTGAGTGAGTTTTCAATTTGATTGTGGGTTCAAGGGATTACTTTTTCCGCAGGTTCATATCAATTTTAGGACATAGCATGCGTGGCATGTAATAGTGCCAGGGCATTCATGCAATAGATCAATGTGTAACTATAAATCGTGTAACAATAATAGATGACATGACATTTGTGTAACAAATAAATATGTAACAGATAATTGATGACATAACATGGTATATTATAAAAATTACAATAAGCATAAGTGACATGAATATGTGATTGAGCTGCATTATTGCATATTTTATACACTTAAGACCAATATATTTTTAATTGTTTTATTATTTTATCATTGATTTTTGATGAAAAAATTGTCAAGAGGCAATAAATCCAAGTTATGAATTAAATTGATTAAAAGCATAGTTTATGCTTATTTTTATAACTTGTGATTTAATTTGATTTTATTGTCTCACATGCACAACACATTTTTAACATTTTAGTTTAGTTTTTGATTAATTTTTAATTAATTAATTATTTTCATTTTCTAATTTTTTATTATTATTCTGTTTATTTTATTATTTTATTATTTATTATTTTTTTATTTTTCTGCACAGGTCGTAGCACAGATTTAATTTCGGTCGTCTGGCCCAAACGACGTGCCGTTTGGTCCGCAAATCGAACGACACGTCGTTCCCTTCATCTTCTACCTCCCGCACTGCACTTCGTGCTACAGTGCCGTCGTCCTCCGCCGGCCACCAGCAACACCAGACGACGCCAGAGATCAGTTCTCCACTACCATGCATGGCCAAATGCACGTCCAACTCCACGAAACCACCGTGCTACGGCAGCGTCGTTGAAGTCGTCTTCAATCTCTCGACCGTGCAAAGCTTCGAACCATGCATGCATTCCGAGCATGCACAACAGCACTCCATCACCCCGGAAGCACCTCCACTTCACTGCCAACCTTCATCTTCAACAACGCAGTAGCTCCAACCAACATGCAGTGTGTTCGGACCACAAAAACTCTCCATTCACACTTCACGCACAGCAGGATCCACGGGCAATGCACGGAGCAGTTCATACAGAGCAGAAAAAGAGAAGCAAAAGAAAACAGAAAGACAAAGAATCACTCGGTGCAAGCTGGAAAGAAACTACATGCAGTGCAGTCGGCTGCAGTCGGCGCAAGCAGAAAAAAAGAAAGAAAGAAAAGAAAGAAATAAATAAACAAGTCGGCTGGAGTTCGGTGCAGCAAGAATAAGAGTTGGAAGCATGTAGAGATAGAATGAAAGAAAGAAAAAAGAAACCGAAACAAAGAAGAAAGAAGAAATGGTGCAGTCGGCGCAAGCAGAGAAAAAAAAGAAAGAAAAAAAAATTTAAAACTCACGCACGGGAAGAAGACGGAAGGGAGAAGAAGAAGAAAAAAAAAAGAAAAAGAAAAAGAAATGGAGAGGCTCGGACGGAACGCAGCAACAGAGAAGCAAAAAGAAAAGAAGAAAAGAAATAAAGAAGAATAAGTAGCATGCAGAAAAGGAGAACGGGAGGATCACATGCACACAGTGGCCAACTGGAGAGTTTCTGACAGTAGTGAAGAAATGCGGTGGAATTATTTTCATGGGACAGATCACTTACACCAGCAGACCAGACAGATGCACATGCTGGGACAATCAGAATAATTTTCTGAGTGGGCAGCTAAGCGCATATTTTTTTTTTATGCCTATATAAGGCCATCAGTGTTAGAGTGTCAGGGGTGGTCGATGTTAGACACCCAGTAGAATAGCTTAGGACTAGTCTGTAGTTTTTTCAGTTTTGGAGAAAGCGCAGATGAAGTGAGGGAGTTCGGTGATGCAGTTGAGAGCCTAATGGACCAACTGTTGTTACCGAGCTGTCCTCCTTCATCTGTAGTCTCCACTTATAATTTTATTTTTTTCATTTTAATTTATGATGATTTATTTTTCATGCACTTTAATTTTCTGTCATTTAAATTACTGCAATTTATTTTTCCCGCACTTTTAATTTCTGTCATTTACTTTTCCTGCACTTTTAATTTCAGCATTTAAATTCTGTAATTTATTTTTATGTCATTTAATTTTCTTGCTAATTTAAATTTCAGTTCTTTAATTTTCAGCAATTTTATTTTACTGTCTTGCAGTTTGATTTCTTACTTTTAATCACTACACCCTAATTCAACAAAAAATGAATCTGGTTCACGACCAGTAATCTTCTCATTTTCATTGCACTCTTTCATCCATTGTACATATCATCACTTTTTATTTTTATTTTCTCATTGTAAATAATTCCACCATTTTACATGAGTTTATTTTTAGCACTTTCCTTGTGGAGACGATCTAGGAATTTATTCCTAATTGCTACACGACACTCTCCTGCACTTGGGATAGCCTTTGGGCTACTCATTTTCGAAAGAGTCAATATGAACAATATACTCTTACTACCATACATACATAACTCCGACCTTTTAATTTTGCCACTTTGCACTCAATTGGTTTTCTACTAAGTAAGGGCAAAGTGGTAAAAATAAAAGGTTCTCCGATTGGCCTAAGGATGGGAAATACAAACCATAAGGTCATGGTATTACATGGGAAGCCTACGATTGAAAAACTCAAACTTCATTACTTTGCCACTTTGTACTCCATTGGTTTTCTACTACTAAGCAAGGGCAAAGTAGTAAAAATAAGAGGTGCTCCCATTGGCCCAGGGATGGGGCATACAAATCATAAGATCATGGTATTAATGTGGGAAGCCCGCAATTGAAAAACTCAAACTTCATAACTTTGCCTCTTTGCACTCAATTGGTTGTCTACTAGGAAATGGCATAGTGGTAAAAATAAGAGGTGCTCCGAGTGTTCGGGGATGAGGCATACATACCGTAGGTCATGGTATTACCGTGGGAAGCCTGCGATTGAAAAACTGCAACCTCTTAATTTTGCCACTTTGCACTCCATTGGTTCTATACTTAAGGGCAAAGTGGTAAAAATAAGAGGTGTTCTGATTGGCCCGTGGATGGGGCATACATACCATAAGGTCATGGTATTACCATGGGAAGCCCACGATTGAAAAACTCCAAACTCATAACTTTGCGACTTTGCACTCGATTGGTTCTCTACTAAGCAAGGGCAAAGTGAAAAAATAAGAGGTACTCCCATTGGCCCAGGGATGGGGCATACAAATCATAAGGTCATAGTATCACCATGGGAAGCTCGAGATTGAAAAACTCCAACTCATAACTATGCAACTTTGCACTAAATTGGTTCTCAAATAAACAACGACAAAGTAGTAAAAATAAGAGGTGCTTCGATTGGCCCGTAGATGGGGCATACATACTATAAGCTCGCGATTGAAAAACTCCAATCTCATAACTTTGCCACTTTGCACTCGATTGATTCTCTACTAAGCAAGGGCAAAATCGTAAAAATAAGAGGTGCTCCCATTGGCACAGGGTTGTGGCATACAAACCATAAGATCAGGTATTACCGTGGGATGCCTGCGATTGAAGAACTCAAACCTCATAACTTTCCCACTTTGCACGGAATTGGTTCTCAACTAAGCAATGACAAAGTGGTAAAAATAAGAGGTGCTCTGAATGAACCAGGGATGGGGCATACATACCATAAGGTGATGGTATTACCATGGGAAGCATGCGATTGAAAAGCTCCAATCTCATAATTTTGCCACTTTGCACTCAATTCGTTCTCTAATAAGCAAGGGCAAAGTGGTAAAAATAAGAGGGTCTCATAATTGCCCAAGGATGGGGCATACATAACATAAAGTCATGGTATTACCATGGGAAGCCCGCGATTGAAAAGCTCAAACTTCATAACTTTGCCACTATGTACTCAATTGGTTCTATACAAGGTAAGGCCAAAGTTGTCAAAATAAGAGGTGCTTTGATTGGCTCAGGGATGGGGCATACATACCAAAAGGTCATGGTATTACCATGAGAAGCCTGCGATTGAAAAACTCCAACCTCCTAACTTTTCCACAGCCAAATGAGGGCAAAGTGGCAAAGTTGAGAGAGGTAGGAGTTTTTTGCTCGCGGCTTTCCTTTTGCAATACAATGACGTTGTCGTATGTCTGCCCTGACCTTGGGCTATTTGGAGTACCTCTTATTTTTACTACTTTTTCCTTGCTTAGTAGAAACCCTAATGAGAGCAAAGTGTCAAAGTTAAGAGGTTGGAGTTTTTTGCTCGCGGGCTTCCCATGGTACTAGCATGACCTTGTGGTATGTATGCCCCGACTCCGGGCAATTCAGAGCACCTCTTATTTTCACCACATTACTCTAACTTGGTAGAAAACCAAATCAGGGCAAAGTGGCAAAGTTAAGAGGTTGGAGCTTTTTGTTTGCGGCTTTCCTATATTACTATAATGACCTTGTGGTCTGTATGTCCCGACCCCAGGCAATTTGGAGGACCTCTTATTTTTATTACTTTGGCCTTACTTAGTACAACGCCAAATAAGGGCAAAGTGGCAAAGTTAAGAGGTTGGAGTTTTTTGCTCGTTGGCTTCACATGATACGAGCATGACCTTGTGGTATGTATGCCACAACCCCGGGCAATTCAGAGCACTTCTTATTTTCAACACTTTGTTCTTGCTTAGTAGAAAGCCAAATGAGGGCAAAGTGGCAAAGTTAAGAGGTTGGAGTTTTTTGCTCTCGGGCTTTCCATGGTACTAGCTTGATCTTGTAGTTTGCATACACTGACCCCGAGCAATTCGAACACCTCTTATTTTTAGTAGTTTGCCCTTGCTTAGTAGAAAGCCAACTAAGGGCAAAGTGGCGAAGTTTAGAGGTTGGAGTTTTTTGCCCACAGCTTTCCTATTGTACAACAATGACCTTGTGGTATGTATGCGCTAACCTCGGGCAATTCGGAGCACCTCTTATTTTTACCACATTGCCCTTGCTTAGTAGAAAGCCAAATGAGGGCAAAGTGGCAAAGTTAAGAGGTTGGAGTTTTTTGCTTGCGGGCTTCCTATGGTACTAGCTTGACCTTGTGGTATGTATGCCCCGACTCCGGGTAATTCGAAGCACCTCTTATTTTTACCACATTGCCCTAGCTTGGTAGAAAGCCAAATGAGGCCAAAATAGCAAAATTAAGAGGTTGGAGTTTTTTGCTCGCGGCTTTTCTATTGTACTACAATGACTTTGTGGTATGTATGCCCCGACCACGGGCAATTCGGATTACCTCTTATTTTTACCACTTTGCCCTTGTTTAGTAGAAAGCCTAATGAGGGCAAAGTGGCAAAGTTAAGAGGTTGAAGTTTTTTGCTCGCGTGCTTCCCGTGGTACTAGCTTGACAGTGTCGTATGTATGCCCCAACCCCGGGCAATTTGGAGCACCTCTAATTTTTACCACATTGCCCTTAGTTAGTAGAAAGCCAATTGAGGGCAATGTGGCAAAGTTAAGAGGATGGAGTTTTTTGCTCGTGGGCTTCTAATGGTACTAGCATGACCTTGTGATTTGTATGCCCCGACCTCAGGCAATTTGCAGCACCTCTTATTTTTACCACTTTGCCCTAGCTTACTAGAAAGCGAAATGAGGGCAAAGTGGCAAAGTTAAGAGGTTGGAGTTTTTTGATCGCGGCTTTCCTATTGCACTACAATGACCTTGTGGTCTGTATGACCCGACCCCGGGCAATTCAGAGCACCTCTTATTTTTACCACTTTGCCCTTACTTAGAAGAAAGCCTAATGTGATCAAAGTGGCAAAATTAAGAGGTTGGAGTTTTTTGCTCGCAGGCTTCCTATGGTACTAGCATGACCTTGTGGTATGTATGCCCCGACCCCAGGCAATTTGCAACACCTATTATTTTTACCAATTTTCTTTTGCTTAGTAGAAAGCAAATGAGGGCAAAGTTAAGAGGTTGGAGTTTTTTGCTCGTTGGCTACACATGATACGAGCATGACCTTGTGGTTGCCACAACCCTGGGCAATTCGGAGCCCCTCTTATTTTCACCACTTTGCCCTTGCTTAATAGAAAGCCAAATAAGGGCAAAGTGGGAAAGTTAAGAGGTTGGAATTTTTTGATCGCGGCTTTCCTATTGCACTACAATGATCTTGTGGTATGTATGCCCCGACCCTGGACAATTCGGAGCGCCTCTTATTTTTACCACTTTGCCCTTACTTAGAAGAAAGCCTAATATGGGCAAAGTGGCAAAGTTAAGAGGTTGGAGCTTTTTGCTCGCAAGCATCCCATGGTACTAGCATGACCTTGTGATATGTATGCCCAAACCCTAGGCAATTCAGAGCACCTTGTTTTTTTACCACTTTGGCCTCGCCTAGTAGAAAGCAAAATCAGGGCAATGTGGCCAGGTTAAGAGGTTGGAGTTTTTTGCTCGCGGGCTTCCCATGATACAACCATGACCTTGTGGTATGTATGCTCCGACCTCGGGCAATTCGGAACAACTCTTATTTTAAACACTTTGCCCTTGCCTAGTTGAAAGCTATTTGCGGGCAACATGGCAAAGTTAAGAGTTGGAGTTTTTTGCTCGCAGGTTTCCCATGGTACTAGCATGACCTTGTTGTATGTATGCCCCAATCCCAGGGAATTTTCAGCACCTATTATTTTTACCAATTTTCCTTTGCTTAGTAGAAAGCAAATGACGGCAAAGTTAAGAGGTTGGAGTTTTTTGCTTGTCTGCTTCACATGACACGAGCATGACCTTGTGGTTGCCACTACCCTGGGCAATTCGGAGCCCTTCTTATTTTCACCACTTTTCCCTTACTTGATAGAAAGCCAAATAAGGGCAAAGTGGGAAAGTTAAGAGGTTGGAGTTTTTTGCTCGCGGGCTTTCCATTGTACTAGTATGATCTTGTGGTATGTATGCCCCGACCCCGAGCAATTCAGAGCACCTCATATTTTTAGCAGTTTGCCCTTTCTTAGTAGCAAGCCAATTGAAGGCAAAGTGACAAACTTAAAAGGTTGGAGTTTTTTAACCACGACTTTCCTATTATAAAACAATGACCTTGTGGAATGTATGCCCTGACCTCAGGCAATTCAGAGCACATCTTATTTTTACCACATTAGTCTAGCTTGGTAGAAATTCAAATGAGGGCAAAGTGGCAAAGTTAAGAGGTCGGAGTTTTTTGCTCGTGACTTCCCTATATTACTACAATGACCTTGTGGTCTGTATGCCCTGACCCCGGGCAATTCGGAGGACCTCTTATTTTTATTACTTTGGCCTTACTTAGTACAATGCCAAATGAGGGCAAAGTGGCAAAGTTAAGAGGTTGGAGTTGTTTGCTCAAAACTTTCCTATAGCACTAGCATGACCTTGTGGTTTGTATGCCCCAATGCTGGGAAATTTGGAGCAGCTTTTATTTTTACCATTTTGCCCTTGCTTAGTAGAAAGCCAATTGAGGGCAAAGTGGCGAAATTAAGAGGTTCGAGTTTTTTGCTTATGGGCTTCCATTGGTAATAGCATGACCTTGTAGTATGTAAGCCCTGAGCTCGAGCAATTTGGAGCGCCTTTTATTTTTACCACCTTGCACTAGCTTAGTAGAAAGCCAAATGAGGGCAAAGTGGAAAAATTAAGAGGTTGGAGTTTTTTGCTCGTGGCTTCCTATTGTGATACAATGACCTTGTGGTATGTATGCTCGGACCTCGGGCAATTCGGGGCACCTCCTATTTTTACCACTTTGCCCTTGCCTAGTAGAAAGTCTAATGAGGGCAAAGTGGCAAAGTTAAGAGGCTTGAGTTTTTTACTCGTTGGTTTCACATGATACGAGCATGACCTTGTGGTTTGTATGCCACAACCCCTGGCAATTTAGAGCACCTCTTATTTTCAGCACTTTGTTCTTGCTTAATAGAAAGCCAAATGAGGGCAAAGTGGGAAAGTTAAGAGGTTGGAGTTTTTTACTCCCGAGGTTTCCATGGTACTAGGTTGATCTTGTAGTTTGTATGCACTGACCCCGAGCAATTCCAACACCTCTTATTTTTAGCAGTTTGCCCTTACTTAGTAGAAAGCCAATTGAGGGTAAAGTGACAAATTTAAGAGGTTGTAGTTTTTTGCCCGTGGCTTTCCTATTGTACAACAATGACCTTGTGGTATGTATGAGCCAACTCCGGGCAATTCAGAGCACCTCTTATTTTTACCACTTTGCCCTTGCTTAGTAGAAAGCCAAATGAGGGCAAAGTGGCAAACCTAAGAGGTAGGAGTTTTTTGCTCGCAGGCTTCCCATGGTACTAGCTTGACCTTGTGGTATGTATGCCCCGACCCTGGATAATTCGGAGCACCTCTTATTTTTAGCACATTGCCCTAGCTTGGTAGAAAGCCAAATGAGGCCAAAGTAGCAAAGTTAAGAGGTTGGTGTTTTTTGCTCGCGGCTTTCCTGTTGAACTACAATGACCTTGTGGTATGTATGCCTCCTCGACCACTGTCAATTCGAATTACCTCTTATTTTTACCACTTTACCCTTACTTAGTAGAAAGCCTAATGAGGGTAAAGTGGCAAAGTTAAGAGGTTGAAGTTTTTTGCTTGCATGCTTCCCATGGTACTAGCATGACTGTGTGGTGTGTATGCCTCGACGCCTGGCAATTCGGATCACCTTTTATTTTTAGCTATATGCCTTCCTTAGTAGAAAGCCAATAACGGGCAAAGTGGCAAAGTGAAGAAGTTGAAGTTTTTTGCTCGCGGGCATCCCATGGTACTAGCCTGACCTTGTGGTATGTATGCCCCAACCCCGGGCAATTTTGAGCACCTTTAATTTTTACCACATTGCCCTTACATAGTAGAACGCCAATTGAGGGCAATGTGGCAAAGTTAAGAGGTTGGAGTTTTTTGCTCGCGGGCTTCCCATGGTACAACCATGACCTTATGATATGTCTGCCCCGACCTCGGGCAATTATGAGCGCCTCTTATTTTTACCACTTTGCCCTTGCCTAGATGAAAGCCAATTGAGGGTAACGTGGTAAAATTAGAAGTTGGAGTTTTTTGCTTGCGAGCATCCCATGGTACTAGCCTGACCTTGTGGTATGTATGCCCCAACCCTGGGCAATTTGGATTACCTCTAATTTTTAACACATTGCCCTTACATAGTAGAAAGCCAATTGAGGGCAATGTGGCAAAGTTAAGAGGTTGGAGTTTTTTGCTCGTGGGCTTCCCATGGTACAACCATGACCTTGTGAGATGTATGCCCTGACCCCGGGCAATTCGGAGCCCCTCTTATTTTTATCACTTTGCCCTTGCCTAGAAGAAAGCCAATTGAGGGCAACGTGGCAAAGTTAAGAGTTGGAGTTTTTTGCTCGCGGGCATCCCATGGTACTAGCCTGACCTTGTGGTGTGTATGCCCCAACCCCAGAAGATTTGGAGCACCTCAAATTTTTACCACATTCCCCTTACTTAGTAGAAAGCCAATTGAGAGGTTGAAATTTTTTGCTCGTGGGCTTCTAATGGTACTAGCATGACCTTGGGATTTGTATGCCCCGTCCTCAGGCACTTCGCTGCACCTCTTATTTTTACCAATTTGACTTAGGTTAGTAGAAAGCCAAATGTGGGCAAAGTGGCAAAGTTAAGAGGTTGGAGTTGTTTGGTTGCAGCTTTCCTATTGCACTACAATGACCTTGTGTTATGTATGCCTCGACCTCGGGCAAATCGGAGCACCTCTTATGATGGGAATCAAGGTGGGCGTAGATTTAAAGATCCTTTGCGAGTTCCAGATAGGCCATATTACAAGATCAAGAGCTAAGAAGATCCAGGTTTGAGTCATTTGGGCACCTGAAGGCTTTCAACTTGTTCAATTCATTTAAATGACTTATTTTATTAGTTTAGAATAATTAGGCTTCAGGATGTTTGGCCCACATATGTCTTTTTATTATGAACTAGGGTGTTTTGGAAGGCTTTGTATTTTTGCCAAGGGCGTATTTGGAAAATTACATTTTAGAAACTAGGGTTTCAAGAGTTACTGTAGCTCGACACTGTTCACGTCTGAATCATTGTAGCAACGCACTGTTCATCTGGCTGAATCACTGTAGCGCCGCACTATTCATCCATGGGTATTTTTGGAACAAAGGGGTTTATTTTGGGCTAGGATTTTTAATTAGGGTTAACTTTAAATATGCTTTGTAGCCTCAGTTTATGAAGTTTATGAAATTTGATGAATTACTCATTATGAGTTGAGTTTTACTCCTCTTGTTCTTAATTGAACTTTTGAACTTATCAAAGGTAAATCACAACCTTTGTGGCGTTCCTCCTTGTAATTTGGGTTCTTGAGATGGGTTCTTCAACGGGTCTAGATTTTAATATAATCTAGGTTCTTGAAACGAGTTCTCATCGGGTCTAGATTCTCCATCCATTGACTTGAGTTTGGCTTTCTTGGGTGAGTTTTCAATTTGATTGTGGGTTCAAGGAATTCCTTTCCCCCGGGTTCATATAATTTGGTATTCAAAACTTAGTTTCCAATTAGGTCTGATTCTATCTTTTATTTATTGCATTTTTAATTCTAAGGCTTTCATCGTTCTAGGGTTGCAAAAAAAGAAAAGAAAAGAAAAAAAAGAAACAAAAAATACGCTGCCAAAATTCTTAGGGTTTTGGGTTTCGCTGAAATTTGCATCTCTTAGGGTTTCAAAATTCTAGGGTTTCTTGTATCTCTAAGTTTGTCAATTGCTTGGAGTGCTGTTCCATTGATTCACTTCTATTTCATTGTCAATTCTTGTGTGTTTGAATTCAATTGCTTGATTTTCAATTGAATATTGCTATTTGTGATTTAAAAGAAAAGAAAAGAAAAGAAAAGAAAAGAAAAATTTGAAAAAAAAAATTCGGAAAAAAAAAGGTAGCATTCTCATATGTTGATACATAATTACTACAAAGAGAAAGAAAGACATTTGTTGATTGAGATTTATCATCAAAGGGGCTGAAAACATATTTCTAGTGGGTATCTTGTTTTATCATTACTCTTTCCCTCATATAAATTCCTTGAGTCTCATGTCATTTTATTCATTCCTTGTTTGTTATTCTTGTTTCTTGGATCTATATTACTGGTTGGAATAATACAAGGTTGTATTATCTTGATTTAGTTCAACTAGTTCTTAAAGAACTTGAGTGAGAAAACTATTGAGGTAAAAGGCAAGAGAGTGTGAGACTATTATCGGGAAAAAAGTCAATTAAAGTGTGAAACACGAGTGGAGTGCCATTATTCGAGTGTAAACACGTAAGGGAGTGTGTGAGGTTTTCCACTAACATTCTTTTTGTGCAGCACATTATGATATCTCATAGGAGTGACTAATCACCAAAGGGGATGGCAAATAACTCATCCTTTGTGTTGCAAGCCATGCAACAATAGTTTGAGCGGTTGAACTTGGTGTTGGGTGAAGTGAGGGATAGGATGGATCAACGAGAAGTCCTGATTAGAAATTAGCAGGGTGGGAGAGATAGGAGGCGACGTGAGTCTAGTATTGAGAATGGGTATAAGAATGAAGAGTATAGTGAGCCTCTTGTTGCCAGGCGTGCTCTCAATACACAAATTAGGATGGATGATATAGAGCAGCGGAGAGAGAACATTTTTCATACTAGATGCCACATCAATAACAAGGTATGTAATATGATCATTGATGTGAAGAGTTGTATTAATTTGGCTAGCACTATTTTAGTTGAGAAATTGAGTTTACCTACCTTGAAACACCCTAGACCATACAAGTTGCAGTGGTTGAGTGATTGTGGGGAGGTTAGGATAAATAAGCAAGTGCTAGTTTCTTTTTCCATTTGGAAATACCAGGATATGGTGCTTTGTGATGTAGTGCCTATGCATGCTGGACATATTTTGCTGGGGAAGCCATGGCAGTATTGATGGGAACCAAGGTGGGCCTAGTCTTAAAGATCATTTGCAAGTTTCAGATGGGCTAATTAGAAGAAGATCAAGGAAGCAAGACAACAAATTAGTCTAAAATAATTGGGCTTGAGGATGCTTGGCCCACACATGTCTTATTTTTATGAATTAGGGTTTTGGGGAAGGCCTTGTATTTTGGCCAAGGGCTTATTTGGAAAGTTACATTCTAGAAACTATGGTTTCAAGAGTTACTGTAGCTCGGCACTGTTCACGTCCGAATCACTGTAGCGAATTACTGTAGCGCCGTACAGTAGCCGCGGGTACTGTTCATCCGAGGGTAGTTTTGGAAGTAGGGTTTATTTTGGGTTAGGGTTTCAATAGGGTTTTGGTTAAAACACTCTTTGTAGCCTCATTTGAAGATTAGACAATTTTGAATGTTATTTGTGAGTGAGTTTGGTCCTCTTGTTCTTCATTGAACTTTTGAACTTATCAAAGGCAAATCACAACTTTTGTGGCGTTCCTCATTGTAATCTGGGTTCTTGAGACGGGTTATTCATCGGGTCTAGATTTTAATATAATCTAGGTTCTTGAAACGAGTTTTCATCGGGTCTAGATTCTCCATCCATTGACTTGATTTTGGCTTTCTTGGGTGCGTTTTCAAATTGATTGTGGGTTCAAGGGATTCCCTTCCTACGGGTTCATATCATTTGGTATTCAGAGCTCGGTTTCCAATCAGGTCTGATTCTATCTTATTTTTTATTGCATCTTTAATTCTAGGGCTTCATTGTTCTAGGGTTACGAAAAAAAAAAAAATTGAAACAAAAAGTACGCTGCCAAAATTCTTTGGGTTTTGGGTTTGGCTGAAATTTGCATCTTCTAGGGTTTCAAAATTCTAGGGTTTCTTGCATCTCTAAGTTTGTCAATTGCTTGGAGTGCCGTACCATTGATTCTCTTCTATTTCGTTGTCAGTTCTTATTTGTTTGAATTCAATTGCTTGATTTTCAATTGAATATTGCTATTTGTGATTGAATTAGAGAAAAGAAAAGAAAGGAAAAAAAAAATTCGAAAAAAAAAAATTCGAAAAAAAAAAAATATTCAAAAAAAGAAGAAGAAGGTAGCATACATATTGGTTGTGCTACATTGTTACAACAAAGAGAAAAAAAGATATTTGTTGATTGAGCTTTATCATCAAAGGGGCCGAAAACATCTTTCTAGTGGGTATCTTGTTTTATCATTACTCTTTCCCTCGTATAAATTCCTTGTGTCTCGTGCCATTTTATTCATTCCTTATTTTTTGTTCTTGTCTCTTGGATTTATATTACTGGTTGGAATAATACAAGGTTGTATTGTCTTGATTTAGTTCAATTAGTTCTTAAAGAACTTGAGTGAGAAAACCATTGAGGTAAAAGGCAAGAGAGTGTGAGACTATTATTGGGAAAAGCCAATTCCGTTATTCGAGTGAAACACGAGTGGAGTGCCGTTATTCGAGTGTAAACACGTAAGGGAGTGTGTGAGGTTTTCCACTAACATTTTTTTTGTGCAGCACATTATGATGTCTCATAGGAGTGACTAATCACCAAAGGGGATGGCAGATAACTCATCTTTTGTGTTGCAAGCTATGCAACAACAATTTGAGCAGTTGAACTTGGTGTTGGATGAAGTGAGGGATAGGATGGATCAACGAGAAGTTCTGATTAGAAATTTGCAAGGTGGGAGAGATAAGAGGGGACCTGAGCCTAGTATTGAGAATGGGTATAAGAATGAAGAGTATAGTGAGTCTATTGTTGCTAGGCGTGCTCTCAATACACAGATTAGGATGGATGATACAGAGCAGCGGAGAGAGAACATTTTTCATACTAGATGCCACATCAACAACAAGGTATGTAATATGATCATTGATGTGAAGAGTTATATTAATTTGGCTAGCACTACTTTAGTTGAGAAATTGAGTTACCTACCTTGAAACACCCTAGACCATACAAATTGCAGTGGTTGAGTGATTGTGGGGAGGTTAGGGTAAATAAGCAAGTGCTAGTTTCTTTTTCCATTGGGAAATACCAGGATATGGTGCTTTGTGATGTAGTGCCTATGCATGCTGGACATATTTTGCTGGGGAAGCCATGGCAGTATGATAGGAAGGTGATCTATGATGGGTTAAGGAACATGTACAGTTTTGAAAAGGATGGAAAAATAATCAAACTTGCTCCTTTAACTCCAACACAGGTCTATGGGGATCAACTGAAACTGAAAAGTGAGGATGCTCAAAAAAGAAAGTGTGAAAGTGAGAGTGATCAAAAAAGCAAAAGTGAAAGTGAGGTTGAGCTAAATAGCGAAAGTGAATGTGAGATTGAGAAAAAAAGAAATAGTGAAACCTCAAGAAAAAGAGAGAATGAGTTGAAAAAAAATTGTGAGGCCGAGAAGTCAAAAAAAGATGAAGAAAAAGAGTGATAGAAAAAAAGAGAGTGAAAAGAAGAAAGAGAGTGAAAAAGAAAAGGAGAGTGGAAAGAAAAGGGAGAGTGAAGAAAGTGAGGGAAAAAAAAAGAGAAAAGAGAGTTTTTATGCTAAGGCGAGTTTTAATAGTAACAAACTTGACATATGTTTGCCTAGTGTTATTGTCTCTTTGTTGCAGGGATATGAGGTCGTGTTTCCTAGCGGTGTGTTTAGTGGATTGCCACCTATTAGAGAGATAGAGCATTATATTGATTTTGAACTAGGTGCGACAATTCCTACTCGACCTTTCTTTGAAGAGCATGAGTCCTTGATGCACATGAAGGGACAAGGTAAGTTGAATAGAATGCATGCCAAGTGGGTGCAATTCGTTGAGACCTTTTCTCATGTAATCAAGTACACACAAGGTAAGGAAAGTTTTGTGGTTGATGCTTTAGCAAGAAGGTATGCCCTTATCATCATTTTAGATACAAAGTTATTGAGACTTGAATATGATAAACAATTGCATGCTAATGATGATGACTTTACTACTGTATATGGAGCGTGTGAGAAGGTATTGTTTGGTAAGTGCTATAGACTAGATTGGTATTTGTTTAGAGAGAATCAACTTTGTGAGCCTACTAATCTTATGCGTGAGATGCTAGTGCATGGATGTGGTTTACTTGGTCATTTTGGTGTAAAGTGCATTTTAAACATGTGGCGTGACCATGAATGGGAGTATTACTTGCCATTCATTGAGTTTGCATCTAATAGGAGTGGTCATTTTGGTGCAAGGAAAACTTTAAATGTGTTTCATGAACGTTTGTGGAAGTATTATTTTCCATTCATTGACATGTTGCATGAACGTTTGTGGGAGTATTGCTTGTCATTCATTGAGTTTGCATATTATTGGAGTGGTCATTTTGGTGCAAAGAAGATTTTAGACGTGATGCATGAATGTTTGTGTGAGTATCATTTGCCTTTCATTGACATGTTGCATAAATGTTTGTGGAAGTATCATTTGCCATTCATTCTTATGTTGCATAAAAGTTTGTGGGAGTATTGCTTGACATTCAGTGAGTTCACATATAATTGGGGTGGTCATTTTGAAATAAGAAAGATTTTAGATGTGTTTCATGAACATTTGAGGGAGTTTTGTTTGCCATTTATTGATTTTACATATAATTGGAGTGTTCATGCTACTACTAAAGTTTTACCTTCTGAAATTGTTTATAGACGTAATCCATTTACTCCATTAGATTTAATGTCTTTACTTGTTGATGCCAGGAGTAGTTTGCATGGATTCTTCAAAATTCTTGAACAAATTAATGATAATGTTTATGAAGTGGATTTTCCAAGTAAGTATAATGTCTTTGCTATTTTCAATGTCACTAACATTTTTCCCTTTGATCCAGGTGGAGATTCGAGGTCGAATCCTTTTGAGGAGAGGGGGAATGATGGGAACCAAGGTGGGCCTAGTCTTAAAGATCATTTGCAAGTTTCAGATGGGCTAATTAGAAGAAGATCAAGGAAGCAAGACAACAAATTAGTCTAAAATAATTGGGCTTGAGGATGCTTGGCCCACACATGTCTTATTTTTATGAATTAGGGTTTTGGGGAAGGCCTTGTATTTTGGCCAAGGGCTTATTTGGAAAGTTACATTCTAGAAACTAGGGTTTCAAGAGTTACTGTAGCTCGGCACTGTTCACGTCCGAATCACTGTAGCGAATTACTGTAGCGCCGTACAGTAGCCGCGGGTACTGTTCATCCGAGGGTAGTTTTGGAAGTAGGGTTTATTTTGGGTTAGGGTTTCAATAGGGTTTTGGTTAAAACACTCTTTGTAGCCTCATTTGAAGATTAGACAATTTTGAATGTTATTTGTGAGTGAGTTTGCTCCTCTTATTCTTCATTGAACTTTTGAACTTATCAAAGGCAAATCACAACTTTTGTGGCGTTCCTCCTTGTAATCTGGGTTCTTGAGACGGGTTATTCATCGGGTCTAGATTTTAATATAATCTAGGTTCTTGAAACGAGTTTTCATCGGGTCTAGATTCTCCATCCATTGACTTGATTTTGGCTTTCTTGGGTGCGTTTTCAAATTGATTGTGGGTTCAAGGGATTCCCTTCCTACGGGTTCATATCAAGTATGATAGGAAGGTGATCTATGATGGGTTAAGGAACATGTACAATTTTGAAAAGGATGGAAAAATAATCAAACTTGTACCTTTAACTCCACCACAGGTCCATGGGGATCAATTGAAACTGAAAAGTGAGAGTGATCCAAAAAGCATGAGTGAAAGTGAGATTGAGCTACAAAGCAAGAGTGAATGTGAGATTGAGAAAAAAAGAAATAGTGAGGCCGAAAAGGAGAGAGAGAAAAATGAGAGAGAAAAAAGAGGAGGGTGAGGCTAAGACCTCAAGAAAAAGAGAGAATGAGTTGAAAAACAATTGTGAGGTCGAGGTTTCAAAAGAAAATGAAGAAAAAGAGAGTGATAGAAAAAAAGAGAGTGATAGAAAAAAAGAGAGTGAAAAGAAGAAAGAGAGTGAAAAAGAAAAGTAGAGTGGAAAGAAAAGGGAGAGTGAAGAAAGTGAGAGAAAAACAAAGAGAAAAGAGAGTTTCTATGCTAAGGCAAGTTTTAATAGTAACGAACTTGACATATGTTTGTCTAGTGTTATTGTCTCTTTGTTACAGGGATATGAGGTCTTGTTTCCTAGCGGTGTGTTTAGTGGATTGCCACCTATTAAAGAGATAGAGCACTACATTGATTTTGTGCCAGGTGCGACAATTCCAACCCGACCTTTCTTTGAAGAACTTGAGTTCTTGACACACTTGAGTGGACAAGGTAAGTTGTTGACTATAATGCATGCTAAGTGGAAGGACTGTATTGAGACTTTTCCTCATATAATCCAATACACACATGGTTAGGAAAATCTTGTAGTTGATGCCTTAGCAAGAAGGTACGTCCTTGTCTTCATTTTAGATGCAAAATTATTGATATTTGAATATAATAAGGAATTGCATGCTAATGATAATGACTTTGCTAGTGTGTATGGAGAGTGTGACAAGGCATTGTTTGGTAAGTGGTATATACTAGATTGGTATTTGTTTAGAGATGATAAACTTTGTGAGCCTACTAATCTTATGCGTGAGCTGCTATTACATGGATGTGGTTTGTTGGATCATTTTGGTATGAAGAGGATTTTAAATGTGTGGCGTGACCATGGGTGGAAGTATTTCCTGCCATTCATTGAGTTTGCATATCATTGGAGTGGTCATTTTGGTGTAAAGAAGACTTTAGACCTGTTGCATAAACATTTGTGGGAGTATTATTTGCCATTCATTGAGATATTGCATAAGCGTTTGTTGGAGAATCCTTTGCCATTCATTAATGTGTTACGTGAACGTTTGTAGGAGTATCATTTGCCATTCATTGACATGTTGCATGAACGTTTTTGGAAGTATCATTTGTCATTCATTAACATCTTGCATGAACGTTTGCGCGAGTATTGCTTGCCATTCATTGAGTTTGCATGTAGTTGGAGTGGTCATTTTGGTGTAAGGAAGACTTCAGATATGTTTCATGAACATTTGTTAGAGTATAGTTTGCCATTCATTGAGTTTACATATAATTTGAGTGTTCATGCTACTAATAACTTTTCACATTTTGAGATTGTTTATAGACTTAATCCATTTACTCCTTTAGATTTTAATGTCTTTACTTATTGATGACAGAAGTAACTTGGATGGATTTTACCAAATTCTTGAACAAATTAATGATAATGCATATCAAGTGAACCTTCCAGGTAAGTATAATTTTTCTGCTATTTTCAATGTTTTTAACCTTTTTCCCTTTGATCCAGGTGGGGATTCGAGGTCGAATCCTTTTGAGGAGAGGGGGAATGATGGGAATCAAGGTGGGCCTAGAATTAAAGATCCTTTGCAAGTTCCAGATTGGCCATATTACAAGATCAAGAGCTAAGAAGATCCAGTTTTGAGTCATTTGTGCACCTGAAAGCTTTCAACTTATTCAATTCATTTAAATGACTTATTTTATTAGTTTGGAATAATTAGGCTTCAGGATGTTTGGCCCACATATGTCTTTTTATTATGAATTAGGGTTTTTTGAAAGGCTTTGTATTTTGGCCAAGGGCGTATTTGGAAAGTTACATTTTAGAAACTAGGGTTTCAAGAAGTTACTGTAGCTCGGCACTGTTCACGTCCGAATCACTGTAGCGAAGCACTGTTCATCTGGTCAAATCACTGTAGCGCCACACTATTCATCTAGGGGTATTTTTGGAACAAAGGGGTTTATTTTGGGCTAGGGTTTTTAATTAGGGTTAGCTTTAAATACTCTTTGTAGCCTTAGTTTATGGAGTTTATAAAATTTGATGAATTATTCATTGTTTGTTGAGTTTTACTCCTCTTGTTCTTAACTGAACTTTTGAACTTATCAAAGGTAAATCACTACCTTTGTGGAGTTCCTCCTTGTAATCTGGGTTCTTGAGATGAGTTCTTCAACGGGTCTAGATTTTAATATAATCTAGGTTCTTGAAACGAGTTCTCATTGGGTCTAGATTCTCCATCCATTGACTTGAGTTTGGCTTTCTTGAGTGAGTTTTCAATTTGATTGTGGATTCAAGGAATTCCTTTCCCGCGGGTTCATATCATCTTATTTTTACCACTTTGCCTTTACTTAGAAGAAAGCCTAATGAGGGCAAAGGGGCAAAGTTAAGAGGTTGGAGCTTTTTGCTTGCAAGATTTCCTTTGTACTAGCTAGCATGACCTTGTGATATGTATGCCCCGACCCTGGACAATTTGGGGCACCTATTATTTTTACCACTTTTCATTTGCTTATTAGAAAGCAAATGAGGGCAAAGTGGTGAAGTTAAGAGGTTGGAGGTTTTTGCTCGCGAGCTTCCCAAGGTACTAGCATGACCTTGTGGTATGTATACCCCGACCCTGGGCAATTCGGAGGCCCTCTTATTTTTACCACTTTGCCCTTACTCAGTAGAAAGCCAAATGAGGGCAATGTGGCAAAGTTAAGAGGTTGAAATTTTTTGCTCGCAGGCTTCCCATGGTACTAGCATGACCATGTGGTATGTATGCCCCGACCCCAGGCAATTTGGAGCACCCTTTATTTTTACCACTTTTCCTTTGCTTACTAGAAAGCAAATGAGGGCAAAGTGGCAAAGTTAAGAGGTTGGAGTTTTTTGCTCGCTGGCTTCACATGATACGAGCATGAGCTTGTGGTATGTATGCCACGGCCCTGGGCAATTCGGAGCCTCTCTTATTTTCACCACTTTGCCCTTACTTAGTAGAAAGCCAAATGAGGGCAAAGTGACATAGTTAAGAGGTTAAAGTTTTTCGCTCGCGGGCTTTCCATTGTACTAGCATGATCTTGTGGTATGTATGTCCCGACCTCGAGCAATTCAGAGCACCTCTTATTTTTAGCAGTTTGCCCTTGCTTAGTAGAAAGCCAATTGAGGGCAAAGTAACAAAGTTAAAAGGTTGGAATTTTTTGCCCACGGCTTTCCTATTTTACGACAATGACCTTGTGGTATATACGCCTTGACCGCGGGCAATTCGGAGTACCTCTTATTTTTTACCACTTTGCCATTGCTTAGTAGAAAGCGTAATGAGGGCAAAGTCGCAAAGTTAAGAGGTTGTAGTTTTTTGCTCGCAGGCTTCCCATGGTACTAGCATGACCTTGCGGTATGTATAGCCCGACCCCAGGTAATTTGGAGTACCTCTTAATTTTACAACATTACTCTAGCTTGGTTGAAGGCCAAATGAGGGAGAAGTGGCAAAGTTAAGAGGTTGGAGCTTTTTTCTCACGGTCTTCCCATGGAACTAGCATGACCTTGTGGTATGTAATTGTATGCCCGACCCCAGGCCAATTGGGGCCCCTATTATTTTCCCCACTTTGCCCTTACGAGAAAGCTAAATGACGGCAAAGCTGCAAAGTTAAGAGTTTGAACTTTTTTGCTCACGGTCTTCCCATGGTACTAGCATGACCTTGTGGTATGTATGCCTTGACCTCGGGCAATTCAGTGCACCTCTTATTTTTAGTAGTTTGTCTTTGCTTAGTAGAAAGCCAATAGGGGGCAAAGTGACAAAGTTAAGAGGTTAGAGTTTTTTGGTCGCGGGCATCCCATGGTACTAGCATGACCTTGTGTTATGTATGCCCCAACTTCGCGAAATTCGGAGCACCTCTTATTTTTACCACTTTGCCCTTGCTTAGTAGAAAGCCTAGTGGGGGCAAAGTGGCAAAGTTAAGAGGTTGGAGTTTTTTGCTCGCAGGTATCCCATGGTACTAGCATGAGCTTGGGGTATGTATGCCTGGACATCGAGCAATTTGCAGCACCTCTTATTTTTACCACATTACTCTAGCTTGGTGGAAGGCCAAATGAGCGCATGGTGGCAAAGTTAAGAGGTTAGAATTTTTTGCTCGCAGCTTTACTATTGTACTACAATGACTTTGTGGTATGTATGCCCCAACCCCGGGCAGTTCGGAGCACCTATTATTTTCACCACTTTGCCCTTGCTCAGGAGAAACCCTAATGAGGGCAAAGTGGCAAAGTTAAGAGGTTGGAGTTTTTTGCTTGCAGCTTTCCTATTGCACTACAATGACCTTGTGGTATGTCTATCCCAACCCCAGGCAATTCGGAGCACCTTTTATTTTTACCACATTACTCTTACTTGGTAGAAGGCCAAATGAGGGCAAAGTGGCAAAGTTAAGATGTTGGAGTTGTTTACTCTCTGCTTTCCTATTGTACTACAATGACCTTGTTGTCTGCATGCACCGACCCCGGGCAATTTGGAGCATCTCTTATTTTTACCACTTTGGCCTTACTTAGTACAACTCCAAATGAGGGCAAAGTGGCAAAGTTAAAAGGTTGGAGTTTTTTGCTCACGGGCATCCCATGGTACTAGCATGTTCTTGTGGTATGTATGCCCCAACCCTGGGCAATTCGGAGAACCACTTATTTTTACCACCTTGCCCTTGCTTAGAAAAAAGCCAAATGGAGGAAAAGTGGCAAAGTTATGAGGTTGGTGTTTTTAGCTCGCGGCTTTCGTATTGCACTACAATCACCTTGTGGTATGTCTACCCCAACCCCGGACAATTCGGAGCACCTATTATTTTTACCACATTACCCTTGCTTAGTAGAAAGCCAAATGAGGGCAAAGTCGCAAAGTTAAGAGGTTGCAGTTTTTTGCTCGCGGGCTTCCCATGGTACTAGCATGACCTTGTGGTTTGTATGCCCCAACCCCGGGCAATTTAGAGTACCTCTTATTTTAACCACTTTGCCCTAGCTTAGTAGAAAGCCAATGGGGGAAAAGTGGCAAAGTTAAGAGGTTGGTGTTTTTCACTTGCGGCTTTCCTATTGCACTACAATGACCTTGTGGTATGTTTGCCCCAACCCCGGACAATTCGGAGCACCTCTTATTTTTACCACTTTGCCCATGCTTAATAGAAAGCCTAATGAGGGTAAAGTCACAAATTTTAGAGGTTGTAGTTTTTTGCTCGCGGGCTTCCCATGGTACTAGCATGACCTTTTGTTCTGTATGCCCCGACCCCGGGTAATTTGGTGTACCTCTTATTTTTACCACTTTAGCCTTGCTTAGTACAACTCCAAATGAGGGCAAAGTGGCAAAATTAAGAAGTTGAAGTTTTTTGCTCGCGGGCTTCCCATGGTACTAGCATGACCTTGTCGTATGTATGCCCCGAGCCCAGGTAATTAGGGGCACCTCTTACTTTCCCCACTTTGCGCTTGCCGAGTAGAAAGCTAAATGAGGCCAAAGTGGCAAAGTTAAGAGGTTGGAGATTTTTTGCTCGCTAGCTTCACATGATACGAGCTTGTCCATGTGATATGTATGCCCCTACCCGGGACAATTCATTGCACCTCTTATTTTTACCACTTTGCCCTTGCTTTGTAGAAAGCCTAGTGAGGGCAAAGTCGAAAATTTAAGAGGTTGTAGTTTTTTGCTCGCGGGCTTCCCATGGTACTAGCAAGAACTTGTGTTCTCTATGCCTCGACCCCAGGAAATTCAGAGCACCTCTCATTTTTTCAACTTTGGCCTTGCTTAATACAACTCCAAATGGGGGCAAAGTCGCAAAGTTAAGAGGTTGCAGTTTTTTGCTTGTGGGCTTCACTTGCTGCTAGCATGACCATGTGATATGTATGCCCCTACCCCAGGCCATTCGGGCACCTCTTATTTGCCCAACTTTGCACTTGCTTAGTAGAAAGCTAAATGAGGGCAAAGTGGCATAGTTCAGAGGGTGATGTTTTTGGCTCGCGGGCTTCCCTTGTATGCCCGCGAGCAAAAAACTTGACCTTGTGGTATGTATGCCTCGACCCCAGGCAATTTCGGGCACCTCTTAGTTTTAGCAGTTTGCCCTTACTTAGTAGAAAGCCAATAGGGGGCAAAGTGGAAAAGTTAAGAGGTTGAAGTTTCTTGCTCGCAGGCTTCCCAGTACTAGCATGACCTTGAGTATGTATGCGCCAACCCCAGGCAATTCGGAGTACCTCTTATTTTTACCACTTTACCCTTGCTTAGTAGAAATCTAAATGAGGGCAAAGTGGCAAAGTTAAGAGGTTGAAGTTTTTTGCTCGCGGCTTTCCTATTGCACTACAATGACCTTGTAGTATGTATGCTCCAACCTTGAACAATTCGAAACACCTCTTATTTTTACCACTTCGCCCTTGCTTAGTAGGAAGCCTATTGAGGGAAAAGTGGCAAAGTTAACAGGTTGCAGTTTTTTGCTCACGGGCATCCCATGTTACTAGCAAGACCTTGTAGTATGTATGCCCCGACCCCGGACAATTCGGAGCACCTCTTATTTTTACCACATTACTCTAGCTTGGTAGAAGGCCAAGTGAGGGCAAAGTGTTAACGTTAAGAGGTTGGAGTTTTTTGCTCACGGGCATCCCATGGTACTAGCATGTTCTCTTCGTATGCATGTCCCAACCCCGGGCAATTCGGAGTACCTCTTATTTTTACCACTTTGCCCTAGCTTATTAGAAAGCCAAATGGGGGAAAAGTGGCAAAGTTAAGAGGTTGGTGTTTTTTGCTCGCGGCTTTCCTATTGCACTACAATGACCTTGTGGTATGTTTGCCCCAACCCTAGACAATTCGGAGCTCCACTTATTTTTACCACGTTGGCCTTGCTTAGTACAACTCCAAATGAGGGCAAAGTGGCAAAGTTAAGAGGTTGGAGTTTTTTGCTCTCGCGGGCTTCCCATTGTACTAGCATGACCTTGTGGTATGTATGTCTCGACCCCATGCAATTTGGGGCACCTCTTATTTTCCCCACTTTGTGCTTGCCTAGTAGAAAGCTAAATGTGGCAAAAGCAGCAAAGTTAAGAGGTTGGAGTTTTTTTCTTCGTGGCTTTCCTATTGCACTACAATGACATTGTGGTATGTCTTCCCCAACCTCGGGCAATTCGGAGCACCTCTTATTTTTACGACATTATTCTAGCTTGGTAGAAGGCTAAATGAGGGCATAGTGTTAAAATTAAGAGGTTGAAGTTTTTTCCTCACGGGCATCCCATGGTACTAGCATGTCCTTGTGGCATGTATGCCCCAATCCCGGGCAATTCAGAGCACCTCTTATTTTTACCACTATGGCCTAGCTTAGTAGGAAGCTGGATGGGGGCAAAGTGGCAAAGCTAAGAGGTTGGTGTTTTTTGCTTGCGGCTTTCCTATTGCACTACAATGACCTTGTAGAATGTCTACCCCAACCCTGGACAATTCGGAGCACCTCTTATTTTCTCCACTTCGCCCTAGCTTAGTAAAAAGCTAAATGAGGGCAAAGTGGCATAGTTAAGAGGTTGGAATTTTTTGCTCGCGAGCTTCCCAAGGTACAAGCATGACCTTATGGTATGTATGCCCCGACCCCAAGCAATTCGGGGCACCTCTTATTTTCCCCACTTTGCGCTTGCCTAGTAGAAAGCTAAATGTGGCCAAAGTGGCAAAGTTAAGAGGTTGGAGTTTTTTCGCTCGCTGGCTTCACATGATACGAGCATGACCTTGTGATATGTATGCCCCTACCTCGGCCAATTCTTTTCACCTCTTATTTTTACCACTTTTCCCTTGCTTAGTAGAAAGCCTAATAGGGCAAAGTCAAAAAGTTAAGAGGTTACAATTTTTTGCTCGCGGGGTTCCCGCGATACTAGCATGACCTCGTGTTCTGTAAGCCCTGACTTTGGGTAATTTGGAGCACCTCTTATTTTTACCACTTTGGCCTTGCTTAGTACAACTCCAAATAAGGGCAAAGTGGCAAAGTTAAGATGTTGCAGTTTTTTGCTCATGGGCATTCCATGGTACTAGCAAGACCTTGTAGTATGTATGCCCAGACCCCAGACAATTCAGAGCACCTCTTATTTTTACTACATTAGTCTAGCTTGGTAGAAGGCCAAATGAGGGCAAAGTGTTAATGTTAAGAGGTTGGAGTTTTTTCCTCACGGGCATCCCATGGTACTAGCATGTTCTCTTGGTATGCATACCCCAACCCCGGGCAATTTGAAGCACCTCTTATTTTTACCACTTTGCCCTAGCTTATTAGAAAGCCAATTGGTGGCAAAGTGGCAAAGTTAAGAGGTAGGTGTTTTTTGCTTGTGGCTTTCCTATTGCACTACAAGGACCTTGTGGTATGTCTGCCCCAACCCTAGACAATTCGGACCACCACTTATTTTTACCACTTTGGCCTTACTTAGTAGAAAACCTAATGAGGGCAAAGTTGTAAAGTTAAGAGATTGCAGTTTTTTGCTCGTGGGATTCCCATGGTACTTGCATGACCTTGTATTCTCCATGCCCTGACCCCGGGTAATTCGGAGCACCACTTATTTTTACCACGTTGGCCTTGCTTAGTACAACTCCAAATGAGGGCAAAGTGGCAAAGTTAAGAGGTTGGAGTTTTTTGCTCTCGCAGGCTTCCCATTGTACTAGCATGACCTTGTGGTATGTATGTCTCGACCCCATGCAATTCGGGGCACCTCTTATTTTCCCCACTTTGTGCTTGCCTAGTAGAAAGCTAAATGTGGCAAAAGCGGCAAAGTTAAGAGGTTGGAGTTTTTTTCTTCGTGGCTTTCCTATTGCACTACAATGACATTGTGGTATGTCTTCCCCAACCTCGGGCAATTCAGAGCACCTCTTATTTTTATGACATTATTCTAGCTTGGTAGAAGGCTAAATGAGGGCATAGTGTTAAAATTAAGAGGTTGAAGTTTTTTCCTCACGGGCATCCCATGGTACTAGCATGTCCTTGTGGCATGTATGCCCCAATCCCGAGCAATTCAGAGCACCTCTTATTTTTACCACTATGGCCTAGCTTAGTAGGAAGCCGGATGGGGGCAAAGTGGCAAAGCTAAGAGGTTGGTGTTTTTTGCTTGTGGGCTTCCCATGTATGCCCACGAGCAAAAAACCTGACCTTGTCGTATGTATGCCCCAACCCTAGGGAATTCAGAGAACCCCTTATTTTTAGCAGTTTGCCCTTCCTTAGTAGAAAGGCAATAGGGGGCAAAGTGGCAAAGTTAAATGGTTTGAGTTTTTTGCTCGCGGGCATCCCATAGTTCTAGCATGACCTTGTTGTATGTTTGCCCTAACCCTGGTCAATTCGGGGCACCTTTTTTTTCCACCACTTTGCCGTTGCTTAGAAGAAAGCTAATTGAGGGCAAAGTGGAAAAGTTAAGAGGTTGGAGTTTTTTACTCGTAACTTTCCTATTGTGATGGGAACCAAGGTGGGCCTAGTCTTAAAAATTCATTGTAAGTTTAAGATGGGCCAATTACAAGATCAATAGCCATGAAAATCAAGGAAGTAATGCAAGGATTGGTGTAATCCACTTGGAATGAAGCTAGCAAGTGCCCCACACTCAGGATGGGCTTGAAAAAAAGGAGAACTAGTTTTAATCTACTTGATACAAGATGTGGAAGACACGACTTAAGGTATCGTTTGGGCCTATTGTTATTGATGGCTTTCAATTTGTTAAAGTATTTATTTTATTAGTTTAGAATAAGAGGGCTTGAGGATGCTTGGCCCACTTGTCTTATTTCTTATGAACTAGGGTTTTGGGAAGGCCTTGTATTGTGGCCAAGGGCTTATTTGGAAAGTTACATTTTAGGAACTAGG
The DNA here is from genome assembly GCA_029856935.1 of Cyclocarya paliurus. Lineage (NCBI taxonomy): Eukaryota > Viridiplantae > Streptophyta > Magnoliopsida > Fagales > Juglandaceae > Cyclocarya > Cyclocarya paliurus. Next base: position 897,348 of record JARVXP010000437.1, read on the forward strand.
GTTTCAAGAAGTACTGTAGCGCGCACTGTTCACGTCTCGAATACTGTTGCGATGCACTATTCATCTGGCCGAATCACTGTAGCGCTGCACTATTCATCCAGGGGTATTTTTGGAACAATGGGGGTTTATTTTGGGCTAATATTTTAATTAGGGTTATCTTTAAATACTCTTTGTAGTCTCAGTTTATGACGTTTATGAAATTTGATGATTTATTCATTGTGAGTTGAGTTTTACTCCTCTGGTTCTTAATTGAACTTTTGAACTTATCAAAGGTAAATCACAACCTTTGTAGTATTCCTCCTTGTAATCTAGGTTCTTGAAACAGGTTCTTCAACGGGTCTAGATTTTAATATAATCTAGATTCTTGTAACGAGTTCTCTTCGGGTCTAGATTCTCCATCCATTGACTTGAGTTTGGCTTTCTTGGGTGAGTTTTCAATTTAATTGTGGGTTCAAGGGATTCCTTTCCCGCGGGTTCATATCATTTGGTATTCAGAGCTCAGTTTCCAATCAGGTTTGATTCTATCTTTTATTTATTGCATCTTTAATTCTAGGGCTTCATCGTTCTATGGTTGCCAAAAAAAAAAATGAAAACAAAAAGTACGCTGCCAAAATTCTTAGGATTTTGGGTTTGACTGAAATTTGCATCTCCTAGGTTTTCAAAATTCTAGGGATTCTTGCATTTCTAAGTTTGTCAATTGCTTGGAGTTTTTTGCTCGCGGGCTTCCCATGGTACTAGCCTGACCTTGTGGTATGTATGTCTCGACCCCAGGCAATTCGGGGCACCTCTTATTTTCCACACTTTGCGCTTGCCTAATGAAAGCTAAATGTGGCAAAAGTGGCAAAGTTAAGGGGTTGGAGTTTTTTTGTTTGCGGCTTTCCTATTGCACTACAACGACGTTGTGGTATGTCTGCCCCAACCTCGGGCAATTCGGAGCACCTCTTATTTTTACGACATTACTCTAGCTTGGTAGAAGGCCAAATGAGGGCAAAGTGGCAAAGTTAAGTTGTTGGAGTTTTTTGCTCCCTGCATTCCTATTGTACTACAGTGACCTTGTTGTCTGTATGCCCCGGCGACGGCGAATTCGGAGCACCTCTTATTTTTACCACTTTTGGCCTTGCTTAGTAAAAAGCTAAATGAGGGCAAAGTGACATAGTTAAGAGGTTGAGGTTTTTTGCTCGTGGGCTTCAAATGTATCCCCGCGAGCAAAAAGCTTGACCTTGTCATATGTATGCCCCGACCCCAGGCAATTCGGGGAACCCCGTATTTTTAGCAGTTTGCCCTTCCTTAGTAGAAAGGCAATAGGGGCAAAGTGGCAAAGTTAAATGGTTTGAGTTTTTTGCTCATGGGCATCCCATAGTACTAGCATGACCTTGTTGTATGTAAGCCCCAACCCTGGTTAATTCGGAGCACCTCTTATTTTTACCACTTTGCCATTGTTTAGAAGAAAGCTAATTGAGGGCAAAGTGGAAAATTTAAAAGGTTGGAGTTTTTTACTCGTGGCTTTCCTATTGCACTACAATGACCTTGCAGTATGTATGCCCCAACCCTGGACAATTCGGAACACCTCTTATTTTTACCAGTTCGCCCTTGCTTAGTAGAAAGCCTATTTCGGGCAAAGTGGCAAAGTTAAGAGGTTGCAGTGTTTTGCTCACGGGCATTCCATGGTACTAGCAAGACCTTGTAGTATGTATGCCCCGACCCCGGACAATTCGGAGCACCTCTTATTTTTACCACATTAGTCTAGCTTTGTAAAAGGCCAAATGAGGGCAAGGTGTTAATATTAAGAGGTTGGATTTTTTTCCTCATAGGCATCGCATGGTACTAGCATGTTCTTGTGGTATGCATGCCCCAACCACGGGCAATTCGGAGCTCCTCTTATTTTTTCCACTTTGCCATTGCTTAGTAGAAAGCCTAATGAGGGCAAAGTCGCAAAGTTAAGAGGCTGTAGTCTTTTGCTCACGGGCTTCCCACGGTATTAGCATGACCTTGTGTTTTGTATGCCCCAACCCCAGGTAATTAGGAGCACCTCTTATTTTTACCATTTTGGCCTCGCTTAGTATAACTTCTAATGAGGGCAAAGTCGCAAAGTTTAGAGGTTGCAGTTTTTTGCTCGCAGGCTTCCCTTGGTACTAGCATGATTTTGTGTTCTATATGCCCCAACCTAGGATAATTCAGAGCACCTCTCATTTTCCCCACTTTGGCCTTTCTTAGTACAACTCTAAATGAGGGCAAAGTGGCAAAGTTAAGAGGTTGGAATTTTTTGCTCGCGAGCTTCCGATGATACTAGCATGACCATGTGATATATATGCCCCTACCCTAGGCCATTCGGGTAGCTCTTATTTGCCCAACTTTGCCCTTGCTTTGTAGAAAGATAAAGGAGGGCAAAGTGGCAAGGTTAAGAGGGTGAAGTTTTTTGCTCGCGGCTTCCCATGTATGCCTGCGAGCAAAAAACTTGACCTTGTGGTTTGTATGCCCCGACCCCAGGTAACTCGGGGCATCTCTTCATTTTAGCAGTTTGTCCTTATTTAGTAGAAAGTCAATAGGGGGCAAAGTGGCAAAGTTAAGAGGTTTGAGTTTCTTGCTCACAGGCATCCGATGTGATTGTTGTGATATTTTGGCTAAAATGTGCACCTAAAATAGAGTAAATCAAGACTGAATAGTTCCTAAAAAGAGAGATTTTAAGATTTTTTGTTTATTTTGTGGAGTCTCAATTTTAAGGAATAAAGTGATGATTTACTTAGGGATTAAACATTTTATCTATAGGTGATAAGGCTCAGGCCCGGAAGAAGGCTCAGAAACATTAAGTAAAGTGGCCCAAAATGCTGATAATGAAGCCCAGGCCCGTAAAAGGCCCAGAAGCATTAAGTAAAATGGCCCAGCCCCATGCTCGACTCTTTAGCTCAGATGATGTCTCAATTTCTCTTCAACAAACACCAAGGCTTCAAGAAGGCTCTCTTCAAAAGGGTAGAGTTGGGAAGAAAAAAAAGAAACGGTTAGAAGAGAGAGGGAAGAAGACGATGAGGGAAGGAGAGGATAAAAGGGAGTGGAGGCATGGGAGAGAGAGTGTCGCACTCGGAATCTTTTCTTTTAGACTGTTTTTATTTGGAGAATATTTTTTGTTTTTGTTTTCTTGTTTGGAGTTAGGGTTCCCGAATCATCTACCCCATGATGATTTGGGGCTAACTTCTTGTCTAGGGCTACAGAGGAAAGGGTTTTCTTTCCCCATTGTTGATTGTTTGTTGCTGTTATACTTAGTTTATACTTGTTGCTGTATTCTCATGCATTACCTACTATCGGTTGTGAAGGATTTCTTGCTCTTGAATTGTTGTAGACTCTTGGCACAGCAGGTCCTTGAAATAATCAAGGATCCTTCAACCTTTGAGTCTTGAGATAAAAGGGGATGATAATATAGTGAGGGTTTTATCTCTCGTTGATGTTTAATCTGCGTCTTTGTTCATTTAAATTCTGAAGTGTTAATATCTTGATTGAGTTAGCATAAACAGTTACATCCAGCATCTACAATCACATTGGTAGGAGGAACTCTAACCCTGTGTCCCTAGTTTACTTCTGTTATCAAAAAAATAAATCAATTTCAGTTTCTGAGTTCTAAAAAGGTTGCTGTTCAGTATTTGATTTTTCATGCTTTTAAACTTTGCAAATCTGATTTTATGAAAGTATCTTCTTTAGAGTAATCACAAACCCTTACTTCATTTACTAAACCATTAAATCATCCCACATTCTTTGCGGTTTCAGAGTGCATAACTCAAAAGAGATTTGTTCCACATTGTTAATATAGTTGTCCCTGTGGAAATGACCTTGGGCACTCCCACTACAATATAAAATCTGCTTTTATACTTGGAAGCATTATTTGGTGAGTATCACCATGGTACTAGCATGACCTTGTGGTATGTACGCACCAACCCTGGGCAATTCGGAGCATATCTTATTTTTACCACTTCGCCCTTACTTAGTAGAAAGCCTATTGAGGGAAAGTGGCAAAATTAAGAGGTTGTAGTTTTTCCCTCGCGGGCATCCCATGGTACTTGCAAGACCTTGCGGTATGTATGGCCTGACCCCGGACAATTTGGAGCACCTCTTATTTTTACCACATTACTCTAGCTTGGTAGAAGGCCAAATGAGGGCAAAGTGTTAAAGTTAAGAGGTTGGAGTTTTTTCCTCATGAGCATCCCATGGTACTAGCATGTTCTTGTGGTATGTATGCCTTAACCCCGGGCAATTCAGAGCATCTCTTATTTTTACCACTTTGCCCTAGCTTAGTAGAAAGTCAAATGGGGGCAAAGTGGCAAAGTTAAGAGGTTGGTGCTTTTTGTTTGCGGCTTTGCTATTACACAACAATGACCTTGTGGTATGTCTGCCCCAACCCTAGACAATTCGGAGCACCACTTATTTTTACCACTTTGGCCTTGCTTAGTAGAAAGCCTAATGAGGGCAAAGTTGTAAAGTTAAGAGGTTGTAGTTTTTTGCTCGCAGGCTTCCCATGGTACTAGCATGACCTTGTATTCTCCATGCCCTGACCTCGGGTAATTCGGAGCACCTCTTATTTTTACCAAGTTGGCCTTGCTTAGTACTACTCCAAATGAGGGCAAAGTGGCAAAGTTAAGAGGTTGGAGTTTTTTGCTCGCGGGCTTCCCATGGTACTAGCATGACCTTGTGGTATGTATGTCTCGACCCCAGGCAATTCGGGGCACCTTTTATTTTCCACACTTTGCGCTTGCCTAATGAAAGCTAAATGTGGCAAAAGTGGCAAAGTTAAGGGGTTGAAGTTTTTTTGTTTGCGGCTTTCCTATTGCACTACAATGACGTTGTGGTATGTCTGCCCCAACTTTGGGCAATTCGGAGCACCTCTTATTTTTACGACATTACTCTAGCTTGGTAGAAGGCCAAATGAGGGCAAAGTGGCAAAGTTAAGCTGTTGGAGTTTTTTGCTCCCTGCATTCCTATTGTACTACAGTGACCTTGTGGACTGTATGCCCCGACGCCGGCTAATTCGGAGCACCTCTTATTTTTACCACTTTGGCCTTTCTTAGTAAAAAGCTAAATGAGGGCAAAGTGGAATAGTTTAAGAGGTTGAGGTTTTTTGCTCGTGGGCTTTACATGTATGCCCGCAAGCAAAAAACTTGACCTTGTCGTATGTATGCCCCGACCCCAGGCAATTCGGGGAACCCCTTATGTTTAGCAATTTGCCCTTCATTAGTAGAAAGGCAATTGGGGGCAAAGTGGCAAAGTTAAATGGTTTGAGTTTTTCGCTCGCGGGCATCCCATAGTACTAGCATGACCTTGTTGTATGTATGCCCCAACCCTGGTCAATTCGGAGCACCTCTTATTTCCACCACCTTACGGTTGCATAGAAGAAAGGTAATTGAGGGCAAAGTGGAAAAGTTAAGAGGTTGGAGTTTTTTACTCGCAGCTTTCCTATTGCACTGCAATGACCTTGCAGTATGTATGCCCCAACCCTGGACAATTTGAAGCACCTCTTATTTCTACCAATTCGCCCTTGCTTAGTAGAAAGCCTATTTCGGGCAAAGTGACAAAGTTAAGAGGTTGCAGTGTTTTGCTCACGGGCATTCCATGGTACTAGCAAGACCTTGTAGTATGTATGCCCCGACCTCGGACAATTCGAAGCACCTCTTATTTTTACCACATTAGTCTAGCTTTGTAAAAGGGCAAATGAGGGCAAGTTGTTAATGTTAAGAGGTTGGATTTTTTTCCTCACGGGCATCCCATGGTACTAGCATGTTCTTGTGGTATGCATGCCCCAACCTCGGGCAATTCGGAGCACCTCTTATTTTTTCCACTTTGCCATTGCTTAGTAGAAAGCCTAATGACGGCAAAGTCGCAAAGTTAAGAGGTTGTAGTCTTTTGCTCACAGGCTTCCGATGGTATTAGCATGACCTTGTGTTTTGTATGCCCCGACCCTAGGTAATTAGGAGCACCTCTTATTTTTACCATTTTGGCCTCTCTTAGTATAACTTCTAATGAGGGCAAAGTCGCAAAGTTTAGAGGTTGCAGTTTTTTGCTTGCAAGCTTCCCATGGTACTAGCATGACCTTGTGTTCTGTATGCCCCAACCCCGGGTAATTCAGAGCACCTCTCATTTTCCCCACTTTGGCCTTGCTCAGTACAACTCTAAATGAGGGCAAAGTGGCAAAGTTAAGAAGTTGGAGTTTTTTCTCGCTGGCTTACGATGATGTATGACCATGTGATATGTATGCCCTTGCCCCAGGCCATTTGAGCACCTCTTATTTGCCCAACTTTGCCCTTGCTTAGTAGAAAGATAAATGAGGGTAAAGTGGCAAAGTTGAGAGGGTGAAGTTTTTTGCTCGCGGGCTTCCCATGTATGCCTGCGAGCAAAAAACTTGACCTTGTGGTTTGTATGCCCCGACCCCAGGTAACTCGGGGCACCTCTACGTTTTAGCATTTTGCCCTTGTTTAGTAGAAAGTCAATAGGGGGCAAAGTGGCAAAGTTAAGAGGTTGGATTTTCTTGCTCGCAGGCATCCCATTGTACTAGCATGACCTTGTGGTATGTATGCACCAACCTCGGGCAATTCAGAGCATCTTTTCTTTTTACCACTCCGCCCTTGCTTAGTAGAAAGCCTATTGAGGGAAAGTGGCAAAGTTAAGAGGTTGCGGTTTTTCCCTCGCGGGCATCCCATGGTACTAGCAAGACCTTGCGGTATGTATGGCCCGACCTCGGACAATTTGGAGCACCTCTTATTTTTACCACATTACTCTAGCTTGGTAGAAGGCCAAATGAGGGCAAAGTGTTAAAGTTAAGAGGTTGGAGTTTTTTCCTCACGGGCATCCCATGGTACTAGCATATTCTTGTGGTATGTATGCCTTAACCCCGGGCAATTCAGAGCACCTCTTATTTTTACCACTTTGCCCTAGCTTAGTAGAAAGCCGAATGGGGGTAAAGTGGCAAAGTTAAGAGGTTGGTGCTTTTTGCTTGTGGCTTTGCTATTGCACTACAATGACCTTGTGGTCTGTCTGTCCCAAGCCAGGATATTTTGGAGCACCTCATTGTTTTACCACTTTGGCCTTGCTTAGTAGAAAGTCTCATGAGGGCAAAGTCGCAAAGTTAAGAGGTTGCAATTTTTTGCTCACTGGCTTCCCATGGTACTAGCATGACCTTGTGGTCTCTATGCCCCAACCCCGGGTAATTCGGAGCACCTCTTATTTTTACCACTTTGGCCTTGCTTAGTACTACTCCAAATGAGGGCAAAGTTAAGAGGTTGGAGTTTTTTTACTTGCGGGCTTCCCATGGTACTAGCATGACCTTGTGGTATGTATGCCCGACCCCAGGCAATTCTAGTGTTTCTCGCATCTCTAAATTTATTAATTGCTTGGAGTGCCGTTTCATTGATTCTCTTGTAATTCCTTGTTAATCATTGTGCATTTGAATTCAATTGCTTGATTTTCAGTGGAATATTGTTGTTTGTGATTGAATTAGAGAAAAGAAAAGAAAGGAGAAGAAAAGAAAAGAAAAGAAAAGAATGAAAGGAAAAGAAAAGAAAAGAAAGAAAGGAAAAGAAAAGAAAAGAGGGGAAAAAAAATTCAAAAAAAAATTTTGAAAAAAGAAGAAAGAAAGACAAAGTAGGTTGCTCAAAGGTTGCTACATAGTTATAACAAAAAGAAAGAAAGACATTTGTTGATTGATCTTTATCATCAAAGGGGCTGAAAACATCTTTCTAGTGGGTATCTTGTTTTATCATTACTCTTTCCCTCGTATAAATTCCTTGAGTCTCATGTCATTTTATTCCTTCCTTGTTTCTTGGATCTTTATTATTGGTTGGAATAAAATAAGGTTGTATATTCTTGATTTAGTTGAACTAGTTCTTAAAGAACTTGAGTGAGAAAACTATAGAGGTAAAAGGCAAGAGAGTGTGAGACTATTATCGAGAAAAAACCAATTAAGAGTAAAACACGAGTGGAGTGCCATTATTCGAGTGTAGACACGTAAGGGAGTGTGTGAGGTTTTCCACTAATATTTTTTTTGCTCAGTACATTAGGATGTCTCATAGGAGTGACTCATTACCAAAGGGTATGGAAGAAAACAAATCTTTTGTGTTGCAAGCCATGAAACAACAATTTGAGCGGTTGAGCTTGGTGTTGGGTGAAGTGAGGGATATGATAGATCATAAAGAAGTGGTAATTAGAAATCTACAAGGCATGAAAGATAGGAGGCGATGTGAGCCTAGTGTTGTGAATGGGTATAAGAATGAAGAGTATGGTGAGTCTCTTGTTGATAGGCGTGCTCTCAACACACAAATTAAGATGGGTCATATAGAGCAGCAGAGCGACAACATTTTTCATACTAGATGCCACATCTACAACAAGGTATGTAGTATGATCATTGATGAGAAGAGTTGTCTTAATTTGGCTAGCACTACTTTAGTTGAGAAATTGAATTTACCTATCTTGAAACACCCTAGACCATACAAGTTGCAGTGGTTGAGTGATTGTGGGGGAAGTTAGGGTAAATAAGCAAGTACTAGTTTCCTTTTCAATTGGAAAATACAAAGATGTGGTGCTTTGTGATGTAGTGCCTATGCATGCGGGCCATATTTTGTTGGGGAAGTGATATGAACCCGCGGGAAAAGGAATCCCTTGAACCCACAATCAAATTGAAAACTCACCCTAGAAAGCCAAACTCAAGTCAATGGATAAAGAATCTAGATCCAATGAGAACTCGTTTCAAGAACCTAGATTATATTAAAATCTAGACCCATTGAAAAACCCGTCTCAAGAACCCAGATTACAAGGAGGAACGCTACAAAGGTTGTGATTTACCTTTGATAAGTTCAAAAGTTCAATTAAGAACAAGAGGAGTAAAACTCAACTCACAATGAATAATTCATCAAATTTCATAAAACTTCTTCAAATGAGGCTACAAGAGTATTTAATGCAAAACCTAATTGAAACCCTAGCCCAAAATAAACTCATTTCTTCCAAAAGTAGCCCTAGATGAATAGTGCGGCGTGAACAGTACCGAGGCTACAGTAATCGCTACAGTACCTCTCTTCAAAACCCTAGTTTCTAAAATGTAACTTTTCAAATAAGCCATTGGCCAAAATACATGGCCTTCCCAAAAACCCTAGTTCATAAAAATAAGACATGTGTGGGTTAAACATCTTCAAGCCCAATTATTCTAGACTAATTCCTATAACTAATAAAATAAGCCCCATAAATTAATTAAACAAGTCCAAGGCCTCCATTCACATAACCATAATAATAGGCCCTGATTTATGTTGCACTCTTCCATAGCTTATATCATGTGGATGATCACTAAATCTCTTTCTCTCAAGCCCATCTTGAATATTCGGCTCTTTCTAGACTCTTCCCAAGTGGATTGCATCAATCCTTGCATTGTTTCCTTGATCTTCTTAGCTCTTGATCTTAATTGGCTCATCTGGAACTTGCAAAGGATCTTTAAGACTAGGCCCACCTTGGTTCCTATCAAGAAGACATGGCAGTAGATAGGAAGGTGATCCATGATTAGTTAAGGAACATGTACAGTTTTGAAATGGTTGGAAAAATAATCAAACTTGCTCCTTTAACTCTAATACAAGTCCATGAGGACCAACTGAAACTGAAAAGTAAGGTTGCTCAAAAAAGAAAGAGTGAGAGTGATCTAAAAAGCAAGTGATATGAACCCACGGGAATTGAATCACTTGAACCCATAATCAAATTAAAAACTCACCCAAGAAAGCCAAACTCAAGTCAATGGATGGAGAATCTAGACTAGATGAGAACTCGTTTCAAGAACCTAAATTATATTAAAATCTAGACCCATTGAAGAACCTATCCCAAGAACCCAGATTACAAGAAAGAACGCCACAAATGTTGTTATTTACCTTTGATAAGTTGAAAAGTTCAATCAAGAACAAGTGGAGTAAAACTCAACTCACAATGAATAATTCATCAAATTTCATAAACTTCTTAAAATGAGACTACAAAGCATTTTTAAAGCAAAACCTAATTAAAACCCTAGACAAAATAAAGCCATTTCTCCCAAAAATACCCTTGCATGAACAGTGCCGCACTGCTACAGTGTCACTACAGTAACTACGCTATAGTAAATGTTTGAAACCCTTGTTCCTAAAAAGTAACTTTTCAAATACGCCCTTGGCCAAAAAATATAAGGCCTTCCCAAAAATCCTAGTGCATAAAAGAAAGACATATGTGGGCCAAACATCTTCAAGCCCAATTATTCTAAATTAATTCCTATAATTAATAAAATAAGCCCCTTTAATTAATAAAACAAGTTCAAGGACTTCAATCACATAACCATAATAATAGGCCCTTATTTATGTTGAACTTTTCCATAGCTTGTATCACGTCGATGATCACTGAGTTTCCTCCTCTCAAGCCCATCTTGAATATTCGGCTCTTGCTGGACTCTTCCCAAGTGGATTGCACCAATCCCTATATTGCTTTCTTGATCTTCCTGGCTCTTGATCTTGTAATTGCCCATCAGGAATTTGCAAAGGATCTTTAAGACTAGGCTCACCTTGATTCCCATCAGTGGCAAAGTTAAGAGGTTGGAGTTTTTTGCTTGCGGCTTTTCTTCTGTACTACAATGACCATGTGGTATGTATGCCCCAACACTAAGCAATTCGGAGCACCTCCTATTTTTACCACTTTGCCTAGCTTAGTAGAAAGCCAAATGGGGGCAAAGTGGCAAAGTTAAGAGGTTGGAGTTTTTGCTCCCGGCTTTCCTATTGCACTACAATGACCTTGTGGTATGTCTGCCCCAACCCTGGACAATTCGGAGCACCTCTTATTTTTACGACTTTGCCCTTACTCAGTAGAAAGCCTAATGAGGGCAAAGTCGCAAAGTTAAGAGGTTGCAGTTTTTTCCTCACGGGCTTCCCATGGTACTAGCATGACCTTGTGGTATGTATGACCCGACCCCAGGTAATTTGGAGCACCTCTTATTTTTACCACATTGCCTTTGCATAGTACAATGCCAAATGAGGGCAAAGTGGGAAAGTTAAATGGTTGGAGTTTTTTGCTTGTTGTTTTCCTATTGTACTACAATTACCTTGTGATCTGTATACCCTGACCCCGGGTAATTCGGAGCACCTCTTATTTTTACCGCTTTGGCCTTGCTTAGTACAACTCCAAATGAGAGAAAAGTGGCAAAGTTAAGAGGTTGGTGTTTTTTGCTCATGGGCATCCCATGGTACTAGTAAGACCTTGTGGTATGTATACCCCGACCTCGGGAAATTTGGAGCACCTCTTATTTTCCCCCACTTTGCCCTTACTTAGTAGAAAGCTAAGTGAGGGCAAAGTGGCAAAGTTAAGAGGTTGGAGTTTTTTTGCTCGCTGGCTTCACATGATACGAGCATGACCATGTGGTATGTATGCCCCGACCCTAGTCATTCGGGGCACCTCTTATTTTCCCCACTTTGCCCTAGCCTAGTAAAAAGCTAAATGAGGGCAAAGTGGCAAAGTTAAGAGGTTGGAATTTTTTGCTCGCGAACTTCCCATGGTACTAGCACGACCTTGTGGTATGTATGCCCCGACCCTAGGCAATTTGGGGCTCCTCTTATTTTTCCCAGTTTGCCCTTGCTTAGTAGAAAGCTAAATGAGGGCAAAGTGGCAAAGTTAAGAGGTTGGAGTTTTTTTGCTCACTGGCTTCACATGATACGTGCACGACCATGTGGTATGTATGTGTCGACCCCTGGTCATTCGGGGCCCCTCTTTTTTTCCCACTTTGCCCTAGCCTAGTAGAAAGCTAAATGAGGGCAAAGTGGCAAAGTTAATAGGTTGAAGTTTTTTTGCTCGCTAGCTTCACATGGTATGAGCATGACCTTGTTGTATGTATGGCCTGACCTTGGGCAATTCAGAGCACCAATTATTTTTACCACTTTGCCCTTGCTTAGTAGAAAGCCAAATGAGGGCAAAGTGGCAAAGTTAATAGGTTAAAGTTTTTTGCTCGTGAGCTTCCCATGGTTCTAACAGGACGTTGTGGTATATAAGCCCCGACCCAGGGCAATTTGGAGCACCTCTTATTTTTCCTACTTTGCCCTTTCTTACAAGAAAGCCAAATGAGGGAAAAGAGGCAAAGTTAAGAGGTTGGAGTTTTTTGCTCGCAGGTATCCCATTCTACCAGCAAGACCTTGTGGTATGTATGTCACGACCCAGGGCAATTCAGTGCACCTCTTATTTTTACCACTTTGCCCTTGCTTAGTAGAAAGCAAAATGGGGGCAAAGTGGCAAAGTTAAGAGGTTAAAATTTTTTGCTCGCGAGCTTCCCTTGGTTCTAGCAGGACGTTGGGGTGTGTATGCCCCGACCTCAGGCAATTCAGAGCAACTCTTATTTTACCTACTTTGTCCTTGCTTACTAGAAAGCCAAATGAGGGAAAAGTGGCAAAGTTGAAAAAGGATGGAGTTTTTTGCTCGCGAGTTGCCCAAGGTACTACCATTACCTTGTGGTATGTATGCCCCTACCTTGGGCAATTTGGAGCACCTCTTATTTTTACCACATTGCCCTTACTTAGTAGAAAGCCAAATGAGGGCAAAGCGAAGAAGTTTCTTGGTTGGAGTTTTTTGCTCGGGGGCATCCCAAGGTACTAGCAAGACCTTGTGGTAGTATGCCCCGACCCCGGACAATTCGGAGCACCTCTTATTTTTACCACTTTGCACTTGCTAGGTACAAAGCCAAATGAGGGCAAAGTTTAGAGTTTGGATTTTTTTGCTAGCGGGCTTCCCATGATACTAGTATTACCATGTGGTGTGTATGCCCCGACCCTAGGCAATTCGGAACACCTCTTATTTTTACCACATTACCCTTGCTTAGTAGAAAGGACAATGAGGGCAAAGAGGCAAAGTTAAAGAGGTTGGAATTTTTTGCTCGTGAGCTTCCCGTGGTACTAGCATGACCTTGTGGTACGTATGCCCTGACCTTGGGCAATTCAGAGCACCTTTTATTTTTACCACTTTGCCCTTGCTTAGTAGAAAGCCAAATGAGGGCGTAGTGGCAAAGTTAAGAGGTTAAATTTTTTTGCTCGCAAGCTTCTAATGGTTCTAGCATGACGTTGTGGTATGTATGCCCCGACCTCGGGCAATTTGGAGCGCCTCTTATTTCCCTTCTTTGCCCTTGCTTACTAGAAAGCCAATTGAGGACACAGTGCCAAATTTAAGAGGTTGGAGTTTTTTACTCGTGGGGATCTAGAGGTTCTAGCATGACCTTGTGGTATGTATGCCCCGACCGAGGGCAATTCGGAGCAGCTAATATTTTTGCCACTCTGGCCTTGCTTTGTAGAAAGCCAAATGAAGGTGAAGTGGGAAAGTTAAGAGGTTAAATTTTCTTACTTGCGAGCTTCCCAAGGTTCTAGCAGGACGTTGTGGTGTGTATGCCCCGACCCCAGGCAATTCGGAGCACCTCTTATTTTCTCTACTCTGCCCTTGCTTACTAGAAAGCCAAGTGAGGACAAAGTGCCAAAGTTAAGAGGGTTGAGTTTTTTGCTCGCGGGCAACCCATGGTACTAGCATGACCTTGTGGTAGGTATGTCCCGACCCAGGTCAATTCAGAGCACCTCTTATTTTTACTACTTTGCCCTCGCTTAGTAGAATGCCAAATGAAGGCGAAGTGGCGAGGTTATGCGGTTAATGTTTTTTGCTCGCAAGCTTCCTATGGTTATAGTAGGACGTTGTGGTGTGTATGCACTAACCCAGGGAAATTCGGAGCAGCCCTTGTTTTTCCTACTCTATCCTTGCTTACTAGAAAGCCAAATGAGGGAATAGTGACAAAATTAAGAGTTAGGAGTTTTTGCTCGCGAGCTTCCCATGGTACTATCATGACCTTGTGGTATGTATGCCCCGACAAAAGACAACTTGGAGCTCCTATTATTCTTACTACTTTTCCCTTGCTTACTATAAAGTCAAGTGAGGACAAAGTGCCAAAGTTAAGAGGTTGGAGTTTTTTACTCATGGGCAACCCATGGTACTAGCATGACCTTGTGGAATGTATGATCGGATCCAGGGCAATTCAGAGCACCTCTTATTTTTACCACTTTGCCCTTTTTTAGTAGAAAGCCAAATGAGGGCAAAGGGGCAAAGTTAAGAGGTTTGAGTTTTTTGCTCACGGGCATCCCATGGTTCTAGCATGACCTTGTGGTATGTATGCCTCGACCCAGGGCAATTCGCAGCACCTCTTATTTTTACCACTTTGCCCTTTCTTAGTATAAAGCCAAATGAGGGCAAAGAGGCAAACTTAAGAGGTTTGAGTTTTTTGCTCACGGGATCCCTTGGTACCAGCATGACCCTATGGTTTATATGCCCGACCCAGGGCAATTCAGAGCACCTCTTATTTTTACCACTTTGCCCTTGCTTAGTAGAAAGCCAAATGTGGGCAAAGAGGCAAAGCTATGAGGTTAAAGTTTTTTGCTTGCGTGCTTCCCACGGTTCTAGTTTGTCGTTGTAGTTTGTTTGGCCCGACACCGGATAATTCGGAGCACCTCTTATTTTCCCTACATTTCCCTTTCTTACTAGAAAGCCAAATGAGGGAAAATAGGGAAAGTTGAGAGGTTGGAGTTTTTTGCTCGCGGGAATCCCATGGTACCAGAATGATTTTGTGGTATGTATGCCCCGACCCAGGGCAAGTCGGAGCACCTCTTAGTTTCCCTACTTTACCATTGCTTACTTGAAAGCCAAATGAGGACAAAGTGCCAAAGTTAGGAGGTTGGAGTTTTTGGCTCGCGGGAATCCCATGGTACTAGCATGACGTTGTGGTATGTATGCCCCGACCCAGAGCAATTCTGAGTGCCTCTAAATTTTACCAGTTTGCACATGCTAAGTACGAAGCCAAATGAGGGGAAAGTTTAGAGTTTGGATTTTTTTGTTCGCGGGCTTCCCATGGTACTAGTATGACCATGTGGTATGTATGCGCCAAGCTCGGGCAATTCGGAGCACATCTTAATTTTACAACTTTGCCCTTACTTAGTAGAAAGCACAATGACGGCAAAGAGGCAAAGTAAAGAGGTTCGAGTTTTTCGCTCACGGGCATCCCATGGTACCAACATGACCTTGTGGTATGTATGCCCCGAGACAAGGCAACTCGGAGTAACTATTATGTTTTCCACTTTGCCTTGCTTAGTAGAAAGCCAAATGAGGCTGAAGTGGCAAAGTTAAAAGGTTAAAGTATTTTGCTCGCGAGCTTCCCATGGTTCTAGCAGGACGTTGTGGTGTGTATGCCCTGACCCCGGGCAATTTGGAGCACCTGTTATTTTTCCTACTTTGCCCTTGCTTACTAGAAAGTCAGTGAGGACAAAGTGCAAAAGTTAAGAGGTTGGAGTTTTTTGCTCGCGGGCATCTTATGGTACAAGCATGACCTTGCGGTATGTATGTCTCGACTCCGGGCAATTCGGAGCACCTATTTTTTTTACCACTTTGCCTGTGCTTAGTAAAATGCCAAATGAGGGCGAAGTGGCAAAGTTAAGAGGTTAAAGTTTTTTGCTCGCGAGCTTCCCATGGTTCTAGCAGGAAGTTGTGGTTTGTATGCCCCGACACGGGTAATTCGGAGCACCTCTTATTTTCTCTACTCTGCCCTTGCTTACTAGAAAGCCAAGTGAGGACAAAGTGCCAAAGTTAAGAGGGTTGAGTTTTTTGCTCGCGGGCAACCCATGGTACTAGCATGACCTTGTGATAGGTATGCCCCGACCCAGGGCAATTCGGAGCACCTCTTATTTTTACTTCTTTGCCATCGCTTAGTAGAATGCCAAATGAAGGCGAAGTGGCAAGGTTCTGAGGTTAATGTTTTTTGCTCGCAAGCTTCCCATGGTTATAGCAGGACGTTGTGGTGTGTATGCCCTGACCCCGGGCAATTCGGAGTAGCCATTGTTTTTCCTAGTTTGTCCTTGCTTGCTAGAAAGCCAAATGAGTGAACAGTGACAAAATTAAGAGGTAGGAGTTTTTGCCCTCGAGCTTCCCATGGTACTAGCATGACCTTGTGGTGTGTATGCCCCGACACAAGGCAACTTGGAGCACCTATTATTTTTACTACTTTGCCCTTGCTTACTATAAAGTCAAGTGAGGACAAAGTGCCAAAGTTTCTTGGTTGGAGTTTTTTACTCGTGGGCAACCCATGGTACTAGCATGACCTTGTGGAATGTATGACCGGATCCAGGGCAATTCAGAGCACCTCTTATTTTTACCACTTTGCCCTTTCTTAGTAGAAAGCCAAATGAGGGTAAAGGGGCAAAGTTAAGACGTTTGAGTTTTTTGCTCGCGGGCATCCCATGGTTCTAGCATGACCTTGTGGTACGTATGCCTTGACCCAGGGCAATTCACAGCACCTCTTATTTTTACAGCTTTGCCCTTTCTTAGTATAAAGCCAAATGAGGGCAAAAAGGCAAACTTAAGAGGTTTGAGTTTTTTGCTCGCGGGATCCCTTGGTACCAGCATGACCCTGTGGTTTATATGCCCGATCCAGGGCAATTCAGAGCACCTCTTATTTTTACCACTTTGCCCTTGCTTAATAGAAAGCCAAATGTGGGCAAAGAGGCAAAGTTAAGAGGTTAAAGTTTTTTGCTCGCGTGCTTCCCATGGTTCTAGTAGGTCGTTGTGGTTTGTATGGCCCAACACTGGACAATTCGGAGCACCTCTTATTATCCCTACTTTGCCCTTTCTTACTAGAAAGCCAAATGAGGGAAAATAGGGAAAGTTGAGAGGTTGGAGTTTTTTGCTCGCGCTTATCCCATGGTACCAGCATGATCTTGTGGTATGTATGCCCCGACCCAGGGCAATTCTGAGCGCCTCTAATTTTTACCAGTTTGCACATGCTAAGTACGAAGCCAAATGAGGGGAAAGTTTAGAGGTTGGAGTTTTTTGTTCGTGGGTTTCCCATGGTACTAGTATGACCATATGGTATGTATACGCCGAGCCCGGGCAATTCGGAGCACATCTTATTTTTACCACTTTGCCCTTACTTAGTAGAAAGCACAATGAGGGCAAAGAGGCAAAGTTAAAGAGGTTGGAGGTTTTTGCTCGCGAGCTGCCCATAATTCTAGTAGGACGTTGTGGTTTGTATGACCCGACCCAGGGCAATCCAAAGAACCTCTTATTTTTACCACTTTTCCCTTGCTTAGTAGAAAGCCAAATGTGGGCAAAGAGGTAAAGTTAAGAGGTTGGAGTTTTTTGCTCGTGAGCTTCCTTAGGTACTATGATGGGAACCAAGGTGGGCCTAGTTTTAAAAATCATTTGCAAGTTTCAGATGAGCTAATTAGAAGATCAAGAGCTAAGAAGATCAAGGAAGCAAGACAATGAATTAGTCTAGAATAATTGGGCTTGAGGATGCTTGGCCCACGTATGTCTTATTTTTTATGAATTAGGGTTTTGGGAAGGCCTTGTATTGTGGCCAAGGGTTTATTTGAAAAATTACATTTTAGAAACTAGGGTTTGAAGAGTTACTGTAGCTCGGCATTGTTCACGTCCGAATCACTGTAGTTCCGCACTGTTCATGAAGGGCATTTTTGAGAGAAGGGGTTTTATTTTGGCTAGGGTTTCAATAGGGTTTTGGTTAAAACACTCTTTGTAGCCTCATTTGAAAATTAGACAATATTGAATGTTATTTGTGAGTGAGTTTACTCCTCTTGTTCTTAATTGAACTTTTGAACTTATCAAAGGTAAATCACAACCTTTGTGGCGTTCCTCCTTGTAATCTGGGTTCTTGAGACGGGTTCTTGAATCGGTCTAGATTTTAATATAATCTAGGTTCTTGAAACGAGTTCGCATCGGGTCTAAATTCTCCATCCATTTGACTTGAGTTTGGCTTTCCTGGGTGAGTTTCAATTTGATTGTGGGTTCAGGAGATTCCATTCCCGTGGGTTCATATCATTTGGTATTCAGAGCTCGGTTTCCAATCAGGTCTGATTCTATCTTTTATTTCTTGCATATTGAATTCTAGGGCTTCATTGTTCTAGGGTTGAAAAAAAAAAAAAAAAAAAACAAAAAGTACGCTGCCCAAATTCTTCGGGTTTTGGGTTTGGCTGAAATTTGCATCTCCTAGGGTTTCAAAATTCTAGGGTTTCTTGCATCTCTAAGTTTGTCAATTGCTTGGAGTGCCGTTCCATTGATTCTCTTCTATTTCGTTGTCAGTTTTGTGTGTTTGAATTTAATTGCTTGATTTTCAATTGAATATTGCTGTTTATGATTGAATTAGAGAAAAGAAAAGAAAAGAAAGGAAAAGCAAAAAAAATTCGAAAAAAAAAAATTCGAAAAAAAAAATTCAAAAAAAAAAAAAAAGGTAGCATACACATTGGTTGTGCTACATTGTTACAACAAAGAGAAAAAAAGATATTTGTTGATTGAGTTTTATCATCAAAGGGGCTGAAAACATCTTTCTAGTGGGTATCTTGTTTTATCATTACTCTTTGCCTCGTATAAATTCCTTGTGTCTCGTGCCATTTTATTCATTTCATATTTTTTGTTCTTGTCTCTTGGATTTATATTACTGGTTGAAATAATACAAGGTTGTATTGTCTTGATTTAATTCAATTAGTTCTTAAAGAACTTGAGCGAGAAAACTATTGAGGTAAAAGGCAAGAGAGTGTGAGACTATTATTGAGAAAAAGCCAATTAAGAGTGAAATACGAGTGGAGTGCCATTATTCGAGTGTAAACACGTAAGGGAGTGTGTGAGATTTTTCACTAACATTCTTTTTGTACAGCACATTATGATATTTCATAGGAGTGACTAATCACCAAAGGGAATGGCAGATAACTCGTCCTTTATGTTGCAAGCCCTGCAACAACAGTTTGAGCAGTTGAACTTGGTGTTGGGTGAAGTGAGGGATAGGATGGATCATCGAGATGTCCTAATTAGAAATCTTCAAGGCAGGAGTGGTAGGAGGCAACGTGAGACTAGTGTTGAAAATGGGTATGGGAATGAAAAGTATGGTGAGTCTCTTGTTTCTAGGCATGCCCTCAATACACAAGTTAAGATTGATGACACAAAGTAGCAGAGCGAGAACATTTTTCATACTAGATGCCACATTAACAATAAGGTATGTAGTATGATTATTGATGAGGAGTTTTATTAATTTGGCTAGCACTACATTAGTTGAGAAATTGAGTTTACCTACCTTGATACACCCTAGACCATACAAGTTGCAGTGGTTGAGTGATTGTGGGGAGGTTAGGGTAAATAAGCAAGTGCTAGTTTCTTTTTCAATTGGGAAATACCAGGATGTAGTGCTTTGTGATGTGTCTACGCATGCTAGCCATATTTTGTTGGGGAGGCCGTGGCAATATGATAGGAAGGTGATCCATGATAAGTTAAGGAACATGTATAGTTTTGAAAAGGATGGAAAAACAATCAAACTTGCTCCTTTAACTCCAACACAGGTCCATGGGGACCAACTGGAATAGAAAAGTGAGGTTGCTCAAAAGAAAAAGGAGAGTGAAATGGAAAAAGAAAGTGAAAAGAAAAAAGAAAGTGAAAAGGAAAAAGAGAGTGAAAAGAAAAAAGAGAGTGAAAAGGAAAAAGAGAGTGAGAGGGAAAAAGAGAATGAGACCGAAACAACAAAAGAAATAGAGAGTGAAAAAGAAAATAGAGATGTGGTTGAGAGTCATGAAAAAAGAGTTGAGCCACGGGAGGAAAAAGAAAGAGAGATTGTAGAGAGGAACGGAACAACAAAAGTGAGATTTTATGCTAAGGTAAAATTTTATACTAACGAATTTAACGACTCTTTGCCTAGTGTTATTGTTTCTTTGTTGCAGGGATATGAAGTCATGATTCCTAGTGGTGTGTTTAGTAGATTTCCACCTATTGGATAGATTGAGCCTTACCTTGATTTTGTACCAGGTGCGACAATCCCTACTCGACCTTTCTTTGAAGAGCATGAGTCCTTGACGCACATGAAGGGACAAGGTAAGTTGAATAGAATGCATGCCAAGTGGGTGCAATTCATTGAGACCTTTCCTCATGTAATCAAGTATACACAAGGTAAGGAAAGTTTTGTGGTTGATGCTTTAGCAAGAATGTATGTCCTTGTCATCATTTTAGATACAAAGTTATTGAGACTTGAATATGATAAGCAATTGCATGCTAATGATGATGATTTTGCTAGTGTGTATGGAGCATGTGAGAAGACATCGTTTGGTAAGTGTTATAGACTAGATTGGTATTTGTTTAGAGAGAATAAACTTTTTGAGCCTACTAGTCTTATGCATGAGATGCTAGTGCATGGATGTGGTTTGTTGAGTTATTTTGGTGTGAAAAGGATTTTAAACGTGTGGCGTGACCATGGGTGGAAGTATTGCTTGACATTCATTGAGTTTACATATCATTGGAGTGGTCATTTTGGTGGAAAGAAGACTTTAGACGTGTTGCATGAACGTTTGTGGAAGTATCATTTGTCATTCATTGACATGTTGCATGAACGTTTGTGGGAGTATCATTTACCATTCATTAATGTGTTGTATAAAAGTTTGTGGGAGTATTGCTTGACATTCATTGAGTTCACATATGATGAGGGTGATCATTTTGAAGTAAGGAAGACTTTAGATGTGTTTCATTAACATTTGAGGGAGTTTTATTTGCTATTTATTGAGTCTACATATAATTGGAGTGTTCATGCTACTACTAAAGTTTCACCTTTTGAAATTGTTTAGAGTTTTTATCCACTTACTCCTTCAGCTTTGATGGTTTTGCTTGTTAATGATAGGAGTAGCGTGCATGAACCATTACAAATTCATGAGAGAAAATTAATCACAATGCATACAAAGTGGATCTTCTAGGTAAGTATAATGTTTCTGCTATTTTCAATATCACTAACCTTTTTCCCTTTGATCCAGGTGGAGATTCGAGGTCGAATCCTTTTGAGGAGAGGGTGAATGATGGAAACCAAGGTGGGCCTAGGTTTAAAGATCATTTGCAAGTTTCAGATGAGCTAATTAGAAGATCAAGAGCTAAGAAGATCAAGGAAGCAAGACAATGAATTAGTCTAGAATAATTGGGCTTGAGGATGCTTGGCCCACGTATGTCTTATTTTTTATGAACTAGGATTTTGGGAAGGCCTTGTATTGTGGCCAAGGGCTTATTTGGAAAATTACATTTTAGAAACTAGGGTTTCAAGAGTTACTGTAGCTCGGCACTGTTCACGTCCGAATCACTGTAGCGCTGCACTGTTCATGAGGGGCATTTTTGAGAGAAGGGGTTTTATTTTGGCTAGGGTTTCAATAGGGTTTTGGTTAAAACACTCTTTGTAGCCTCATTTGAAAATTAGACAATATTGAATGTTATTTGTGAGTAAGTTTACTCCTCTTGTTCTTAATTGAAATTTTGAACTTATCAAAGGTAAATCACAACTTTTGTGGCGTTCCTCCTTATAATCTGGGTTCTTGAGACGGGTTTTTCAATCGGTCTAGATTTTAATATAATCTAAGTTCTTGAAACGAGTTCTCATTGGGTCTAGATTCTCCATCCATTTGACTTGAGTTTGGCTTTCCTGGATGAGTTTCAATTTGATTGTGGGTTCAAGGGATTCATTTTCCCGCAGGTTCATATCATACTAGCATGACCTTGTTAAGATGTTGGAGTTTTTTGTGTGCGAGCTTCCACAAGTACTAGCATGACCTTGTGGTAGTATGCCCCGACCCTGGGCAATTCAGAGCACCTCTTATGTTTACCGCTCTACACTTGCTAGGTACAAAGCCAAATGAAGGCAAAGCTTAGAGTTTGGACTTTTTGGCTCGCGGGCTTCCCATGGTACTAGTATGACCTTGTGATATGTATGCCCCGACAACGCGCAATTCGGAGCACCACTTATTTTTACCACTTTGTCCTTGCTTAGTAGAAAGCACAATTAGGGCAAAGAGGCAAAGTTAAAGAGGTTGGAGTTTTTCGTTCGCAAGCTTCCCATGGTACTAGCATGACCTTGTGCTACGTATGCCCCGACCCCAGGCATTTCAGAGAAGCTCTTATTTTCCCTACTTTGCCCTTGCTTACTAGAAAGCCAAATCAGGGAAAAGTGGCAAAGTTAACAGGTTGGCATTTTTTCCCCTTGAGCTTCCCATGGTACTAGCATGACCTTGTGGTATGAATGCTCAGACAAAAGGTAATTCGGAATGCCATTTATTTTTGCCACTTTGCCTTGCTTAGCAGAAAGCCAAATGAGGGCGAAGTGTCAAAGTTAAGAGGTTAAAGTTTTTTCTCACGAGCTTCCCATGGTTCTAGCAGGACGTTGTGGGGTGTATGCCCCGACCCCGGGTAATTCAGAGCACCTCTTATTTTCCCTACTTTGCCCTTGCTTACTAGAAAGTCAAATGAGGACAAAGTGCCAAAGTTAAGGGGTTGGAGTTTTTTCCTCGCGGGTATCCATGGTACTAGCATGACCTTGTGGTATGTATGCCTAGACCCAAGGCAATTCAGAGCATCTCTTATTTTTACCACTTTGACCTTGCATTGTAGAAAGCCAAATGAGGGCAAAGAGGCAAGGTTAGGATGTTAAATTTTTTTGCTCGCGGGTATCCCATGGTACCTGAATGACCTTGTGGTTTGTATGCCCAGACTCTGGGCAATTCAGAGCACCTATTATTTTTGCCACTTTGCCCTTGCTTAGTAGAAAGCCAAATGAGGGCGAAGTGGCAATGTTAAGAGGTTAAAGTTTTTTGCTCGTGAGCTTCCCATTGTTCTTGTAGGAAGTTGTGGTGTGTATGCCTCGACCCGGGGTAGTTCAGAGCACCTCTTATTTTCCCTACTTCGCCCTCGTTTACGAGAAATCCAAATGCGGACAACGTGCCAGAGTTAAGAGGTTGGAGTTTTTTACTCGCGAGCATCCCATGGTACTAGCATGACCTTGTGGTATGTATGCCCCGACCCAGGGCAATTCGGAGCACTCTTATTTTCCCTACTTTGCCCTTGCTTACTAGAAATACAAATGAGAACAAAGTGTCAAAGTTAAGAGGTTGGAGTTTTTTGCTCACGGGCATCCCATGGTACGAGTATGACCATGTGGTATGTATGCCCCGACCCTGGGCAATTCGGACCACGTCTTGTTTTTACCACTTTGCCCTTGGTTAGTAGAAAGCCAAATGAGGGCAAAGAGGCAATGTTAAGAGGTTGGAGTTTTTTGCTCGTGAGCTTCCCATGGTACTAGCATGACCTTCTGGAATATATGCCTTGACCCCGGGCAATTTAGAGCACCTTTTATTTTTACTACTTTGCCCTTGCTTAGTAGAAAGTCAAATGAGGGCAAAGAGGCAAAGTTAAAAGGTTGGAGTTTTTTGCTCGCGAGCTTCCCATGGTACTAACATGACCTTATGGTATGTATGCCTCAATGCCGGACAATTCGGAGTACCTCTTATTTTTACCACTTCGCCCTTGCTTAGTAGAAAGTCAAATGAGGGCAAAGAGGCAATGTTAAGAGGTTGGATTTTTTTGCTCGTGAGCTTCCCATGGTACTAGCATGACCTTCTGGAATGTATGCCCTGACCCCGAGCAATTCAGAGCACCTCTTATTTTTACTACTTTGCCCTTACTTAGTAGAAAGTCAAATGAGGGCAAAGAGGCAAAGTTAAGAGGTTGGAGTTTTTTGCTCGCGAGCTTCCCATGGTACTAGCATGACCTTATGGTATGTATGCCTCAACGCCGGGCAATTCGGAGTACCTCTTATTTTTACCACTTCGCCCTTACTTAGTAGAAAGTCAAATGAGGGCAAAGAGGCAATGTTAAGAGGTTGGAATTTTTTGCTCGCGAGCTTCCTTAGGAACTAGCATGATCTTGTTAAGATGTGGGAAGTTTTTGCGTGCGAGCTTCCCAAAATACTAGCATGGCCTTGTGGTAGTATGCCCCGACCCTGGGCAATTCGAAGCACCTCTTATGTTTACCGCTCTGCACTTGCTAGGTACAAAGCCAAATGAAGGCAAAGCTTAGAGTTTGGACTTTTTTGCTCGCGGGCTTCCCATGGTACTAGTATGACCTTGTGATATGTATGCCCCGACAATGCGCAATTCGGAGCACCATTTATTTTTACCACTTTATCCTTACTTAGTAGAAAGCACAATTAGGGCAAAGAGGCAAAGTTAAAGAGGTTGGAGTTTTTCGCTCGCAAGCTTCCCATGGTACTAGCTTGACCTTGTGCTACGTATGCCCCGACCCCAGGCAATTTGGAGCACCTCTTATTTTTTCCTCTTTGCCCTTGCTTTTGTATAAAGCCAAATGAGGACAAAGTGGCAAAGTAAGGAGTTGAAAGCTTTTTGCTAGCGAGCTTCCCATGGTTCTAGCACGACGTTGTGGTGTGTATGCCTCGATCCTGGGCAATTCGAAGCAACTCTTATTTTCCCTACATTGCCTTTGCTTACTAGAAAGCCAAATGAGGACAAATTGCTAAAGTTATGAGGTTGGATTTTTTTGCTTGCGGGCATCTGATGGTAACAGCATGACCTTTGGGCATGTATACCCCGAGCCAGGGCAATTCAGAGCACCTCTTATTTTTACCACTTTGCCCTTGCTTACTAGAAAGCCAAATGAGGGCGGAGTGCCAAAGTTAAGAGGTTAAAGTTTTTTGCTCGCGAGCTTCCCATGGTTCTAGCAGGATGTTGTGGTGTGTATGCCCCGACCCCGGGCAATTCGGAGCAGCTCTTATTTTCCCTACTCTGCTCTAGGTTACTTTAAATCCAAATGTGGGAAAAGAGGTAAAGTTAAGAGGTTGGATTTTTTTACTCGTGGGCATCACATGGTACCAGCATGACCTGGTGGTATGTATACCACGACCCAGGACAATTGAAAGCACCTCTTATTTTTACCACTTGGCCCTTGCTCAGTAGAAAGCCAAATGAGGGCGAAGTGGAAAACTTAAGAGGTTAAGGTTTTTTGCTCGCGAGCTTCCCATGGTTCTAGCTGGATTGATAGGAACCAAGATGGACCAAATTTTAAAGATCCTTTGCAAGTTTCATATGGGCTAATTACAAGATCAAGAGCTAAGAAGATCAAGGAACCAATGCAAGGATAGATGCAATCCACTTGGGATGAGTCAAGTAAGAGCCCAACATTCAAAATGGGCTTGAAGGATGAAGATACAATTTTGAATCATTCGATACAAGCTGTGGAAGAGGACAATAACATGACTTAAAGGCCTTGGGCACTTGAAGGCTTTCAAATTGTTTAAATCACTTAAAAGACTTATTTTATTTGTTTAGAATAATTGGGCTTTAGATGTTTGGCTCACATATATCTTATTTTTATGAGTCAGGCCTTTTGGGAAGGCCTTGTATTTTGGGCAAGGGCTTATTTGGAAAGTTGCATTTTAGGAACTAGGGTTTTGATGAGAGGTCCTGTAGCGATACTGTAGCCGAGGTACTGTTCACATGGCACTATTCATCCAGGGCTATTTTAGGAAGAAAGGGGTTTATTTTGGGCTAGGGTTTCACTTAGGTTTTGCATTAAATACTCTTGTAGCCTCATTTGAAACAAGTTTATGAAATTTGATGATTTATTCATTGTGAGTTGAGTTTTACTTCTCTTGTTCTTAATTGAACTTTGAACTTATCAAAAGTAAATCACAACCTTTGTGGCGTTCCTCCTTGTAATCTGGGTTCTTGAGATGGGTTCTTCAACGGGTCTAGATTTTAATATAATTTAGGTTCTTGAAACAAGTTCTCATTGGATATAGATTCTCCAACCATTGACTTGAGTTTGACTTTCTTGGGTGCGTTTTCAAATTGATTGTGGGTTCAAGGGATTCCTTTCCTGCGGGTTCATATTATTTGGTATTCAGAGCTCGGTTTCCCACGGGCAATTTGGAGCAGCTCTTATTTTCCCTAATTTTCCCTTGCTTACTAGAAAGCCAAGTGACGGAAAAGTGGCAGAGTTAAGAGGTTGGAGTTTTTTGCCCACGAGCTTCCCATGGTACTAGCATGACCTTGTGGTTGTATGCCCCATCGCGGGCAATTCGGAGGACCAATTCTTTTTACAACTTTGCCCTTGCTTAGTAGAAAGCCAAATGAGGGTGAAATGGCAAATTTAAGAGGTTAAAGTTTTTTGCTTGCAAGCTTCCCATGGTTCTAGCATGACGTTGTAGAGTGTATGCCCCGACCCAGAGTAATTCGAAGCACCTCTTATTTTTCTAACTTTTCCCTTGCTTGCGACAAAGACAAATGAGGACAAAGTGCCAAAGTTAAGAGGATGGAGTTTTTTGCTCGCATGCAGCCCAAGGTACTAGCATGACATTGTGGCATGTATGCCCCTACCCAGGGCAAGTCAGAGCACCTCTTATTTTTACTACTTTGCCCTTGCTTAGTAGAGAGCCAAATGAGGGCAAAGAGTCAAAATTAAGAGGTTTGAGTTTTTTGCTCGCTGGCATCCCACGGTAACAGCATAACGTTGTGGTATGTATGCACCTATTATTTTTACCACTTTGCCCTTATTTAGTAGAAAGCTAGGTGAGGGCGAAGTGGGAAAGTTAAGAGGTTAAAGTTTTTTGCTTGCGAGCTTCCCATGGTTCTAGCAGGACGTTGTGGTATATAAGCCCAGACCCACGGCAATTCGGAGCACCTCCTATTTTCTGATATGAACCCGTAGGAAGGGAATCCCTTGAACCCACAATCAATTTGAAAACGCACCCAAGAAAGCCAAAATCAAGTCAATGGATGGAGAATCTAGACCCGATGAAAACTCGTTTCAAGAACCTAGATTATATTAAAATCTAGACCCGATGAATAACCCGTCTCAAGAACCCAGATTACAAGGAGGAACGCCACAAAGGTTGTGATTTGCCTTTGATAAGTTCAAAAGTTCAATGAAGAACAAGAGGAGCAAACTCACTCACAAATAACATTCAAAATTGTCTAATCCTTCAAATGAGGCTACAATGAGTGTTTTAACCAAAACCCTATTGAAACCCTAACCCAAAATAAACCCTACTTCCAAAACTACCCTCGGATGAACAGTACCCGCGGCTACTGTACGGCGCTACAGTGATTCGGACGTGAACAGTGCCGAGCTACAGTACTCTTGAAACCCTAGTTTCTAAAATGTAACTTTTCCAAATAAGCCCTTGGCCAAAGTACAAGGCCTTCCCCAAAACCCTAATTCATAAAAATAAGACATGTGTGGGCCAAGTATCATCTAGCCCACTTATTCTAAATGAAATAAATCTTTTAACTAAATTAAAAGCTTCTAATAACAATAGGGCCTATCTCTATGTCTTGTCTTCCACTGCTTGAATCAAATGGATCATAACTGGTTCTCCTTCTTTCAAGCCCATATTGAATGTTGGGCTCTTGCTAGCTTCATTCCAAGTGGATTGGACCAATCCTTGCATTGCTTCCTTAATCTTCTTGGCTCTTGATCTTGTAATTGGTCCATCTGGAACTTGCAAATGATCTAGAAAACTAGGCCCACCTTGGTTCCCATCATTCTCCCTCTCCTCAAAAGGATTCGACCTCGAATCATCACCTACATCAAAAGGAGAAAGATCAGAAACATTGAACGTAGCTGAAACATTATACTCACCTGGAAGGTCCACTTTATATGCATTGTCATTAATTTTCTCAAGAATTTGGAAAGGTCCATCTCCTCGAGGATGCAGCTTGGTCCTTCTATGGGCGGGGAATCTTTCTTTGCGCATGTGAACCCAAACCCAATCTCCTGGTTCAAAGATGACACGCCTTCGCCCTTTATTAGCTTGGGAAGCAACTCTTTCATTCTTTTGGGCAATTTGAAGCCGTACCCTCTCATGAAGTGACTTTACCATCTCTGCCTTCTTTTGTCCATCCAAACTACTCCTGCCATCAACAGGTAAAGGCGTCAAATCTAAAGGAGTAAGTGGATTAAAACCATAAACAATTTCAAAAGGAGAATAGGAAGTAGTAGTATGCATGGCCCTATTATATGCAAACTCTATAAATGGCAAACAATCCTCCCAAGTTTTTAAATTCTTTTGAACAACAGTGCGTAAAAGCTGAGTTAAAGTCCTATTAACTACTTCAGTCTGACCATCAGTCTGCGGATGACAAGTTGTGGAAAATAAGAGCTTAGTACCCAATTTCCCCCACAACACCTTCCAAAAGTAGCTAAGGAATTTAACATCTCTATCAGAAACAATACTCCTAGGTACACCATGGAGTCGCACTATCTCCCTGAAAAACAAGTCAGCTATGTTTGTGGCATCATCTGTTTTATGGCATGGAATGAAATGGGCCATCTTACTAAATCTATCCACAACCACAAAAATAGAATCTCTACCCCTTTTTGTCCTAGGCAGCCCCAAAACAAAGTCCATAGATATGTCTACCCATGGCTCACTAGGAACAGGTAAGGGTGTATACAACCCATGTGGCATAACCTTAGATTTGGCCTTTCTACATGTAATGCACCTGCCACAAATGCGGTTGACATCTCTCTTCATCTTAGGCCAAAAGAAATGTTCATGCAAAATATCTAAAGTCTTCTTGACACCAAAGTGTCCCATTAATCCTCCACCATGTGCCTCACGCACCAACAACTCACGCATAGAACAATTTGGCACACAAAATTTGCTTTCCTTAAACAAATAACCATCATGTTTGTAAAACTTACCGAATGCCGCCTTATCACATGCCTTATACACCTCAGAAAAGTCAGTATCATCAACATACATGTCTTTCACATATTCAAACCCAAGCATTTTAGCACTCATAGAAGTAAGAAGTACATACCTTCGGGATAAAGCATCAGCAACAATGTTTTCCTTACCTTGCTTGTAACGGATGACATATGGAAAGGTCTCAATGTATTCCATCCATCTAGCATGCCTTTTATTCAACTTACCTTGACCCTTGAGATGCTTCAACGATTCATGATCGGTGTGGATCACAAATTCCCTAGGCCATAGATAATGCTGCCAAGTCTCTAATGCACGAACTAGAGCATAAAGCTCTTTGTCATAAGTAGGGTACTTCAGGGACGCCCCACTTAGCTTCTCACTGAAAAATGCTATGGGCCGCCTATCTTGCATCAAAACGGCTCCAATCCCTATTCCTGAGGCATCACATTCAATCTCAAAAGCTTTGTTAAAATCAGGTAATGCTAACACAGGTGCAGAGCACAACCTTTCTTTAATAGTGGTAAAAGCATTCTCTTGATCAACCCCCCAATGAAACCCAACATTCTTTTTAATTACTTCAGTGAGTGGTGCAGCAATGGTGCTAAAGTCTTTAACAAAACGCCGATAAAAGCTAGCTAAGCCATGGAAGCTTCTTACCTCAGTGATGCTTTTTGGCGTTGGCCACTCCTTGATGGCCTTGACTTTCTCTTCATCCACCTCAATACCTTTTGTGCTAACAACATAACCAAGAAAAACAACTTTTTCCATGCAAAAGGTACATTTCTTGAAATTAGCATACAACTTTTCACATCTTAACACATCAAACACGTATCTCAAATGCTCAATATGTTCATTTAAGTCCTTGCTGTACACTAGGATATCATCAAAGTACACAACCACAAACTTTCCTATGAACGCACGTAAGACATGGTTCATTAATCTCATGAAAGTACTGGGCGCATTTGTAAGTCCAAATGGCATAACCAACCATTCATAAAGCCCATACTTAGTCTTAAAAGCCGTTTTCCATTCATCACCCTCTTTCATTCTAATTTGATGGTACCCACTTTTAAGATCAATTTTACTGAAAATACATGAGCCATGCAATTCATCAAGCATATCATCTAATCTAGGAATGGGATGGCGATACTTTACCGTGATATTGTTGACCGCCCTGCAATCAACGCACATCCTCCACGTCCCATCCTTCTTTGGCACTAGTAGCACTGGTACTGCACATGGGCTCATGCTCTCCCTCACGTACCCCTTGCTCATCAAATCCTCAACTTGCCTCTGAAGCTCCTTTGTCTCCTCTGGATTACTCCTATAGGCTGGTCGGTTTGGAATAGCAGCTCCGGGCACAAAATCAATCTGGTGCTCAATGCCTCTAATGGGTGGCAACTCATTAGGCATCTCCTCTGGGAATACATCCTCAAACTCCTGCAACATAGAAACAGCCAAACTAGGAAGAGACTGGTTAGTTTCATCAACATTAAGATAAGATTCTTTATAGACAAGAAAAATCATAGGGCGATCTGCGAAGAAAGCCCTCTTAACCTCACTCTCTCTTGCATAGAAACTCACTTTTGTCTTTCCTTTTCTCTCAGCAGACTCTCTTTCTTTTTTCTCTCGTGGCTCCACTCTTTTTTCTTTACTCCCAACCACCTCTCGACTTTCTTTTTCACTCTTTCTTTTGTGCTCATTTTCACTCTCACTCTTTCTTTTTTGCTCAATCTCTTTTTCACTCTTTCTTTTTTGATCACTCTCATTTTCACTCTTTCTTTTTTGATCACTCTCATTTTCACTCTTTCTTTTTTGAGCAACCTCACTTTTCAGTTTCAATTGGTCCTCATAGACCTGACTTGGAGTTAAAGGAGCAAGCTTGATTGTTTTGCCCTCCATTACAAAGATGTGCATGTTCTTGAACCCATCATGTGTCACCCTCCTATCATACTGCCACGGCCTCCCCAACAAAATATGGCCAGCATGCATAGGCACAACATCACAAAGCACCTTATCCTGATATTTCCCGATTGAAAAAGTAACTAACACTTGTCTATCCACCCTAACCTCTCCACAATCATTCAACCACTGCAATTTGTATGGTCTAGAGTGTTTTAAAGTTGGTAGATTCAGTTTCTCAACCAAAGTAGTGCTAGCCACATTAGTACAACTCCCCCCATCAATGATCAAACTACATACCTTATTGTTGACATGGCATCTAGTATGGAAAATGTTCTCTCTCTGTTGCTCTGCATCATCCACCTTAATGTGTGTATTGAGAGCACGCCTGGCAACAAGAGACTCACCTGTGACGGGGTATACCACTCCATCATCATCACTAGCATCAACCAACTCGGGCATCTCATCACTATCATCCTCACTCTCAGTCATCACCTCCCCATTGTCACGCATAATCATCACCCGCCTGTTTGGACATTGAGAAGCAATGTGCCCTGAACCCAAACACTTAAAGCATTTAATATCTCTATTCCGTGAAGGTTGAGATTCTACCTTGGGTTTGTTGCTAGTTCCCTCATCTTTTCCCTTAGGTGGTTCGGTCTTTCTCTTTGCTACAACTCCATCATTCTTATCCCACTTTGATTTCCAAGGAGTGCTAGAGACTGAAGTGTACCTTGCTGCCCCTTTTCTCTTTAACTGCCTCTCCACCTTCATAGCCATGTGAACCATGTCCTCCATCTCCACATAATGTTGCAATTCAATTACATTGGCTATGTCCCTATTCAAACCACTCAAAAATCTAGCCATGGTGGCCTCCCGGTCCTCCTCTACATTAGCCCGTATCATCGCCACCTCCATCTCCTTATGGTAATCCTCCACACTCCTAGACCCCTGTGTAAGATTTTGGAGCTTTTGGTAAAGATCCCTATAGTAGTGGCTAGGTACAAATCTTCGTCTCATGAGAGCTTTCAACTCTCCCCACGTCTCTACTGGCCTCTCATAATTCCTCCTCCTATTGGTTACTAATTGATCCCACCAAATAATAGCATAGTCAGTGAACTCAATTACCGCCAACTTTACTTTTTTCTCCTCAGAGTAATTATGACAATCAAATACCAACTCTATTTTTTTCTCCCAATCTAGATAAACCTCCGGGTCAGTTCTACCATGGAAAGATGGTATTTTCATTTTGATGCTCCCAAGGTCTTTATCTATACCATCCCGACCCCCTAGGTTCCCCTCAAGTCGTCTTTCACGCCTAACTCTTCCATGCCTACCCGACCCAACTTCAGATTCTAAATCTTCCTCATCCTCACCATCTCCTTCATGCTCATACTCATTTTCAACCCTAGGCACACGTCGCCTCCTATCTCTCCCACCTTGTAGATTTCTAATCGCTGCTTCTTGATGATCCATCCTGTCCCTAACTTCACCCAACACAAAATTCAACCGCTCAAACTGTTTTTGCATGGCTTGCAACACAAAGGATGAGTTATCTGTCATCCCCTTCGGTGATGAGTCACTACGATGAGACATCGTAATGTGCTGCACAAAAAGAATGTTAGTAGAAAACCTCACACACTCCCTTACGTGTTTACACTCAAACAATGGCACTCCACTCGTGTTTCACTCCTAATTGGCTTTTCCCGATAATAGTCTCACACTCTCTTGCCTTTTACCTCAAGAGTTTTCCCACTCAAGTTCTTTAAGAACTAATTGAACTCAATCAAGACAATGCAACCTCGTTTTATCCCAACTAGTAATTAGGTCTAAGAAACAAGAATAAGAAAAACACGGAAGGAATAAAAATGACACAAGAATCAAGGAAATTGTGGCAACGAAAGAGTAACTAGAAGACAAGATACCAACTATAATAATGTATGTAGCTCCTTTGATGATAAGGCTCAAGAAAAAAAAATTCCAACTTTCCAATACCTTTTTTTTTTTTTTTTTTGGACGATTTTTTTTTTTTTTTCTGGACGAATTTTTTTTTTCCTTTCTTTTCTTTTCTTTTCTTTTCCTTTCTTTTCTTTTCTTTTCTTTTCCTTTCTTTTTTTTTTTTTTTCTAATTCAATCACAAATAGCAATATTCAATTGAAAATCAAGCAATTGAATTCAAACAAATAAGAACTGACAACGAAATAGAAGAGAATCAATGGAATGGCACTCCAAGCAATTGACAAACTTAGAGATGCAAGAAACCCTAGAATTTTGAAACCCTAGCAGATGCAAATTTCAGCCAAACCCAAAACCCTAAGAATTTTGGCAGCGTACTTTTTGTTTCAATTTTTTTTTTTTTTTTGTAACCCTAGAACAATGAAGCCCTAGAATTAAAGATGCAATAAAAAATAAGATAGAATCAGACCTGATTGGAAACCGAGCTCTGAATACCAAATGATATGAACCCGTAGGAAGGGAATCCCTTGAACCCACAATCAATTTGAAAACGCACCCAAGAAAGCCAAAATCAAGTCAATGGATGGAGAATCTAGACCCGATGAAAACTCGTTTCAAGAACCTAGATTATATTAAAATCTAGACCCGATGAATAACCCGTCTCAAGAACCCAGATTAAAGGAGGAACGCCACAAAGGTTGTGATTTGCCTTTGATAAGTTCAAAAGTTCAATGAAGAACAAGAGGAGCAAACTCACTCACAAATAACATTCAAAATTGTCTAATCCTTCAAATGAGGCTACAATGAGTGTTTTAACCAAAACCCTATTGAAACCCTAACCCAAAATAAACCCTACTTCCAAAACTACCCTCGGATGAACAGTACCCGCGGCTACTGTACGGCGCTACAGTGATTCGGACGTGAACAGTGCCGAGCTACAGTACTCTTGAAACCCTAGTTTCTAAAATGTAACTTTTCCAAATAAGCCCTTGGCCAAAGTACAAGGCCTTCCCCAAAACCCTAATTCATAAAAATAAGACATGTGTGGGCCAAGTATCATCTAGCCCACTTATTCTAAATGAAATAAATCTTTTAACTAAATTAAAAGCTTCTAATAACAATAGGGCCTATCTCTATGTCTTGTCTTCCACTGCTTGAATCAAATGGATCATAACTGGTTCTCCTTCTTTCAAGCCCATATTGAATGTTGGGCTCTTGCTAGCTTCATTCCAAGTGGATTGGACCAATCCTTGCATTGCTTCCTTAATCTTCTTGGCTCTTGATCTTGTAATTGGTCCATCTGGAACTTGCAAATGATCTAGAAAACTAGGCCCACCTTGGTTCCCATCATTTTCCCTACTTTTCCCTTTCTTACTAGAAAACCAAATGACGGAAAAGTGGCAAAGTTAAGAGGTTGAAGTTTTTTGCTCGCGGGCATCCCATGGTACCAGCCTCACTTTGTGTTATGTATGCCCCGATCTTGGGCAATTTGGAGCACCTCTTATTTTTAACACTTTGTCCTTTGTGTAGAAAGCCAAATGAGGGCAAAGAGGCAAAGTTAAGTGATTGGAATTTTTTGATCGTGAGCTTCTCATGCTACTAGCATGACTTTGTGGTATGTATGCCCCGATCTTGGGCAATTCATAGCACATCTTATTTTTACCACTTTGCCATTGCTTAGTAGAAAGCCAAAAGAGGGCAAAGAGGCAAAGTTAAGAGGTTGGAATTTTTTGCTCGTGTGCTTCCCAAGGTACTAGCATGACCTTGTGGTATGTATGCGCTGACCACGGGCAATTCAGAACACCTCTTATTTTTCCTCCTTTGCCCTTTTCTTGTAGAAAGCCAAATGAGGGCAAAGTGGCAAAGTTAAGAGGTTGGAGTTTTTTGCTCGCGGGCTTCCCATGGTACTAGGATGTCCTTGTGCTATGTATACCCCGATCCTGGGCAATTCAGAGCACGTCTTATTTTTACCACTTTGCCATTCTTAGTAGAAAGCCAAA
Source organism: Cyclocarya paliurus (assembly GCA_029856935.1). Taxonomy (NCBI): domain Eukaryota; kingdom Viridiplantae; phylum Streptophyta; class Magnoliopsida; order Fagales; family Juglandaceae; genus Cyclocarya; species Cyclocarya paliurus. Next base: position 931,761 of record JARVXP010000437.1, read on the forward strand.
AGAGGGCCCAGAGGCAAAGTTAAGAAGTTGGAGTTTTTTGCTTGTGAGCTTCCCAAGGTACTAGCATGACCTTGTGGTATGTATGTGCCGGCCACGGGCAATTCAGAGCACCTCTTATTTTTCCTACTTTGCCCTTGCTTAGTAGAAATCCAAACAAGGGCAATGTGGCAAGTTTAAGAGGTTGGAGTTTTTTGATGGCGAGCTTCTCATGGTACTAGCATGTCCTTGTGGTATGTATGCCCCGATCCTGGGCAATTCAGAACACCTTTTATTTTTACCACTTTGCCGTTCTTAGTAGAAAGCCAAATGAGGGCAAAGAGGCAAAGTTAAGAAGTATTAGTTTTTTGCTCGCAAGATTCCCAAGGTACTAGCATGACCTTGTGGTATGTATGTGCCGGCCACGGGCAATTCAGAGCACCTCTTATTTTTCCTACTTTGTCCTTGCTTAGTAGAAATCCAAATGAGGGTAATGTGGCAAGTTTAAGAGGTTGGAGTTTTTTGATGGCTAGCTTCTCATGGTACTAGCATGTCCTTGTGGTATGTATACCCTGATCCTGGGCAATTCAGGGCACCTCTTATTTTTTCCACTTTGCCATTGCTTAGTAGAAAGCCAAATGAGGGCAAAGAGGCAAAGTTAAGAGGTTGGAGTTTTTTCCTCGTGAGCTTCTCATGGTACTAGCATGTCCTTGTGGTATGTATACCCCGATCCTGGGCAATTCGGAGCACCTCTTATTTTTCCTACTTCGTCCTTACTTAGTAGAAAGTCAAATTAGGGCAAAGAGGCAAAGGTCAAAGGTTGGAGTTTTTTGCTCGCGAGCTTGCCAATGTACTACCATGATCTTGTG